>BLKR01000602.1:0-456641 GCA_011170035.1 Teleogryllus occipitalis | reverse complement strand
AATAACTTCGCCGGGCCAATTACAACTTTATCCGTTACAAATCTCCTAGCTCTAACACACCAATACTCACGACTCTTGCGCTCTCTCCGGGCGGGCGGCGCCCGCTCTTAAAGCGGGCGGCGCTGTAGATCCGCACTCCGTCCGCTGGCTCTCCGGCCAGCTCGTCGCTCGGGATTGGGCGGCGTTTGTCAGGCTCCGCTGCCTCTGTTGACTCTTCTACTTGCCGCCGAGCGCTGCCCTCTAGGCGCGCACTTCCAAAAGTGTTCACAGCCGCGACACCTCCCCTCTTGAAAACGTCGTGTACGGTGCAAAACGTACACGGCGTCTGGTAGACCTCCTCGGTGCTACCGCCGGAAGCTCCGGCGCGGGCGGTGGCTCTGTGGGCTGTTCCTGTAACGGCCCATCCAACATGAGTTCCCTCATAGCTCTTTCCCTAATATTTCTCTCGGATCCCTCCTTTAATGTATCTACCGGCTCCAAAGTGTACCTGGGGCGCAACTGCCCCTGGTGCCTCACTACTGTTTTGCTATAGGTCAATACTTCATAAACTTTACTCCCGCGCACTGCGGTCACTACACCAGGCCACCAGGCAGGCTCCTTCTTAAATGAAGTACAATAAACCTTACTGCCTACCTGGAATCTTGGCTGTAGCTCCTCTTCTTTGCGAGCGTTACCTGGTTTTAACAATGACAAGAGCGACCTATGCTGTCGCCCATGCAGGATCTCTGCCGGCCTCTTTCCTTCCGGCCCAGGCAGCGTTCTATAGGTCGCCAGCACCCTCATCAACGCCCTGCTTCTCTCGGCTCCGGCGTCTCTTGCTTTCTTCATAGCTGTTTTAAATGTGCGCACGCACCGCTCCACCTCCCCATTGGACTGAGGGTGGAACGGCGGCGCACATATGTGCTTGATGCCGTTAGCTCTACAGAATTTGAAAAAAATCCTCCGACGTGAACTGGGGACCATTATCGGACACCAATGTCTGCGGCAGACCCTCTGACACGAAAATCTTTTCTAATACACCTATTGTTGCCGCGGCCGTGGTGACTCCCATCTCTACAATAAACGGGAAATTGGATAATGCGTCCACTACCACCAGCCACATCTTCCCCCAAAATGGACCGGCAAAATCTACATGTATCCTCTCCCAAGGCGCCTCCGGCGTCGGCCACGAGTGCCAATCTTGACGCGGGGCGGACTGGTTCATCTGGCACGCATTGCAGTTCCTAATCAACTGTTCAATGTCTTGATTCATGCCGCGCCAATAGCAGTGGCGCCTAGCTAACTGTTTAGTATTCACTATTCCCCAATGACCTTGGTGTAGTAATTCTAGTACCCGCTTCCTGAGGACCCCTGGTATCACCACCTTGGTCCCTTGCTCACTGGTGAGTAACAATACACCTGACTTAACTGACAACTCGTCTTTTTTGTTACACCATGCAGTACCACACTTTATATCACTTCTTGGCCAACCTTTCCTAACATAATCTCTAACTAATCGCAACTCTTTGTCCTGGTCCGTGGCTGACGCAATCGTTGCGGCTGTGATGGGGAAATCCTGCAGTACTTCCAAATCTTCCTGGTCGATTTGCTGGCAGGCCTCCTCCGACTCGTCAAAATCCAAGTCTGGACCTGCTGGCAACCTGGACAGCGCGTCTGCATTGGCGTGCTGTGTCGTGGGCCTATAGTGGATCTGGTAATGATAATCTGTTAAAAACAAAGCTCACTTTTGTAACTTTTTCGCCATACTTTCCGGCAACCTTTTACCCATGTGAAACAATTGCACCAATGGCTTATGGTCCGTGATGATGTGAAACTTGGAACCATAAACGTACTCGTTGAATTTTTTTACCCCAAAAATCACCGCTAACGCCTCTTTTTCAATCTGGGAGTAATTCTTCTGATGTTTGTTTAAAGCTTTGGACGCGAAAGCGATGGGGCGCTCTACACCTGCTTCATCTTTTTGCGATAAGACTGCCCCCACTCCATAATCAGACGCATCGGTCGCGATCGACGTCACCCTACCGGGGATGTAATGATTAAGCTGCGTTGCTCTGACGATCGCTTTCTTTAACTTATCCAGTGCCACCTCGCATTCTGGTGACCACACAAATTTTACTCCCTTCTTTTTTAATGCATTTAAAGGGGCTGCAATTGACGAAAAGCTTTTTATGAATTTATTATAATAGTTAATTTTCCCCACCAAGGCTTGGAGCTCCTTTACATTCTTGGGGGCGGGGAGGTTCTTTATAGCCTCCACATGGTGCTGCGTAGGCTTAATACCGGATTCTGTAACTTCATGGCCCAGAAATGTTACTTGTTGCTTAAAAAATTCACACTTCGTCAAGTTTACCCTGAAACCCCATTCGGCCAAAAGTCCCAACAAATTCTTTAAGTTCCCTATGTGTTCCTCACTGTTTTTTCCTGTCACAATGATATCGTCCAGATAGTTGATACATCCGTTCACCTGAGAAGTTATCTGCTCCAGCACTCTCTGAAAAATGGCAGCTGCTGACGCAACTCCAAATGGCAACCTATTATATCGGAACAGTCCTAAAGGAGTGTTCACTACTAACACTCTTTGTGCTTCTTCCGAGAGGGGAATTTGCAAGTACGCGTCTTTTAAATCTATCTTAGTGAACTGTTGACCACCTGCCAATTTAAAAAACAAATCTTCCGGCTTGGGAATTGGATATTGCTCAATTTCCAATTGTTCATTCACCGTACTCTTGAAATCACCACAAAGACGCACATCCCCGTTGCTTTTCGACACTACCACTAATGGCGTAGCCCAACTGCTCGTTGTCACTTTAGTTATAATCTCCTGTTCCTCTAACCTCTTTAGCTCTGCTTCAACTTTCCCTTTAATGGCCCACGGCACCGGCCGTGCCTTAAAAAATCTAGGCTTACTGTTCTCTTTAAATTTAAGTTCTGCCTCAAACTTTTTGCATCTACCTAAACCAGGTTGGAACACTTCAGAAAACTCATTTTTCAGTTCGTCGACCAATGTCGAAACCTTCTCCTGTTGTAACGTAAACACATTATCTACCACTCCTAAACCAATCTTCTCAAAACTGTTTAGGCCCAAAATGTTCACTACGTCATACCTATCTACTACGATCACTTCCAGAACTGCTTTCCTGTTCTTGTATACAGCGGGAATTTTCACTTTTCCTATCACTCTAATCGGATCTTTACCAAATCCGAAAACTGGTTTTTCTACTCTCTGTACCTGGGGACAACCCAATTTTTTATATGTTTCTAGATTTATTAAAGTAACCGTTGCGCCTGAGTCTACCAAAAATTTTACTTTATTTTTTCCTAACTCTAAATCCAGGATCAGCCTATTCTGTCCCTTACTATTTAGCACCTGATTCACTGTGTTGATATCCATCTCTTCTTGCTCAGCTAACTTCCTTCTTTCCCGCTTTTCTAGTTTTACCTGCCAACACACTTCCCTTATGTGGCCCACTTTACCGCACTTGAAACACTGCGCTTGTCTAAATCTGCACTGCCACCTCTGGTGTGCCTTTCCACAATTACCACACGACTTCCTTATCTGGTTATCGGAACTTCCACCGCTGCCACCAGGCGTACTGCCCTGCTTATCTAATCGCCGCTGATAACGCGGTGCCCACCTGACGTCACCAGACTCGCCCGAGCTGGTAGAGGTTACCGATCGATGGCGCCGCGGCCGGCCCCTTATCTTGCGTTCCAAGGTGTTATCGCGGCGGAGGTCTCCCCCGGAGCCTGCTTGCATAACCTGATTATCCTCCGCGATCTGCCTTGCTGCTTGCGTCGTAACTTCAAAAGTCGTTGCTAGTCTACGCACTTCTTGAAGCGACGGGTCACTACTGTTAAGAGCTTGCATTCTGATGCCGTCCTCGGGTGTATGCAGAATCACTACGTCCCTAATCAAAGTTTCTGCATAAGATTGTTTACAAGATTCCGACTGACACCTAAACTCACAGTTTTTTGCTAGCCCGTTCAGTTCCGTAATCCATTCAGCATGCGTATCTTTTTCTCTCTTTCTACACTGGAAAAACGCATACCTGGCCGCGACCACATGTGGTTTCCTCTCATAATGTTTGTCTAGTATAATTTTAATTTCTGACCACATAAGTTTATTAATCTCTTGCCCGGTACACAACTTTTTTAATAGGGTGCAAATCTCACTACCACTATAACTCAGGAATGCTGCCCTTTTACTCTCCTCACTTTCGACCCCACAAAAATCCAATGCTGTTCAAGTCTTTCCGCGTAATCACTCCAACTTTCTAATTGCGGCCTAAACGGGTCAAAAGGTGCAGGCTGTTGCTTGCCTTTGTTTTGACTCACCACCTTGAGCGCTTCTAGCTGCGCTAAATGCTGTTTGGCCTGCATTTCCAACATTTGCTGCATAAATTGTTGCTGCTGTTGCTGGATGAACTGCAGCACCTGCGCCAATTCCGGTTGAGCTGGTGTGCTTGCCATTTTTCGCTTGTAGAACACCAGGCTGATGCACTCAATACTTCGTCGCTTGCTGCTACCAGCGACAACACGACAACAAACTTTGCCAAAAGTTTTATCCTCGTCGCCAATTGTTATGTTTGGAATAACACACGCTTTTAGACAACACAGATTTATTACACAGAAAGAACTCACGGTACAATTCCAAATCCAAAAGAATGTACCGTATTACAATAGCCAAAGTTAAATTCCAAAATGCCAGGAGATGTACAAATACAGAGCAGGGTCTAACCGTTACAACAACAAGAATTTCCTAATAACTTCGCCGGGCCAATTACAACTTTATCCAATACAAATCTCCTCGCTCTGACACACCAATAATCACGACTCTTGCGCTCCCGTCTCCGGGCGGGCGGCGCCCGCTCTTAAAGCGGGCGGCGCTGTAGATCCGCACTCCGTCCGCTGGCTCTCCGGCCAGCTCGTTGCTCGGGATTGGGCGGCGTTTGTCAGGCTCCGCTGCCTCTGTTGACTCCTCTACTTGCCGCCGAGCGCTGCCCTCTAGGCGCGCACTTCCAAAAGTGTTCACAGCCGCGACACATTTAGGTCTCTTCTGAATGGTCATGTTATTCTGTATTTTTTCCTGCAACAAATCACTCCCCTTTCATGTAGTTACAATATTGTTTGCTCTCGTAATACATCTTCAAATGACCTGAATAAAATTATAGAAATGACTTTGATATCTTTACAGTATTGTTTTTATAGTTATTTTTTTATATATTCATCCGATTCCTTTAAAAATACTTTTAAAAAATACTATAAAACCAGGGAGAAGGAATTCTGAGACAGGTAATGAAGGATTAGTATTGGAAAGGGATAATTTCAAAGCTGGTTGAGTATACTTTTGAGATTTTTATAATATCGCTAAAAATTTTTGTTTCATAACACACCAAAATACTAAAACCTACTTTGTTCATCTCTCATCTAAATAATATTAGATTTTCAAAATGCAAATATTTGTTTACCGATTTTTTCACAGTATCAAAGGCTTGGGCATTTCCGGTTTGGGACTCATGATTTTGCAACTCAGCCATTTGATTACTATTTAAGAATTCTTTTTATTGAAGAAAGTCGCTCAGTTTTTTTCGATGACAGAAATACAATTTTACTTAGAGTTCAATAAACTCAATAAAATCAGTAATAATTTTTCTTTCGATTGTTGTTGATTTTTCACTTAAAGTTGAATGTTAAATCGGTCTCAAAATTTTGGTTTGGACTACATAGAAGAACTATCAAAATTCAAAAGTTTTAAGTATTAATGAAAAATGTGTCCCCTTTTTTCATTTATAAAGATGTACTATTAGTTATTTTAAAAGGATTATTGTCCTGCAGTATCCTCAATTTGGAAGTTTATAGACTCTTTCGATTTTGAAGCATAGACCGTCATTTTATTGATGGCTTACCTGAGGATGAGCAGTTCCTTGGGTCGAGTATTCGAATTCCTTCTGAGCCCTTTTCGAACAGTCATGGCTTTGGAGGGAGCCTCCAGCTAAAACACATCGAGCAGCTGTTCTGGATTCCTTACGATTGGAAAAGGACGAGACTTTCCAAGGAGGAAGGGAATAATAGACAGCAGCAAATTCTCATCGTGCTTTAGTCGAAAGAAGGGAATTCCAATTCCACATTCGATATTTGATGAAAATGTTTGTTAAAGTTCCAATGATTTATTTTGATTGTATCTTACGTGAAGATCTTAACGCTATGGCAAACACCGGTATACCCATTGTCTGTTCTGATTTGTATCGTAAAAATCTAGAGAAGAAAAAGATTATTGATGATCCGCTATTATTTTTGCGACAAATATTAGGGATCCTTACGTTGTTTCAAATTCCAACTTAATTCAAAATATTTTATTAAACAATGAACTATCCACTACTATCGACAAAACATCTCTACATAGAACACTTGTATAAAATAGTGATGCTACATAATGGCACAGACCTTGTGCTAGTTAGTTTGTGTGCTAGTTAGTTAGTAGTTAGTGCTAGTGCTAATCTTTTGGTCAAGTCTACCTTTTCGGTTGTGTTCCATCCTTTTTCCTCAGCTATCTATCGGCGCGTAAAAGTTTTTTTTTTCACATTTTCTTAGATTTTTGGGACGCCAATAGTGAAATTGAAACGAGTGGAAGAATATTATAGAAGAGTAAAGCCTATTCCTATATGCAGTTATAACTGAAACATTTGGAGACGTTTATGAGAAAACTCATTTAAGTGTTTCTGAAAATGTCCTGTTTTTAGTTTATTTTCACAGAAAATGTTTTGGGTTTTCGAGAAACTTCAAAAGAAATCATTTAAAGAACTTGTACTCACAAGTGCAATAATGTATAAAATGTCCGTAATATAAATATTAATGGCAAGAGAGATATTTAAAAACTACTATCGTGTAATTTTGACACTGACAAATCAATTGAATACTTGAAAATGGCGTTAGAATCATGTTATGTGTAGTTCGCACTACACTTTAAAAATTTTAAAGAAAATCTTTAGAGTTGTTTTTGAGAAAATATTGTTCTACGTATACATTGACTATATTTACTCAATTCCACGCATTTTCTTCTGTTGAAAAAAAGCGACTTTCCGCCGCAGCATTACATAACATTCCCTATTCTACGTGTATGCATAACTCGGTATATACGTACGGATTCGAGAAAATAATATGATTTGCTTATGAAACTTTCCCTAAACTGAATTCAATTATTGTTGAAAACATAAATTACAAATATTTTAACAATTTGTTCCATTTCTCTAATCGGATGTATTTTTAGTTCATCTCTAAACAAGAAGTATCAACATTTCAATAATCTTGCTGAACGTAATTTAAATAACAGGTATAGGTGAGTAAACTATAATCTTTCATTTAAACACGAACATAAGAACTCAAGAAAGGTTAGAAATCAAAGACATTTTAAAGAAAGTGAAACGTATCCCACATTTCTATTGCGACTCCTGCAATCGCATATGCATATTGCAAATGCATATCGCTGTTCCTTTGTATTCCATCATTTTTGTTGATTTTCTTCTTGTTTAGCTGAAACTAATCGTACTCCTTTTGATTTTCTAAGGGTGCGTCTGAATTGGTATCAGGTTTTAATTTTGAGTATAGAAGATAGTTTTGCATTAATTTTAATGGCGGAATAATCAATAATTTTATTAATGAGAATGTTAACTGTTTTGATTTTTTGGGGGAGGGGGTGATTTATTTTCTTTATTATTTTACTTCTTGTCGGTTTTTATGTCGTTTTTATTTAGGTCCGTGGGTCTTTACCACGTTTTCGTTAAGATAAGTTGATGTATTTGACTTGAAAGACTTATATGCCTATATCTTTAAAATGTAACGGAAATTTTGAAAATGTTCTTTCATTTTCAAGAAGATTATAAGGGTCTCTGGAAGTATGCCAAGGAATTTTGCATGTCCAAGTTTAGCAAATCGATCGCAGAATGCGTATTATCTATTTTAGAAAGAACACGACAAATGATTTAGTAGGTCAACAGGGTGGTTCAGGTTTAAAAAAAATCATGAGAACCATACATAGAGACGTTGAAGGACTATCATTATGAATTAGGTGCTGTAAAACTTCTATTTTGTGAAAATACCAGAATTGCATTTTCCTCCATTTATTTATATAAAATTTCTACGCAAAAACCTTCAAAAAGAATTTTAGAGCTCACTTCACGCTGGTTCCTGAGCAGATTTTTAAAGGTAATTTTTGTCATTGTATCCCACGAAACAGCCAATTCCAGTTCCTTGGAGGAAGTATTCAATATGCCTTTTGAAGGCAGTATTTCGCGGAATCCGTCTTGAACTACAATTTCAATATCTTTTACGTCACAATAACCCACACTTGATGGATGAATATTACATCCACTATCGAACTTCACATGGGACGTTCGACCCCAAATCCACAATTCAAACAGTGGTCATTAGCCACTTCAAGGACATAAAAAAGACGTTGATTTGTCGCTGAATAACCATCTAAAGAAATTATTTGCCGATTTCTTAATCGTTAAATCGTGAAATAATTCCTGCAATAGACGGATCGGACAGATGGAAGTAATGGCTACATTATAGGCATGATTAATATGATGTCTACACCGTAAACGATGTATTTTATTTCAAGGTTGTCACTTAAGAGTCGTATATACCTGACATGTTTCCAGCGCCGTCTTTCAAGTCTGAAGAAATGTTGAAATCGTTAACTTCATCCGTTACTAAGAAAATCGCCCCGGGTACTGGGGACGAAATGCGGAAAGCTCCCTGTTTAACACATTTATTTGTTTTAGGAGGAATACATCATTTAGTATAATCACTTTACAGATATTTTTCAGACTTTTGATAGTTAAAATATCAAAGCTAAGTAATCTATACATTAAAGAGGATTCTCTAGGGGAGAACACCGGGGTTATGTATCATGGTCGGCTAAGATTTTGAGAAAGGCTTTAAACGGGATTCTATTTTTTCTTCGGGAGTAGGTTGGATTTTTCCCTAGTTTGAAATGGGATGGTACAGATATGTCTGGTGAATTTGGTAGAAATTGTATGATATATGGGCCATTTGGTTTATTATTGTTGTATTGAGGTTTAATTCGGAATGGAGTTGTTTACTACTTACGAACCAGGGGGCATTCGTGATTAATCCGATAAATTCATTTCGAATTACATGGATTTTATTGACATTTGTAGGACCGCTCCCTGGTCGACATCGCCCGCCCATTCGCACGTCAGACGACCCTCCGCCCCCGAACCATGCCCTCCCACGCCCACGGCCAGTGCCGGCGCTAGGCAAGGGTAGAACGGGCGATCACCCGAAGCCCCGCTAGTCAAGGGGCCCAATAATGGGGCTGGTGGAAAAAAAATAGTAAAAAATTGAAAAAGAAATTAGAACTCAAGAAAATAGTTATCGTAATTATAATTATTTATTTAGTCGCTAATGACCTAGCTGTTGATGCGACTTAAAACAACTTTTTTAACAATTGTAAGTCGGGATACAGCAGTTTCGTCATAATATTTTTAATTAAATGATTACCTTAAATATTTAATTATAGTCATTACTTATGGTAGGACTCTTAAGAAATTAATGAAATGACGATAAACTTTAAAATAGGTTCTACTGAAATTTATATTTATTATTTTAACAAGTGATTTAATTAAAAACAGCAAAATTGTTTAGCGTTTTAAGCTCACCGTGGAAATTGTATTATTTTTTCACTAAATACTTTTACTTTATAATTTTTGCATTTGCACAAAACCTTTTTCTATTTTAAACGTAATGTTTGTTATTTATTGAAATAAATAAAATAACACATAGTTTCTTGATACAACTTTCATATTTTTAATTTTTTCTCGGGGGGAGGGGTGTCTATATTTCAGCATTGCTCGTGGCCCAAATTTTTCTAGCTCCGGCACAGCCCTCAGCAATCGCTTCCCTAGCACCGGCTGAGGCGCCACAGTGCAATAACGGATGTCGCTGCAGCGTCCTTGATCATGAGATCCTAGTTCGAGTCCCGACGCTGGCGAAGTTTCGATTGCAGCTACATAGCCAGGTCGAAATCAATCCCAGTCTTGAGGAGAATTTTAGCGACTTCCTACTCTGATCGGTAGTTTTCCGTGGTTTATCGAAGGCTAACGCTGGAGCAGCATCTTAAAAAACGGGCCCCCAACCGTCGGCGATCTTTCCTTTTTCAACCTTATCCTCTGCTGTAACCTAACGCACACACACACACACACACACACAAATACACAGAAACGCACACAAACACACAAATTTTCACACACACACACACACACACGCACTGACGTGTACGCCACTAACACAGAAACCAGAGAGAATTGAGAAACTGTCGAGAAGCCAGTCGGAATCCCGGCTGGGGCGGTGCCTCGCAGGTGGAAACACCCGGAAAGGAAAACACTGCAAGTACACTTATAGTCGGCGCCGAATTTCACCGTCCAGCGACGACGGAGGTACCGCGTGGCTATAGCATGTTATATACTCACGGGTCTAAAGGTTAAAGTAGTTGCAGTGCTCGGAAATATGAAATATTGACTCGTCTACACTTTCCTCGGAATGAATAGCCCCAGCGTTAAGCAGCCTAATGCTGAACTACATACGTATTAATAGTTTTGGGAAAAGATAACACTATGTAAATGTTCACCTGCTGCACTAAGTCACAGAATTACATAAAGGTTTTACCCTAACTCGTTAATTATAGTACACTCATCTCGTTAATTATTACGTAATTTGACTACCACAGGGTTTGAGAAATCTCATCGAAACTGGCTTTTTGCCTAACCCTGATAATACTTTCGTGATCTATTTTACTTAATAGCATTCGGGATTCATAAAATGAGGCCTTTGACTTCCTGTCGAATTTTGAGAATAATTCCATGTAGTAAATACGAACTCTTTAAAATTAATAATAGTTCAACTTTGTCATTAATTTTCGTCTTAAAATAATTCATTTTGTAGTTTCTCTTTTATGAAATACCATCCGGTATATTGAAGGTGGATGTTTGCGTTTTTTCAGTAATAGCGTGTAGACCAAATGAGTGTTATTTAATTCTTTATTTTCACTTGGTGCCTCAAGTGAGTGTTTAGGAGGTTCCGACAAAAATTCTTGAGATAATTTGTGGTTTCATTCTTTGGAGCGTCGCATGGGCGGTGTTGGGCGCGCAGCTTAGCCTCAGGGCTCCGGAGATGCTAAGCGGCCCCGCCCCCCGCGCGGCGCCGCCCGCTCCGCTCCGCTCCGCTCGTTCGCACGCCTCGCACTGGTGCGCCACGCCCCACTCGCCCCATCTCAACCCAACTCGCACTACCCCCTACTTCGTCCTCGCGCTCCGTTCTGCCTCGCTCCGTCCTGCCACGCTCCGTCCTGCCCTGCTTCGTTCTGATCCGCGTCGTCTTGACCTGTCCCGTCCTGTGACGCTTCGTCCTGCCCCGCTGTGTTTTGCTCTGCTCCGTTCTACACCGCTCCCTCCTTCACAGTTCCGTGCACTCCGTCCGACCTGCACCGCTCCGACCTGCCCCGTTCCGTCCGGACTCATTCCGACCTGCCTCGCTTCGTCCTGCCCCGCTTCGTTCAGTCCTGCTTCGTCCTGCCCTGCTTCGTCCTGTCCCGCTTCGTCCTGACCCGCTTAGTCCTGCCCCGCCCAGTTCTGCCCTGCTTCGTCCTGCCCTGCTTCGTCCTGCCCCGCCCAGTCCTGCCCCACTCTATTTTGCTCCGCTCCCTCCTACACCGTTCTGTCGTACTCCCCTTCGTTCTACCCCGCTCCGTTCTGCCGCATTCCGTTCTGTTGAGTTCCGTCTTGCCGTACTCTGTCCTGCCCCGCACTGCTCATGACCCACTCCGTCTTGCTCCACTCTGCCCTGCCCTGCTCCGTCCTGTCCGGACCGTTCAGCCCCGCTTCCTCCTACACCTCTTCGACCTAAAAAGCCCCGTCTTATCCCGTTTCGTCTTACCCCGGTCCGTCCTGCTGCGCTCCGTTCCGCCGCACTGTCCGGCCGAGCTCTGCCCCTCTTCGCCTCGTTTCTCCCAGCCCCGATCCGCCCCGCACCACTTAGCTGGGTTCCTCTTCTCTCCTCCCCGCTCCGACCCGTCACGCCCCGCTCCGCTTCCATCGCAGCCGTGGAGAAATATTTTGAAAACACAAGGCGAAACGCGGCCGGCGCACCCGCCTCTCCCCTCCGCCCACCCGTCGCCGTCGCTCGTTTTCACGCCTCTTTGTGGCTATTGTGGAGCGCGGCGGGCGACAACGTGGGCGAAGACCGCACAGCACACGACCCCCTGGCCCTTCCCCCTCCCTTTCCACGGCCGCGCGCCCCCTCCGGGCCCCTCGGCGTGGCCGGTAATGGCCCCTCCCCCCTTCGCCCGCCACTGGCCAATGGCAGCGGCCGCCGCCCCGCTTCGCAGCGTAGGCCACGCCCCCACGCCTCTGTTCCCGCCGCCGCCTCCGCCTGCTGGGAGAGCGAGCGCGTGGGGTGCCAGCGCCCGAAGAGCACGGAGGAGCAGGCCCGCCGAGGCTGCGAGTCGACTAAACCACAGCCGCCTGAAAAGCGGTTCAATAGTGAGATCGAAGTCCTTATGTTATCTCTAAATATATTACTGGAAATCTAACCGAAAGAAACGCCGTTTTTCAGAAAGTAACATCATACCTTCGGATGTCCTCCTGTACAACTAAATCATCATGATCTACCGCAAGAAACCACTGTCAAATACCTAGGCGTACACTTAGACAGAAAACTCACATGGAAAGCACATATTCTACACAAACGCAAGGAACTACAAATAAAATACAAACAACTATACTGGTTACTAGGAAGAAAATCTGTGCTGGCTACAGACAATAAACGTTGAATATACAAGTTATTCTTGAAACCAATCTGGACATACTGTATACAGCTCTGGGGCTCAACCTGCAGGTCAAATATTCAAACCATACAGAGATTCCAATCCAAGGTTCTGAGAGACATTGCTAGTGCTCCCTGGTACGTCCGAAACGATGTGCTACATAATGATTTTAACATGCCAACAGTACGAAATTAGAAATTTTAGCCATAAATATGTCAGCAAACTAGAAAACCATAAAAATGTACTAGCCATAAACTTACTGGACAATAGTTTAGAAGTCAAAAGACTGAAAAAGTTCAAACCATTGGATTTGCCAAATAGATTTTAAAACGACAATAGTGATAATACTGTAATGTGTAATATGTAAGTGATAATACTGTAATGTGTAATATGATAAAGGAAGATCACCAGTGGGTCACCTTTCCATGCAAGTTGTATTTTCTAACATCTTTACTTATTGTTCTTGTTTTGAACAGATTGTAAATTTGCAGATTTAAATTTAAAAAAAAAAAACTTTCGGATTCGGTGGTGTACGTGTTATTATTACAACCAAGTTCACGGGCTCAAACACAACCGAAGGCGTAGGTTTTTAAAGGATAAAAGAAATCGTCCTGCGCCTTCCTTTGGAAAGGAAGTAAAACCAGCTACCCCATGTTGTAGATCTACTATATATATATATATATATATATATATATATATATATATATATATATATATATATATATATATATATATAAGATCCTCAATACCGAAAGAAACCTTTATTGGCTAAATTGAAATCGCCTATATCGTCGCCGGAGTGATACCTTCTTTCGCTGCTAGATGGCCAAAGAATCAGAGAGAACCCTAAGCTTCGCTACGGAAAAAGGCCATCGTTAAATTGAAATGAATACATTTCTGAATCTTGTTATGTTGAGTTCACGATTTTTAGAAGTGTCTCGTAGAGTAAACAACAGAGTGAGTTTACGGAAGATTTTCAAGCAAATTCCTGGTGATTGGGTATTCTCTTCAGTTTTTTCGGATTCCTTAGAAAAGAGGCTCTTTATTTTTGCTTATTAAAAATGTTCCCCAGAATTTCTAAAGAATCTGAACCAATCGTCGTTAAATAATTTTCAAAGCTCTTTGATAATATTTCGTTGAAAGTAATAAGAAAACATATTTTAATAAAATATATTTTAATAAAAATTCGGGAAAATCATTTAGATTCGTTTCAAAGCGGAAATAGGAACTCAAACCGAAAAGTTGTGTTAATAACAATGTAAATCGCAACCTAAATATTCTATTAACTTGAATACAAGCGTTATTCGAAAGGTCTGATGCCTTGAGTCTTCAGTATATCTTACATGAACATGAATTGTGCCTGTTATTTTCCACTCCGGTTCCCTCGGGTATTTATGGACTATGTGCAAACTTTCTATGATGCGGTCTTGAGTTCGATTACCAGTCGGGGCAAAAATGAAGCTGTAGCTTTCTAATACAAATCGTTTCAGTTTCTATAACTGTGTGACGAAAGAAAAAAATTCAGGCGGGCCAAATAAGCTAGGTACGGTGAAGGGAATACGTCATCTCGCCACATGTCTCCCTTAATCCCCAGACGTGGATAATAAACAACAACAATAACAAGACCTAGGCTTGGACCGGGAGCGGTAGCTCAGTGCATCAACTGATGTCACTGTACCGGGCACTGCTCTGACCGGGAGGTCTTAGGTTCGAGTCCTGACGGCGGCAGGATTTTCGACACTGGCTTTTCAGCTAGGTCGAATTCAGTCGCTGTCCGGAGGACAATTCTAGCGGCCGGCTGCTCTGATCGGTAGTTTTCCGTGGTTTCTCCGATCAACACCAGGCGAATGCCGGAGCAGTACCCTAACAAACGGACCGCGCGCGATCTTTCCTTCCTCTTCCTTGTCCTCTCCTCTCCCCTTACACATACACTTACACTAACATGCACTACACTACCACATATTCCGGGAGACCGGTCGGGAGCTTAGAGCTTGTCCCGGCTGGGGCGGTGCCCCGCCGGTGGGAGAGTCCTGGTTAGGGGGAAACCCCACTAGCCGACGGTAGATCGGCGCCGGATCTCGCCATCCAGCGGGGGAAGATCACCGCCATCTCCCGAGAACAAACGTGCACTACACTTACGGGACTAATGAACGAAGCAGTTGACGCGCCCGGAAACACGAAATACCAACCAACCAACCAACCTAGGCCTGGAAACACCCGTCGCTGCCAAAAGTCGCATTAATCCGACCCAAAGATCCCAAATATACATTTTTCACACACTTACATACATTTTTTCACATTTTCACATTTTACATATATTTTTCGAGTGAATTTACCGGGTATAATAACGCGGGGAGAATTCGCGAGGCGCAGGGCAGGAGATCATCAAACTCTCCTCTCCTCACGTAAATGATCTTGATCAGATTTTTTTCGTCCTGTTTCCCTTCATCATTGAACAAATGTTGAAATGACCTCTTGCTATACTTCCAGTCATATATGTAGGTCCATTATGCGCACGTTTCGTTGAATATCCTTTTTGCTAGTTGTGAGAGGAGTTTGTCTACGAGGCTGTTAATTTGTCAGCTATACCATTAAATCAAATGTATATTTCGTTTGCCGATTCAAGTAGGTATTCTATGTATTCTCGTGAGCGAAAATATATAGTTTTCAAATGATGACAACCGTACTCACTGGTCCCTTTATTTATAATTGAACTAAGTATAGTAAAAGAGGGAATAGAGACGACGGGACGGAAGAAGAGTGCGGATGTTAAACTTGTCCTCCGAATGTGCAAACAGTTTTTCCTGTTTTTCACGGCAAAAAAAAAAAAAATTAAATGAACTGATTGAGGAATTTGCGGTAGGAGCGAAATTTCTTGGGGCTACGCAGCAGAAGATTGATTCAATGCGATTGGCTCCCTATGCTTTCCATAAACTGCCGCCAATACCGAACGGGTGGCGATATCACTTTGAGCGATGGAGCAGAACTGCTCTGTAGCAACCAGTGATTATGACCATTCAATAAAAGTGACCACCCAAATGTGAATGACTCCACAGTGGACACTTTTTTGCATTAGCAATGATGATAATTTCGTCCTCTTCACGATTTGATAGATGCATTGATTTTTTGGAAGTATTGCAATGACATTTGACTGGACGATAAATCTTGTTGATAAAGTTATACATGGCAGGCCACTTTATAGACCAAATACAGTTTCTTATTATTTAAATTCAATTACATTAAATTGTTTGGGTTACAGTCTACACATAACAATATTCATAATTAATAAATTACTCATTAGTCATATTTTTGATACTTAATTAACTGATTTTATTAAAATTGTAAGACAACTTGATGTTGAACTGAAAAAATAAAATTCCTTTAAATACAAATTGCAGTATCAAAAACCTAGCATTCCTCAAAATAACAGAGTTATTACTTGCCAAATTATTTACGAATTCGACTTAATTTAATATGATTATATTTAAACATGAATATATCATTATAACACCATTTTTAAACTCTTCAGAACATTGCCTTACCTATTTGTTAAGAGTTGTAAGACTCCAATAAATAATGTTCCTTGAAGTGTATTCATAAATAACTCTGGCTGGTATATAACATATGATGATTATAGGGGAAAATTTAAAATTATACGTTTCTTAAATCTAGCTAAACAAATTGTTTAATGTTCTAAACTTGAATAAGAGTTTCAATTGCACCGAAATATGAAATAGTGCGTCAGTTCCTGCTAAATGACTCTTATTTAGCAATTGAAATAATGAAAAGTTTCTCACAATTAATGACAATTGGGTTATATTTCATTATTCGCAGGGCTTGTTTCTATTATTTATTTACATATTATTTATTTGTATTTTTTTTTCTGTGAATGTCATTCAAAAATTAAGCTCATAATAATCTTTTGAGAATCATGATCTAATTGTCTGGTAGCATCTTACTACCAATAATATGTAAAAGTAAGGTTGTATTGTTTGAAATATTCATTTCAATAATTTTAGATTGATTTTCTTTATATTTTTCTGCATTACCATCGCTGCTGCGAACGTTTCATGGTAGTAAAAAATCTATAGATGGAAATCATATTTCCAAATCTCCATCGACAAACAGCGTATTTGATATCGTGAAGGCAGGACTGAGTTTCCTTCATAATACATAATTCATGAAGTAATTCAATGTTTTTAAGTAATTCATACACAGTTAAGTCATTTCAGACGAAAAATAACTATCGCGTCCATCATAATTTTAATAATAACGATTTCCTATTCCGTTTTGGCTTCAGAATTACTGTCAAAAAGTTCAGCATTACTTTTAAAGTACATGAAAGTAATTTTCATTAAATTTAATTTTTAACCTCCCTTTAATGTACAAGGTACATTGAAATTCATGTACAGTCGTACATTACATTTAATGTAATTTCTGACAGTGTTTAGATTCCTGTCGAAAGTGGCATTTATTTATTTTCTATTTCGTCCCAGTCTATAGATGACTATAACTTGTTCCTAAGGTAACCTCCTTGTAACTGTTGTAGTCACGCTGTGTTCGTTATCATTATTTGTAAATAGTGATTGTTCTGAAATTCTGACGGCCGGATGGCAAACTGTTTTATCAGCCTAAAAATTGAGTACAAAGCTTTTATAATTGGCATTTCATTCTCTACAATTTATAAAAGTGCATTTTTTTTTTCGATCCGAAAAATGTATTTTTTTCCTTCGATGATACTCACAACTGCCCTCATAATTTATACTAACGAAAAGTACAACCTTCTGGCCATTGTAGAAGAGAAATCATCAAAAACAGCAGTGCAGAAACGAAGTTTCTCCATAAAATGACAGTAGAAATATTTGTTCATCTAATTAGGGAAAAAGCGGAGCCGTTGTTTTCCTGCCGCTCTCTACTGCCTGGATTATTCATTTTCACTTTCATTTTATCTAGGACTTAGTTCTTTGAATAGAGTAATAATCTGGCGTAATTAGTGAAACCTGTTTCAATTGGCAATGTCAAATGTCAATAATTCTATTTTCATTATTCCAATATCCAGCACTTCTCATTTCTAAAGATCTGTAATGTGACTATAGTTTTGCTCAGAACCTCTCTCAAGTTGACTTTCACTACCTTTAAATTTTGAAAATTGTCATCTGAAAACTTTTTAACAATTTGACCCGCCTTTAACAAAAGTGTTATCATATCCAGTTCACAAAATAATGCAATCATATTATTTTATCTAATTACACTCTAAGAAAATGTAATTTTGCTTATAGGATTTAAAATAATAATGGAAGAGAGAATTTCCTTGTACATCGCTTCACCATCTTCAATCACAAACTAGATTAGTTTTTCGATTGTGCTTCGGAAACGAAAACTAAAGTTCACTCAAAAAATGAAAAAAAAAAGATTTTTTAATTCGCATTGGTTTGTTCATCATTTTAACCACCTTTCAAACGACTTTAACCAGCTGCGGTTAAAAAATCATTCCCTCAATTTTTTTCTGACATTTCTCAAGACCGGCAAAGTAGCAACAAATAAACGGTAATTATGGAAAAAAAATTTGCATATTTCTGCGTCATTTGAGTACCACTCTCCATCTTTAAGTCATCATCATCGACGGATCAGTCAAAATTAGTGTTTGAAAAAGCGTCAATTTTGGCGACCAAAATAAGGAAAATGAATTTTATACGTTGATTCGTTTGACCACCTTTTAGAAAATTTCAATTTTGGGCGACAACTTAAAGAAACTTATTTGAATCACTTTTTAAAGGATAAATAAAAAAAATGAGTAAACCGAGGCTACTCGAGTAAAGTGAAAGACCCATAATAATTTTAATAATAATTTCTTTTCGTACATTTATCTTCTATTTTAATTTGTTCTGAAAAGAAACTTTCATATTTGAACCCGCAGTCATCGTTATTGCGACATGCAGATACAACACTCTTAAAACGTACGATGTTCCATTATTTTGTTAACTTCCCACCTTTCACTCCTTTACAATAAATGTTTTCGTCCCACATCCTAAATTCCTGTGTTTTTAACTCCTAGTGAGAAGGAACAGCACGGTCTGTTAACTTCTGTTATACTCCCAGAATGACGCATATCTCTAGAGCGGAGAACTTGGCTTCCACATGCTCCCTCAATCCCAGGATTTAGCGAAAAACGCGGAGGAGAAGAAAAAAAAGTCTCCGAAAAGTCACACAC
This sequence comes from Teleogryllus occipitalis, assembly GCA_011170035.1. Classification (NCBI taxonomy): domain Eukaryota; kingdom Metazoa; phylum Arthropoda; class Insecta; order Orthoptera; family Gryllidae; genus Teleogryllus; species Teleogryllus occipitalis. Next base: position 437,586 of record BLKR01000602.1, on the reverse strand, counting down.
GTAAACGTAAACCACTTCACGGAAGAGTCTCTTTCCTGATTGTTCCTCGTTTCAATTAAGGCCACGAAAATTTTCCTCGCTTAAATGTAATTCTTCTTCTCTTGCAGCCGTAAAAACCCATTAACGACGTGATTACATGTCGTACATCAATTTTAAAGTCTCTTATGTCATTACCTTTTTAACCCGCAACGTTTTTATCGTGACCGTAAGATGCCTATTAAAGTATTTATTGCCGGTCATGTGAAAAAGCGTTATACGATAACTCACATTTATCGCGCGAGACAAATCGCACAAAGCCATGGTGCGAGGCAGGCGGGCCGGCAGGACACGTAGATTTCACCAATGAGCTCGCGGAGGCGAGAGGGATGTGAGGGGGTTGTCTCCGCCGGAGAGAATCAAATTAATTGGGGTTATTAATACTGGCATATGTAGGTAATGGACTCCTCACAACACGTGTCAACATCCCTTTGAAGGTAGGTTACATATTCCCGACGACCTGGAAAATTCAATTAAGAGGAAGGCTTTGGTAGTTCACCGGTGAGATTACTCATTTAAGAAGTCTAATGCAGCCCGAGTTAAAAATTCACAAGTATACGGAAAGAATTTATTACTTTTAAGCAATTTAACTCGACAATCCTGTAATAGGTATAGAACTAATTATGACCGACGGGTTTGTTTCTTCAAAAAACCTTTTACAAGCAAGCTGTCTGTAATCAAAACCGGCTCCGCACCGTATTGAAGTAGAGTAAAAGCATAAATTGAATTCCAATTTATCTCTCATTAGCAATTCAACCAACAGAATTGCCTTATATGCAAGCTCTACTTTTTCGTGAATGCCTGATTGTTGTTTGCCAGTCTGATTTCTGCTTTAAAAGACAGTCATTTAAAGCTCTTTATGAAAGGAATATTTCTCACCTGTATACATTACGGTCAAATTAAGAACAAAAGTAGTATGTTTGCCAGTGTCTCTAAAAATTGTCTGAGTGTGAATGACTAGTTAGCCTTCTTCACCCGATAATAAAAAACTCTAATAAGCGTACTACCCATTCCATTTATTATTATTATTATTATTATTATTATTATTATTATTATTATTAAGAATTTTTATGTTTAATAGAAACTAGATGAGCGGCATTTTCGAATCGTTTTCTAATGAGCAGCATGTCCAAGGAACGTAACATATGTATTTTTCAATGTTCTATAATCAATTAAAGATGTATAATAACTGTAAGCAGTATGGGACTTCAGTGTATTTTTATACAAAAATTATGCCATGACAAAGTCTGATTTGTGTATATGCAAGTCCAAATACGAAATGTTTCATGACAGCATTGCTATTTTCCTTTGCAGTGGTTGCTGATTAATATGGTTTGATGCAAGTAACAGAACATAACAAGGTGACCGCAAGCTATCGTTCAAAAATATCACAGATTTTATGTTGAATTTCAAACAGATTGTCAGATCCTGTTAAAAAATTGAGTAGAAATATTACTTCAGTGCGTGAAATTGAAACCGGCTGCCGCGTCATAACAGGCACTGGCAACTGAAACGGAGCGGAGCGTTTCACTGCGTTTTCGATGAAATGTCGAGTGAGAAAAACATCCTTCGCCGCACACTAGAGTACTTTACGAACTGCACTTCGAGAAATAATAAACAAACTCAATGCAGCGAACATTTTAGCTACAAAACCCTGTACGTGAGTGTCATGATATTAAGAGTAGAATCTGCGGGGAATGTCATTTACCGTAAGTGGCTATCGAAGGCTTACGACACGTTTGCGTTAAAAAAAATCTGTAAGTTTTCTCAGAGAATTGAAAGGTGTTTAGATTGTTTGCATACTTCTACAAAGTGCGACCTGAAAGAGAACACGCCAAAATTACGAGAAGAAATAACTAAAGGGCAAAAGCTATTCAAATACGATGGAAGGAGTCAACAACCAAAAGAATAGAAATATTGGAAGAAAACATGTATTGGGAAATAAATGATGAAAAGAACATTTAAATAGATTTTAAAACGAAAGACTGGAGGAGAACGAAAACAGGTTCAAGGCGACGACAATAATGAAGAAGAAACGGTAAATAAGAATAGTTTATGAAAAGTATACTTGTATCGGTAACTACTAATAACCCAATTACAAAATGCCTATTTGGCATTTGTGAAAAAGATACGAATAAATGAGAATTCCTGTTACTTACGGAAGTTAATGTCTGATGCGAAAAAATGGCAGAAATGATCCCTTTATACAAATAAAGGTCCCTTATTATGTATCAGACATGAAGACGTTCTATTGGCTAATTGTACATTTATATCAATAATTATTATTTAGAAAAGTGCATTAACGCTGATATTAAAACACGAAAATCTTATTTATGTATGAATTTTTATTTTAGTAAGCATTTAAATTACTTATAGAGTATTTAAATAAGATTTTTTTGTATTTTTGTTCTTGTAAAAAAGGGGCGCAATTGATTGGTATAGGGAAGGACATTGTGTCTGCCAGTCTGCCAGTGCGCCACCGAAATACATCTCTGGAATTGCTTCCAACGACAAGTTCCAACGCTCAATCGGGTGAGCATTGGCAAAGGTGGCTCAGGACATCAACTGATGTCCTGAGGTTCAATTTAGGCTGTCTGGAGGACTATTCTAGCGGCTAGTTGTTCTGATCGATAGTATTCCGTCGTTTCTCCGATCAACACCACACGAATATCGGAGCACCCTAACAAACGGGCCACGGACCACGCGCGATCTTACCTACCCTGTTCCTTATTTTATCCTCTCCCCTTACACACACTTATACTAACATGCACTTCACTACCACACATGCCGGGAGACCGGTCGGGAGCTTAGAGCTTGTCGGGGCTAGGGCGGTGCCACGCTGGTGGGAAATACCCGGATAATGATAATTCCTGCAAGGTGACGTAGATCGGCGCCAGGTCTCGCCATCTAGCGGGAAAGACCACCGCCAATTGCCGTGATAAAAACTATGCACTACACTTACGGGAATGATCTTGGCAGTTGACGCGTCGAAATCCCTAACACATTAATTAATTAATTGGGTTAGTGCCTGAAGTTTACCTGGTGCCAACCGTGTCTCGCAGGAAGCGCCTGTGCTGAAAGTGATTCCCGTGCGAGAACGATCAGCCGCTCGTGTCTCGCAGGAAACGCCAGTGTCCGAGAGTGGTTCCCGTACGAGAACGATCGTCCCGTGCGAGAACGATCGTTCGTGCGCGTGCGTCCCGACGCGTGAGCGGCTCCGCCAGGCTTCGACACGTGTCTAGGCACGCGCGTGCCGCCACGCACCTTGCGTGCTGCAGTGCGTTCACGCACCGCGCCAGCCGCCTGTGATCCTCGCCGCCCCGCCCCGCCCCGCCCCGCCCCGCCCCGCCCCGCCCCTCCCCGCCCCGCTCTTCCTCGCCCCGCGCCGCCCTGCTACTGTGCTCTTATGGAAATCCCATGCAGATTGCCCTCTCACTAATTTAGCGGTCCTTGGCTTTACTACGCACCAATATTTCTTTTGGTAAGCACGCCGCGGATGAGATCAAGCTGCTTCGCTGCGCACGAGATGGTTCCTCAGAACAGCGGTTGCCAGCTTCTTGTGCCACGCCGGCCCCTGAATTCATTACATTAAACACCGTGAACCACTGATTTGATTTTTCAAAAAAAAAAAAAAAAAGATCGAGGTATTTATAAAATTACATTACGATGGCCTTCTTTTAATCAAAATAAATGAGATAATTAATATAACGTAGTGGTAAACGTAGTTCCTTTAGTTAATTATAAAAAATTGTATTTGCCTATTTAACCACATTTTTAAAATGCTAAATTGCTTAATTCTAATTGATTGAATTCATGTTTAATTATTATAAAATACCTGAAACTTATTTAAGCAATATTTATTTTCGTATGATACTATTTTCTCTAGGTTTGTCGAAGATGATTTATGATCTTTTGTCTATATGATTATTAATAAAACAAGAATTGCAATTGTTTTAGGTATTTGTGCAATCACTGAGATTTTCTCACAGACTTCTGATCCGTTTCCATGTCTTAGATAGCATATAGTTTATGTCAATAGCTTCTGCTGAGAATCTCTTCTGAAGAGTTAACTGAAGGAATTTTTTTTATTACACGATGTCTTGCAATATATTTAATAATAACTAGCTGACCCGGCGAACTCTGTTCCGCCTTAACAGCCGGTCCCATCTTTTTCTCGCGTCGCACTCACTGTGAGAAACTGTACTATCCTTGTTGCACTCGTGATAATAAAGCAATTGCAGATTTGTGTTTTTCTCTCAAACAAAGAAGAATTTCAAAAAAACGCTCTGATATTAAATAGATAATTAAAAAATCTATTACGCAGCAGAGCGTTTTTTTGGAATTGATTTTTGTTTAAGAGAGAAATACAAAGCTGTAATCATAGGGACCGGCTGTTAAAGACAATAAATAAGCAGATTTTGGAATTTATTAAGTTAAATTGTTTATTAGAAAATACAAATAAAAAATTAAGTAGATTAATCATTCATTATTGTTCCTGTATTTTGGTGCATAGGTTGCACTCTTCAGTTAAGTACCTTCACGCGAAAACATGCGAAATCACGCGAAAACGTGCGTTCTCACACAGGAACGCTGTCGAACGGGATAAACAGTATCCTATGTCCGTCTCCTGGCTCTAAGCTTCCTGCTCACCAATTTTCAGCCAAATCGGTACAGCCGTTCTTGAGTTATAAATAGTGTAACTAACACGACTTTCTTTTATATATATATAGATAGATGTCTTAGAGATAATAAGAGTTACAATATGATAAAAACATGTTGCTGAAATTCCCCATTATGCTTTATACCATGCTCACGATCTAAAAGAAGGTGATATGTGAGAAGTGTTGATGCTTGTATTACGAGTGTATTGGATTTTAATTCTGGCATCACAAAAGTCTCTGTATTGTCGATTGAATTATACTGTCAGGATAAGCCACATTACTATCCATGAAAGGAAAGTACTGTGAGTCACACAAGTAATTTTCATCCATTGGCAAGGTATCTCCGCGAAATATTCAAATTGTTTTGGCAGGATAAGAATGATTCAAATCAAAGTCCTCGGTGTATTCAGTGTAAACTTTGAGCTTATGTGTTGTAGTTGCGTTTAGAGAGAAATTAAACGCGAAACGATTGTGTAATCAAGGATTTTTTTTCAACTGCAAGAAAATTCAGCAAGTACATTACTGGCACTACATAATTTACAGGGGGACAATGTAGTCAGTTTTTAAAGTGAAATAAAGGAAACTTTATTTTTATATTTTTCTCTAAAAATGTGAAGTCAAATATAGAGAAAGTTGCTTGAATATATGTAAAATAGTGCTATATAAACACGGTATTCTGTAAAATTTAGGCACTGAACATAAATAGTGTTTTTAGTGTCTCTCTTTCCGTTCAGATATATCGCTCATTTCCTGCAACTCTCAACTTAAAAGTTGACATCATTAGCGGTTACCTGTGTTTCGTTTTTTGGTGTAATAGCTTTATCTCTAGTTTGCGCGTATATCATGAGTCAAACTTTAATGAGATATTTTCTTTGTATTTCAGACACGAACATGAAACTACAATTTTCTGAAGAGAAGTTTCATTTATCTCAAGGATTCCTAACCATGTTCTTGCATTGACCTCACGTAAAAGAATAGTTTGCTTCATCGACATCCTTACATTTTCTCTGTAATGCACAGCATTCATAACCCTAACACTAAGAATTACATATAAATGGCTTGAAGATCACAATTTGGCATAACAATGCTTTTTCGTAAATATCTCGATTTTCAATAATAGAAGTTGCTTCCGCTTCAGAGTAGCTGAGTTTATAATCTACATTCTTGTTCAATGGTTACAAAATGTCTTGTCGGAGACGCTAGACGACGCCTGAGTGCGGAGGGGACAAGAACCAATGACGGCGTTGGAGGCAGACGCGGAAAAAAAATTACCTCGTAAATAAATTATCGACACTATAGTAACAGAAGTACACTAACGCCGGTAGCAATGAGCGATGGAAGGTCGCTAGTTTGGGAAGTCGCGAATTCGATCCAGGCACGGTGCGAGAAATTTGCTTGATGTATATAACCAATAAGTTTGCGGCCCTGAATACAATGCTCTGATCAATGGTTTCCGTAGTTTATCTGATCACCTCCAGGCGAATCCTGCGGCTACATCCTCTGCGCCATATTTTCGCCTCGGTCTGCGCCACATTTACGATTCCCACTCCCAATCATCATCATCATCATCATCATCATCATCGTTGTGATCTCATCATTTCCCCAAATCCGGGTTAAGGCATCGAGGGGAGAGTAGGTCCCGTCCTAACCCAGCTCGTCATAACCGGCAGACGAGGCTGGCGAGGAGCTCTTGCGAACATTTCAATTGAAGAGCATATTTCCAAAGAGACAAACCTCCGTTTTCGTTTGTCTTCTCTTTTTACATATCAACATATTCTTAAGAAGTTTCTCCATCAGGCGAAACATTGCGTCCGAAAAATGGTGTTTGTCCTTTTGTTGAAGGGCGTCTAAAACCCTTTGAATTATATCTTGAGCTATAAGGCTGAATATGAATATTTTCCATTCCTGAAAAATTGTATTCCATGCAGATATATCATGTGGTAAGCAGATAGATAGATATTTATTATTGTGCAGGCGGGTATATACCACCTGGAGGCAGAACACTACAATTTACATATTACAAATATTAACTTTAAATTACTTCACAATGTAACTTTAAATTATTTAAAGACATAATAATAATAATAATAATAATAATAATAATAATAATAATAATAATAATAATAATAATAACAATAATATGCTAACAATAATAGCATTAAATACATTTTATGGTTGACCTGCACAGTTATTTTAAACTATTAAATACAAGACTACACGACTTTTTAATTACACTTCACTTCACATTCACTTCACTTCACAACATTTGAAATTCACTTCTCTTTCTACTCCTATACTGCACTACACTGCACAACACGTCACCACACTTCAATACAATACTATTTTGAATATAATTATTAATATTCAATAAGTAATCTCATCAAACTTCAAAAGTAAGCTATCAAACGTGCGAATTATCACTAGGAAAATTTATAATAACTGTAGTAGTAGGAATATGTATATAAAGGACCTTTGGCGATGTGAGGAGAGTGGGGGCTACTCCACTCTCGGAACGCGAGGCTTCGGGCCGCCCTCCGCCCACCGGCCCTGGCCCGTGTTAATGCGCGCGCCGCTGCGCCGCGGCCGTCCGCCAGGCGGAGGCCTCTTTAATGAAGCGGGCAAACAATTTGCATGAGGCGCCGTTAATGGGCTTCGCGGGCGCCGCCGCCACCCGGGCCACTCCCACCTCCCCTCCGCAACGCGCTCCTGCGCCGGGCAATGCGAGTGGGAGGATAGAGGAGAAAGACAAAAGGAGTCACAGAATAAGTGGGTGACAGCAAGAGAAGTAACTCCAACGGGAGGGAGAAAGGGGCAAAGGCGTGAGGTAAGGATAAGAGGCGGAGGAGGATAAAAGGAGTATATTGTAGTAAATAATGAGGAGGAGAAAATGAAAGAGGAAAGGGAGTGAAGAAGAAGAATGGAAAGATGGAAAGAGAGGCCAATAACAATATTTTATATATATATATATATATATATATATATATATATATATATATATATATATATAAAGACAGAAGTGCGTTGACTTCCAACGCGGTAATCTCTGAATCTACTGAACCAATGCCGATGAAACTTTTGTGCTAACTTCCTTTAAAAGTCTGGAGTACTATAGGCTATGATTTACAACCATAAACCGTAATATATTTACAAAATAATTACTTTTCTCGACATTTTTGGCATAGCTTTACATCACAGAATCAAGAGCGCATCAATGTCAATAGTTTAGCTGTGCGCCACCAGAGGATGACGTCTGAGATCTACTACTGGTTTCATCAATGTCCAGAATTATTACGACATTCATTAGACTTTGAATAAGATTATGTAATGTCCCTGTATGAACGGTGGTGATTTGTTAGTTCTGAACATTGGTGGAATATTTGGAAGAAATCGGTAACTAGAGTGGGAAAGATGACAAGGTACATGCATTATCCTTAATCCGTGGTATGTACAAAGTGGCTATAAAACATTGGAGTTTGAATTTGTACAGAAATTGAGGTAGGTTGAGACAGTGCAATGTACAATAATATATAGTACAAAATATACAGTAATCTACAATGTATTATATATAGATATCGTATACATTCTAAACAACCTCTTTTACAGAAATTTGTAAACATTGAATTTCTTGAAACAATGCGAGTGTCAAGTTGTTTGCGAATAGATGGGCTGTCTATAAACGTTTTGAATCGGCTATTAAGAGACGTGCGACTTGCTGAAGTACTCACTCGCACTATTGAAAATAATACTGCCAGGAGGGATGCAAATGTAAATAATTCTCTACGTAGTAGGGTTGCTTTTCAATAGCACTCACAATTTGACTATTTACACAGTTCTCATGTTCAAATTGGTAAAATGTAAAATGTTTGTATGTATTGGTTTCATCCAGTTGATTTTTTTCTTCATTATGTGCAGAAGATTAGTGCAGTAGTATGTAATTAAGCAATGATCACTTACATATTGAGCACATCTGTGCTATTATTTTGCATTGCAACCTCCCAACGCATGAATTGGTTTCTGTTATTCACATTTCACGATCCTTAATATATAGCACTACAGATCAAATAATGAAGCTAATATGGTTTTGTTCAGAACATTGTCAATTTAGTGTGTACCCATAATGTACATGTTGATGGATCAGTATTGTTCTCATGCTTCAATTTTATGATTAATTGATTTACGTAAAAAAATAATTTTTATTATTCTACACGTAGTTTAAACTTATATATATATATATATATATATATATATATATATATATTTCGTCTTCAAAATAATTATAAATACTGGCAATTACGTTCAATATTCATACTTTCATTTACTATTATGATTATGATTCGTCAATTACGTTTTGACATATACGTTCATATTCCATATCTATCTTCTAGCGTCTCTGTGCGAGAACTCTGGCATGTTAAACTTCGCTTAAAACAGTCAGTCCCTTCAAGGTCACGATTTGACAGATCAATTTCAAATATTTGTGTATGAATACAAGAGAAGACAAAATATAAAAAATAGTAAGTTTTACAATGTGACAATTTATTGACAGTATTGGAAGTAACATCTGAAATTCCACAAAAAAAAACAAACAAAATATACGTGAGTCTACAAGTATTTTATTCTGTAGTTTAGAATTGTTTATTGTTTTTAGTTATAAAGTGAAAAAAGTTTAGGAGCTGGAAGCCCAAATAAGAAAAATATAATTTTTTGTGAAAAAGTGAGCGAGGTAGACCGGAAATTTCCAAATGGAGGTGAAGAGAAGACAGGGCTATCGAAGCGTGGCCGTGCAGAGCATGGCAGGGAGGAGCAGGGCGGAGAAGGGATACAACAGAAGAGATAGTAGGCCCCACCGCAGGGTATGAAAAATTGGAATTCCTCTCCCTGACTAATTTACTATAAACCCGAGCAACGCCGGGTACACCAGCTAGTATTATATATATATATATATATATATATATATATATATATATATATATATATATAGTGTGTGTGTGTGTGCGTGCGTGGTGCGTGCGTGCGTGTGTGTGTGTGTGTGTGTGTGTATTTCATGTCCAAAGCTAACTTCCAGGAACAACAATTCCCATCTTCAGTGGGTCTTGCCCAAGCAACGTGGATCACACCTAAATATTTATCACAAAACGGGATAAAATATATAAAGTTAGCTTTGGGCATGAAATAAATGTATATTATACATTGTTATTGTTGTGTACGATTATACTTATATGTATAATGGATACCACAATGGATGAGTACCACAAGATCTCAGTTATCACCACGGAAAGGGGAAAATTTCTCAACACTGTGCATCAATGCGTAAGATACTTGTATAATCGTATAGTCGTGTGACTAATTATTTTGTCACACCTTTTGGCTCTTCCTTCTAAACTAAACTGGGTAACATGTAGAAATGTACAACATATAGAAATGATTCGAAATCATTTTATTGACATCATATATTATTGACAATCTTGTGCTAAGGCTGTGGTGTAACATTATGTCATGATATTATTGTATCTGTATTCATTTTGACAATCTGGGTATCGGAGAACATTTCCATAAAATCTATTTACTTGTTTTGTAAGGATTCAAGGAAAGAGCACTACAAAATCTACCTTAAAAAATATTATTACACAATCATTCTTCTTGATTAAAACTATTACCAGTTAAGTGAAAGCGTGATGGAAGTAAGCAGGGCGGGCACTTTGGTATTTGGCATGTCCCTCTATGTCCATTTGATACTTGAATTCACTCGTACACATTATCTGCATTTAGACATTATTTGTATCAACTATTACATTTGTTATAGGTACGATAACGGAACAAAGTATGCATAAAACGTAATCGCCGGTGAAAAATATCTCTAATATCTATTACACAATTACGACTAAGTAAATAACCTGAGAAAACTATTCCTAACATCTAACAACACTCTACACTGACATTTAAATGAATTGTCAGTTGATGCTCTAGCTCGCCTTGCTGGTGGAAGAACATACCCCGTATTTTGCGGAGCAATGATGTCTTCTGAGATGCTTAAACTATTCTAGAATCTGTCTGAAAAATCGATTTCTGGCTTGCAATGACATTATGCTAAAAAGGAATCTGTTTCGTCTTAGATTATCTCGGGGTGGAAATATGAAATACACACAATGCGGCTGTTTGAAGAAGAAACGATGAAACAACTTGGCTGTTTCTGTAACCTATTTTCGCTTGCCACATTCACTAGCCCCCTCCCTTTCCAAGATCGACATCGAAATCTGACATTAAATAAACTTTAATAATTGATCCTACATATTTGAATCGTCTCGTTTTGTATTTTTAGCTCGTTAAATTTTAATATCACGTAATTAACTCTGAAAATAGAGGCACCGCCATGAAATACTCAGCAATACACTGAAATAATAAGACATTTATTTATTTATTTATTTATTTATTTATTTATTTATTTATTTATTTATTTATTTATTTATAATAATAATAATAATAGGCATTGTCATTGCCAACAATATTATTATCAAGAAGAGTGCGAGTGAAAAGGTGCGACTTGTCACTAGTTGGCAATGACAAAGCCTTTAATTATTTCATTTTAAATGCCAAATACAACTCACCGCTAAACCAAAGCACTTGTATACAACAAAGAATACAAATGCATCTGCCACTGCCATGAGATGAATTGTAATACAGTACTTTGGTTTACATTATCTTTAATAATCGGGAATTATAAGCCTTTTACATAACCATTTTCGATTTCTAGTACCATTGGATAAACAGAGATGAGAAGGCAGAGTGGACTACTTGCTACCCTCTAAATCTTTGGCTTTCTATTATCTTTCATGTAAAACATACCATAAAGTATAACTTTAAAAAATGACTCTTCAAAATTTAATTCCAAGGCAACGTTTTCTGTTACTCTTAGGGCCGGTTTCACCAACAGCCGAGTAAAGTGAAGAGTAGTTACTCGAGAGTAAGCATTACTCCACGATAGTTACTCTCGAGTAAAATATAAGCGTTTCACCACGCTTCTGGAGGGATATGTTACTCTAGAGTACATACTCCCCAATTTACTCCGCGTACCTGCTGAACACGCAATTTTTCATACACAGTAGAGAGTGATTCAAGAGGCCGTGAACGAGAGTAACACTGTGAACCATTGCGGACCAACAAATAACCTCTGGTTATTTCCTTACATTTCAGATTTGGAAGTTCTTTGCGTCGTCTTGCTCTTACTTTTGTGTGGTTATTTGAGATAGCGTAGCTTATTTCTTAGTTTTTGTATCTTTATTTCTTAATATTAATTAGTCTAGGTTTTCGAATGTATATTATTACCAACTAGGACGAAAATGTCTAGTTTTTCAAATGTTGTGAACCTCGCGCTTTTAAAAGAAATATTTGTTTTATTTTTTAACTTTTATTCATCTTTCAACTATTAGTTATAGTTAAAACGTTGGGAAGGGATTCCGGAACTCAAGAAAACGTACGCAGATGATCTCCCCCATACGTTCTCTTATTATTATTACCGTTTATTACTGTTTTTGATTAAATAAATAAGTACTTATTGTTCTTATTTTTCCTTTTCTTGTCATATATTTACTTTATTTCGAATCCACATCGGTGAAAAATAAATTTACAAAGTCCTCCACAGTTCATAATGTACCCGATGAGTTTTACTTCACAAATAAAATACGTACTTGCACGATTTAAATGATTTTTAATAGAATATCCTATTTTGATTTTGATTCTGGACTGATTGCCTGTAAATGGGTACCTACAATTCAGAAATAATAGTTTATGAAATAATTCTACTACTTGAATATATTTTTTATATTTATTTTTTAGTATGCAAATTATTTCGCTTCAATTCTTCAAAATAGAAGAGCTGATAATTTGGTCAAACATAACCTCGTCACAAAATCTCGATCATCATAATTGGGAAACCAATCCATTCTCTCCTACACCTATCTTTGTCTTCGCATTACAGGATAATATTCCGAATCATCGCCGGAATCATCTTCAAATACCATCATTCGCAATCGTCGGGCCATAACAACACGTCGCAGGTACACGCAAGTTGAAAACTAAGCTTACTCCGCATTTTACTCGACGGATCTTCGCCGTGTAAAGTTACTCTCGAATTTACTCTCGTGTATGCGATTTACACTCGAGTAAAGTGTTGGTGAAACGCTCCCAGAAGATACTCTCGTGTAAACGTGATTTACTCCAGAGTAAACTCTTACTCTTCGTTTGGTGAAACCGGCCCTTACATGCATTCCTTTTAGCGTAGACCGGTCATTCCCCCCCCCCCAATACGTAGGACAAAAACTGATCAAGATCAACAATAACATGAAAATGACTCAATAGATCATGCTTGTTGAATATGTACAGAAATATCACTTATTTGAGAACAGGAGAAAGAATATAAAAATGAAATCTTTAATGCACTATTTTTTGAAAATCTGCTGTAAATTGCAGATAGAAAAGTTTTTCCTTCAATTGTATTTGAACTTTTTTGTTGTGTATTAATAATTTGCAATAATGTAACCTTATAAGAGAGAAAATTGTTAATTTTTGGTTCTTTATGTATTCTTGGTTCCTTCATTTTAATAAAATCAAACCCTTTTCTATCGATTTCATATTAAAGACGGTTTTGGTTGTTAAAACATAATAATTATTAATAACTAATTTTTAACTATTTATTTATTTTATAAATTTAATTCTACAACATTATTCAAATAGTGTAATAATTATTGCTTCGTAAGTAAATTGTTATTTTCAGTAGCAAATTATTTACAATAATTCTAATTTTCCCCTCCCGATTAAAATCCTGTCTACGCCCACGTACACATACAGACACGTCTACCAAAAAGCTAATTGTAGTATAATCGTTTGGCCCCTTTGGGGCTGCTTCCCTTCGAACGAGGAAGTCGTGCAGGGCGGGGGAGGAGGGGAAAGGGAGTGTGAGAGAGTAGGAAAGCGGGCGCTCTCGTGGGCGGAGTGGGAGGGGCAGGCGCTGGGGAAGGGAGGGCCCCGCTCGCTCCCAGGCCCCACGCACCGCTCTCAAGCAACGGGCAGCTCCACGGGATGCGGCACTCCGGTGGGCGGGCAAACGCTTTAATTCAAGTCATGAGGAGAGGAGAAGGCCCGAGTTCTCAATGGAAATCTTGCTGGCAAACTTGGATTCTCATGAGTTTCAAATTGAAGAATAAATCACATTTTCATTCTGGTACTACATTTAGGTTAGAATGGATGCTGAAGGTTACGTGAAACTTTAGTAACGCTTAGACAATTTGAGGATGATTTATATTATTATCAGTTTTCTGTGCTCCTGAAAAGTAATGAAGAGGTGAAGTCAGAATAGTGTACAGGGTATGAGAGTCGAAAGTTACATTAAATTGACTAGAGATTCCGATTTTTCTGATCGTGTCTCTAATTTTTAGAGGGCTATTTAAGGCGGGTGTTTATCCCGATTTTTTTTCTTTTTGATTTGGCAGACATTCGTCAATATCATAATCATTCCTATATGCTCAATCCGGAGAACTAGCAGTTAATATCGTATTTTCATTTTTATAATTTACCATACCATCAGACGTGATGAGAATGTGTTTTTTTAGCCTGAAAGACACAATAATCGAGAATATCTGGCAATTTATACATATCAGGGCTTCAAATGCCATTTTCAATTTCTGCACATGCTTTTTTACTCTAAAGATTCGGGTAGACGTAGATATGTGAAGCATAATAGCATCTCATCAAGAAAGATGAGAATGTCCCAGACAATATTTTAGTAGAGAATGCATTACAGCATTAAATCTAATAACGAGAGAATTCAACAATAGCACATACTCGCCTCTCCTCAATAACCAGAATGGACATAATAGATTATATAAAATGCAAATCATTTTCTTTCTATCCACATTTATTGAACAATTTTAGAATTTTTCGAGGTATTCTTTGGTGAACCTAAGGATTCGACACTCTCTTCAGGGAACCCAAAAATCTTCATTATCACCCCTTGTTTTGATTTGAACCGCTTGACTTCATGTGAAAGATCCCTCTCGTTTTTATGTGAAATATTGAACATGGTTTGATAATTTGGAGGCTTTAATGTCCTCAGCAGTTATTCTTTTACTTGGGGACACTATTAAGTCTTTATTTGTACCAAGCAGCTTACTTGTACCTAGTATCACATCTTTTCTTACTCAGTTCATCTAGGAATTATTAAAATGACAATAAAATATATGTATGACCTTACTTCAATGTTGCTTACGTAAATGTAGTTTTCTTTTGCTTAATCTTCTCCAATATTTTCTTCAATATCTCGGCTCGCCAACTTTTAAACGGTCTCCCACCAAGCGTTTTGATGCAAACACGAACCATAGCTGGAAAATACACAAAGATAATAGACCTCCAGCGATGGCACGATCTCACCTCATCAAGAGCTGTAGTTGTAAACGTTGCATCATACGATTACACAGGCAGGCACACACACATTCACACACAATCAAAAAAACGTTGTCAGGCCCAAAGACTTGATACGTGTTTCTCTATGTATTTCGACGTACTGAATCCGAATCTAAAGTCAGAATTGCGCCATCATCCTCCAATTTTTTTTAAATCGCAAAAAATCATCGTGACATTGTATTTTTTTGTTTTCGGTGGTTGTTGTCAGACCCAAAGACATGATACACGTTTTATTTATTTATTTATTTACGTCAAAAAAACAGTTAAAAACTGCGTATGACGGGCTATGGGGAAAAGTGAATTGTGTGCACATTTTCAAAATTCTGTGATCCCTACACTAAGTCATATACTACTTAAATTTTGAATTTTTGAAAGGGAGAAAAACAAAACAAAAACTCCCATGTAATAAAATCTATTTTCAAGGATAAACAAGCAATAAATTTTGAATTTTGAAAGGGAGAAAAAAAAACAAAAAAACTCCCATGTAATAAAATCGATTTTCAAGGATAAATAAGCAATATATTTTGAATTTTGAAAGGGAGAAAAAAAAACAAAAAAACTCCCATGTAATAAAATCTATTTTCAAGGATAAATAAGCAATAAATTTTGGCTCTTATTACTTCCTGCTGCGACAACGTGGAAACGATAATTTGAATAATTGTATTTCCCACTGAATTCTAGAAGACGTGCACAGAAAATGAAGTTACATTTATGTCCAGAAGAAAAACAAGGGGCCATCTCAGCATTTGCTCAATGGATCAGGGAAACTGGACGAAAACCTGATCGAGATGGGGGTCATTGACCCGGAAGCTGTGTTACAATAGTTGTTACAGGTTGTTTATACTCATTTATACAGTCCAAATGGTAATTAATGCATTGTGTATCATTGTTAAAATTAATGTTACTTTTCTTGTGATGCTCAGTATAGTCTCTAATTCTATAGAAACAGTTATGCAGCAGAAACGATTTCACTTGGGATTTAAACTTTTCTATTGAATTTAATCGTTTAATGTCATCTGGCAAAGTGTTGTAAAATAATGTACATGTATTGTATGTGAATTTTTTTGTAATGAGCTGTTGATACTGTCACCTGATGAATATGATTTCTACGTCGAGTGTTATAGTAATAGACTTCGGCATTTTCTGAAAATATATTCCCGCCCTTAAGCAAGTCATTTTTTACAAAAACCACTGATTCGTAAATAAAAGACACGGTAATGGTAGAATTCCTAGATTAATGAAGATAGGCTTACAAGAATCACGTGGGTGGGATTTGGTTATTATTCGTATAATTCGTTTTTGTAATCTAAAAGTCTGGGAGCTATAAGATGTATTTCCCCAGAATATTATGCCATATCTCAGGCGTTTCACTATGTATTTCTATGCGCTATTAGAGCGAAGGAATGGTAATAAAGGGAAAGAGCTGACAATAGTGAAGAAAGGTGGAGAATGGACTGAATCGTGGGATGTTTTGGAAAGACTGAAAATGGTGGAGAAGTTTGGAGAATCATGAAGAAGAGCTGGAAGTTGTCTAGAAGTGCTGGGAGAAGTGTTGGAGTTGAGGAAAGGAGGGGGCTGGCTGGAAAAGGTGATGAAGGAAAGAAAAAGGCGGGAAGTGCGACCACCGGGGGAGAGAATTTCGGAAAAGGGAAGGGGAGGAGTGAAGACGGTGGGGAATAGTGGAGACGGGCAGGAAAATTTGAGGAATAAGAATGGCGGTTGAGAGAAAGAGTTAGGTTAGTTAAATAGAGCTTGGATTAGTTAGTTGATTGATTGATTATTGTACCCGTGTTTCGGAGTGCGTCATTGCTATGATTATTTGTTTCGTAAGTGGGTTGTAACTTTTTATTACGGGAGTTAGAGATGTTCTTCCTCCTCTGGAGGGTGAGATCCTGTGCCGACCTAAAATACTTGTGGAGTTTTTCCTTAATCAGGTACCTCCTACTACCAGGGCATCTCTCTACCCTGGACAAGCTCTAATCTCCCGACCGGATTCCCGACATATGTGGTTGTGTAGTGCATGTAAGTTTGTTTATTTAAGGCTTGAGCATAAGACAAGGAAAAGGAACGAAACATCGCACACATTCCATGTTCCATTTACTAGCCTACTGCTCCGGCATTCGCCTGACTGTTATTAAAGAAACATCGAAAAACTACTGACCAGAGTAGATGACCACTAGAATTCTCCATTCAACAGCTGAATTCGACCTAGCAATCTAACTAGTCAAAAATCGTACCACCGTCAAGACTCGAACCCTAGATCAGATACAACAGTGACATCAGTTGATGCCCTGAGCCACCACAGCCGGCAGGATTAATTCAAATGGGCGAGAACAGTGGGTGGTTAAGAGCGCAAAAGAGCAAAACGCGGGGCGAACTGTGGATACTTGTAGGGAAGTACGGAGAGGAGCCGGGTCTCAGGAAAATGATCTAGGTCGAATTCAGTCGCTGTCTGGAGGAGAATTCAAGCGGTCGGCTGCTCTGATCGGTAATTTTCCGTGGTTTCTCCGATTAACACCTGGCGAATGTCGGAGCTGTACCCTTACAAACGGGCCACGGACCGTTCGCGAACATTCCTTCGTCTTCCTTGTCCTATACTCACTCCTTACACACTCTTACACTAACGTGCATTACATTACCACACATGCCAGGAGACCAGTCGGGAGCTTAGAGCTTGTTCCGGCTGGGGCGGTGCCCCGCTCGTGGGCGATACTACATGGTTGGGGAAACCCCACTAACCGAAGGTAGTCGGCGCAGGATCTCGTCATCCAGCGACGGAAGAACCCCGCCACCTCCCGAGGGAGAACATGCCCTACACTTATAAGACTAATAACCTTGGTAGTTGATGCGCCCGGAATCACTAACCAACCAGCCGAGGAAAATGATGAATATAGAGTAATGTTTGTTGAACATCAATATTTTGTACTCTATGTTGTTGTTTTTTTCGATTTTGTTCATGGATGAAAAAATTTAATAATCACAATTTTGTAAAAAGTAAAACATGAAATAATAACATACAAACTTTGTACTACAGTAAAACCCGAGTATTTCGAACTAATTGGGGATGTGGTCTGTTCGGATTCGAAAATGTTCGGATTATCCGCAACAATGTACTGTACAAATACATCTATAGGATTACCAGACACAATACAACGTACCGTGCGATGTGAGAAAATGACAACGTAGCGTAGCGATCCCATCATCATATCGCATCATCAAGCAGATTCAATTCCTTACTGCAAAAGAAGATTACCGGTATTGCAAGTTCATGAAAGTGAAAATTACATAAAAATGTGGTTTATACCTAGTTACCACTGCAATAAACATTTCATTTCGACTTGAATTTCAGAAATGATTTGTTCATTTCTACTGTAATTGTAACATCCTTTCTTTACACTACGAACATGCATTTTATTTATTTTGTTTATATTCCCCTATCTCGAATTTTGTTCCGATTGTCCAAAATTTAGGATTTGTGGCGTTCGAATTAGTGAGGTTCTACCGTACTTTCATCGAGCACGCTATTCCTCGCCGCAGATGATCCTGATGTAGTATTACCTTCGTTTTTCATCGTCTTTATCAAAGCGTTTTATTATTTACTTTTGAATTAAATTTCAATTATAATTTAATATTCTAGACCACTGTCAAATTAAATTTTGTAGCGCACGAGTTTAATGTTGGAGATTAGTAAACCATCTTTAATACATCAAAAGCATTGTTCAAAAGCATCGATTGTTTTTGGTTGATGTATGATTAACATCGATGTTTAACAACATCAATGGTTTTTGGTTGTGGTATTACTAAAATCGATGTTTAAAGAACATGGATTATTTTCGTTGATGTATTATTAACATTGATTGTTTTTGGTTGATGTATTATTAAAATCGATATTTTCATTTCGAATGTCGAAGTCGCATCCCTTCTGTGGAGGGAGAGGGCGCAGGGGTTTCTCGGGCGCCCGCGGGGAGCGAAGTTCTCCGCCGAGAGCGAAGTTCGATCACCGCAGCGCGAGGGGGAGGCGCGCCGCTAATGGAACGGCTCCGTTTGCTTCTTTTGCGCGCGGCTGATGCATTGGCCAATTAACGGGAGGCGCTATTGAATTAGAAATAATAATTAATGAACTGCTCTCCGCGCGCTTCGTGCAATAAACCAGAGGCAATTCAAAGCAATCGCACGCTAACAAATCGTATCGAGGGAGAATGACTAAGCCCATAAAGGAAGTCAATATTACCTTTCCGACTGATTACTACATTAGAACTTATTAACCACACATGAAAGAATTCTCTTGGAAATAACAAAGAACGTATAGAGTCGAAAAATTAGTCAATTTTTTTTTGTACCAAGTTGGTGTTTCGATGAGAAAATGTAAGAGTGAAGAAACAGTTTCAATTGGATTCTTCGACTGCCGGGTGCTCGAATGGTAACAAACGTTTCATAATTTCAGAAGGTAAAACGTAGTTGCGCAAGGGAACTTCGTAATCATTTTCCCATTGATTTCTCGTTGCAAGCAAAGAGATCAAACAAACTGTTTTGAAGTTAGGGGAATTGCTTGCAGCGAGAGGTTCACACAACACAGTAAGTGAAAAGTTTCCCAGTCGTACCAACTCTTTTAGTGTGTAAATGAACAACAACGGTTTTCATTACTCTCCCTATATTTTAAATGATAACCGCAAATGAGTTAATCCTATTCAGCTACAGTGCCCGAATAATAAAACAATACAAAAAAATAAAAAAATAAATTTTTGAAATTAGTCGATGCTTGTGATCCTGATGTAATAACCGAAATTGAATCATGACTAACGGAGAAGATAGCTAACTCTGAAGTTTTCCAACGGCATTTTTTAGGAGAGTTACTATTATTTACTTTGTTGAATATTAAATACATATCTAATTATTAATGATGTGCTTATATTAAAGCGTTGTGTCGTGTGGTGAAGTGGACTGAAATACAGAATGAGACCAGTGCCATGTAGTGCCGTGAAGTGAAATGAAATGAAGTTAGAGAAGTTAGAAAATCACGCGTTTATTGTGTTTAAATATTTATATAAGTTAAACAAATATTGCAGTAATTGTTATTAATATATACTATTTTTATTCTTATTGTATAATTATCTTTTGTGCAATTCATTGTGTATTGAATATATACAACGTCATTTTAAAATAACTATATACAGTAGCCATAAACATGTAGAATTATTACCATTATTATTGTTATTATCACTATTTCAAAACAATTTTTTGTGACATTGAGTTAATGTTTTTTATCTTTAATTGTATGTAAATTGCAGTGTTCAGTCATCGCATTTCAAAACATCTACTTGCAAAAATAATAAATACCTCTAGTTCAGCAAATATCCAGAAATATGACATTTTTAATTATGCGCATTCAATGAGAAGCACTGATGAGATAGAATGGAAAGAGAGAGGCGAAAGTGCGGAAAAGTACAAAGGATTGACAAGGTTGGAATTAAAAGTGCAAAATGTTATTATTCCTTTCGAATCTTTGTTCTTTTACTAACCTTATTGCTCTATATTTCATTCAATTCCATAACTCTTATCGAACGTCTGTTGTGGTTACACAAAGGTTGATTAGAAGCCGTGAAGTTCATTCAGCTTGCCACGTTGGTCTGCCTCTGCGGAGGGGCATTGCCAGCTCTGCATCAGTGCTGGTTCTAAACCTACAATTCGTTTAAATCCCCTCTTGAATTGCCATCAAATGCGGCGAAATAATGCCATGTGGGTGAAAATATGTTAGTCTCT
This sequence comes from Teleogryllus occipitalis, assembly GCA_011170035.1. Classification (NCBI taxonomy): domain Eukaryota; kingdom Metazoa; phylum Arthropoda; class Insecta; order Orthoptera; family Gryllidae; genus Teleogryllus; species Teleogryllus occipitalis. The sequence goes on along the minus strand of BLKR01000602.1, from coordinate 416,674 downwards.
ATTTTTTGGGATTTACACATCTTTTGACTGTTATGGGAACCATTGCGGTTTCCACCTTTCACAAATTGATAACATTATGGCCCTGGAAAGTCACGATCTATTGAAGAAATGGATTTTCGCCCCCAGGTGTCGAGCTGAATGCATGTAGCTAAGTAGTTTGTGATTGCTGTTTTGAGAAGTGTTGGCTTTGTTTCGTTTGCTACACTGTCAGCAATTTCTGAATTACTTTTAATGTAAAAGTATATGAAAGTAATTATCATATACGTACACTAAGTTTAATGTACACGAACAGTAAATTTAATGCACGTATGCATTCTTTCACATTTGTCGCCTACCACCAGACAGGTTCGTTCTCCTCCACTTCTGTCGTTGTGTAAGATGTGAAAATAATTTTAGAAAGCCATTTATATGCGTGCAGTATTTGAGATTTGAGATCCGGTGTTAATACAATTATTGCTAAATAAATAGGTAATACTGGGTGTCAAAATAAAAGATACTCGTACAATAGAAATGGAGGGCTCGTTCTGAGAAGAGTAGCAAGTTATTAAATTGATAAGGAAATAAATTCATTTACGTAACTCGATAACAGGGCTGTCAGATGACTAGTTTCCAGGAAGTACAGGTAAAATAGAAATTGTATAACTGCATCGAAAAGTATTCTAGAAATAACAAGAACGAAACTTAGGCTACAATATTATGACCCAAGGTTAAATGTAGGTAAATACGAGTAATTTACGACCTACTGAAACAAAGGTCACTCAACTGAGTACAGCATTTATCAGTGTTCACGTTAAACTTTGCTTTCAGTACAGGCAATGCCGCTACCGATCGTTGCAGGTATCGAGGAGGTGTAATGAGCAAACTCCGCAAAACAGAACTGGAAACAACGCGAACGGAGTTCTCGGTTCTTTGTCTTTGCTGCCGCTCCCGGATGCAACTAACACGCAACCTCCACCAGCGCCGAAACTCCACCGCCTCTCCCGCTCCACTAGACTGTTGCCCCCTATCCCCTCTGCTCCAACTCTGCCATCGTCACAGAGCCTGTCGCCGGTTTGTCGCGCTGCCGCCCCTCCCCGCCACACCACTCCGCATCCTTACCCCCTTCGCCACACGCTCTCTGCCACAGAGCCTTTCCAAACCACCTCCGCCACACCGCCTCCCTCACCACCTCCGGCACTCCGCCTCCGCCACGCCTCCGCCACACCGCCTCCGCCTCGCCGTCTCCGCCACACCGCCTCCGCCACACCGACTCCGCCACACCGCCTCCGCCACACCGCCTCCGCCACACCGACTCCGCCACACCGACTCCGCCACACCGCCTCCACCACACCGCCTCCGCCACACCGCCTCCGCCACATCGCCTCCGCCACACCGCCTCCGCCACACCGCCTCCGCCACACCGCCTCCGCCACACCGCCTCCGCCACACCACTACTGGAACATCGCCTCCGCTACTGCGGCCAAAATCACCATGTGGATTTTGGCGTTCGATGCTTCAGCGAAACTAAAACACCTCCATACATTCCATTGTTATCCGCCTTGTTTATCAGCGCCTGATGTTTAATAGAACTTCGTTCACCTTCACAGGTTTAACAAAAGTGCTTCCGCACGTTCAGACTTGCATCCCGAAGAAAATCTCACATCCGTGCTGTTGTGACCTGGGACGCTTGTGTTTATAAGAATAGGGAAACGGTAAAGTTACAACCGTCACGTGTTCCGAACGGGCGACAGCCCCTTTACAATCATCATCGCGATAATCCTCGAATCTGCAGTGCAAACATCCGGCGGTTGTCGCTAGCTGCACCGTCGTAGAAGAGATCGCATTGGGTGACTTCCCTGAGGCGCACGTTTGTCTGTTTAGCCACCGCCCTCCATTAATCACTTAAGCACCTCTCATAATGAGCCACTTTAAACGCTCCCCGGGAGGGGGGCTCTTCTCTTTTTACGTCGTTTCCAAGTGATTTCTTCTCCCCGCCAGAATAAAACGTTTCCGCCGACAATGAGTCGGGGTATTTGGTCTCCCAGGGAGAAAATACCAAAAAAGCCGTCCTTGCGGCGCGCCCTGTGACATTGTTCGGTGTGTGTGATCGCCGGCCGTTGCTTGCGGTGACTCGCGGAGTCTCGGGGGCGTTTGCTCACGGCCCGGAGCCACCAAAGCGAGTCGCCTGCCGGCTTTTTGCCCGGCTCTCCCCGCGCCCGGCGTTATTGGATCGGTCACGGCGCGCGGCCGGGCGCTGCCACCTATGACGCGGGCGGCCTCCTGGAAACCCATCTGCGGCACTCTGCTGTGTCTTAGTTCCCATTGTGCGCCGTACAATGGCGGCCACAATACTCACACTGCTCCCGAAGCGACTAGGTTTTACGCTGCTGCGAGAATGTCTGGAACGGCGATAGAGCGCGGGAAAATTGGGAAATACTTTGTAGTGAAAGAGCCTCTTTCATCGCCAAACAGTTTTCGGAGGACGCGGCAGAACAGAAGCCAGCTAATGCCGCGGGCTTTGTGGGATTGATCCGCTCACAAATGACGTCGTTATCAACGAGCCCCGGCAGCTGCGCGCTGGAAATTCCATGAGCGGAGTTTGAGTGGACGGAGAAGAGCCTCAGCGTTGTCCTCTTTCGTAACGCCTCGTCCTAAAACGCTCGCATCAATGTATTCCCTGCACAGTGCGCAATGTTTCCTTTTTCGTGGACAAACGTAAGTTTAAACTAGTTCCGTACTATTATAAAACGGAATTTATAACCAACTCTCGACATATTACTAGTAGAAATAAGTTTATATATTTCGTGTAACTTTTTTAAATTTATTTAAGGTCGTTTTTAAACTGCTTGGTCATATAGCGACCACTGTGACTTTTAACATTGTGATAACTGTAAGGGAAACCCATAAGGACAACATGAGCACGCATAAACATCCACGCCCGGGGCAGAATTCGAACCACCGACCCTTCGAGCCGAGGTAGCCATGGCCCCTCAGCCTTAGAGACCTCGGTTATCCAGGCCGTCCTTTATTTAACTTTGTATGAATTTATTTGATTGAAATACAGACACGAGAATGTGCTTGAACATTTATCGGCAAAAAAACTTGTGTAAAATAACCTACGTTTGTAGACTTTTCACATTGTCACATTTCCTGAAAAATTCAGGTGTGCAATATTGATCTGTAAAAGTAGAGATAGTTATTTTCTTTGGAAAGTTTGATATAAATTAATTTTCTCTTATAAGAATTGTTACCATAATGTGTAAGAGAGCTAAGAGTTTGGTTCCGGCTGTCGGGACCCCAGTCTACCTACAGAGGTCGTTGAGAGATCATTTGAACGCTTGGGGAGCGGGTCAATCTTTAAATTGGTTCCCCACCTCCTGTGACCTGCCGGGGATAGGAGGGCCTTTCCTAATGTTTGGTACCAATTGTGGAGCTCACAGACCACCCAGGAAGATGGTGGTGGTCTCATTTGTAAGGTTGGGGAGCAGTTTTGTTTCTGCACTTATTTCTGAATTTTCGCCACGATGGGCATTTTTACCCAGTATTATAATATAACGTAGTCTAATTATAAATCATTTTTAATGAGACCAAGTTAATATATATTCTTTCCAATACTTTAGTTTACGTCTCTTTGGCGAATATTGATACTGAAAAGTTAATTGTATTATCTCTTGTGAAAATTTAAAAAGCTTTTGTTTAAAATGCACGTTAATGACGCGTTAATATAATAATAATAATAATAATAATAATAATAATAATAATATAAAAATAATAATATGCATTATTAAAATGATAATAAAAGAAGGTAGAGTTCTGAGTCCAGAGAGGCGCTGAATTAAATAATCGGAATCCTCTGAAAAGCTATTATTTCCCATTTTCAAAACGAAGTAAATTTTCTAATATGTAACTAGTAATGGTTTAGTCGAAATCATTAGACATAATTGAATGTTTTTGTAAGAAACGCCACTTCCACCATCATCGTTATCATCTTTATCTTGTGACAGATTTCCCTGTAAACTAATCAGAAGAGATATGAAGATCTCCCCTTCAATTTGTCTACATTATTAATTTATTATGCGTGTAGATTATGAGAGAAAACGAAGCAGTTCATTGTCGTACATTAGGTGTCAATGGTTTTGTCACTTACCCAAGAACTAGGGAACATTTTAAAAATCCTTAAATAGATTGGATTTTCACAAAAACGTGTAAATATTTGATTGCATTATTCCGTCTGTTCCCACACTGCCCGTACCGGCTGAATTTTCATTCTTAGTGCATACGACACAGCTGAGCAACAGCAAGGCTCCGAAAAGGAACCCGCCCCTGCGAAGTATTTTATATTCACATGTTGCCTTTTGTCACTAGTTTTTTTAATAATATCTCCTCTGTCGTAGTAATGCATCATGATAAGGGCAGTCATGTCGCCTCTATACAATTTTATCCGAACGAAGGAATTACTTCGAGCAGAAAAGTGTTCAATTTTTTTTTTTTTTTTTTAACTTTCCGTCACTTTACGCCATCCGAGGGCTACTACTTCCGTTTCGAAGGAAGGTGAGTGAATTTATAGTTTTATGTTGTCGCAAAAATTATACAACATTGAACTGTTGAATAAGACTGTTCAGCATGATAACAGTTGTTCAAACTAGATGCTTATGGAAATTATTTTTAAACTGGATGAAAATAGCAATAACAAAGCAACGAGCCAGCTCGAGCCACCTTAAGACCGAATGCTCCTCCCTGACCGCATGTTGCAAGAGCATGATGACAGAAGATCGTAACCTAAACACGATCAAACGATGTGTTTGATATTTATGTGTACATTCAAGAGATTAATGTATCTGTACATTAAATTTAATGCTTAAATTACAATCAATGTCGATTTAATGTAAGACTGTTAACTTAACTTACTTGTGTACATTAAATTTAATGTACACATACATTAAAGTTACTGTAGGTGTACTTTCAATTTAATTTACATTCATGAAAATTACTTTCATGTAATTTTACATTAAAAATAATGCAGAAACTTCTGTGAGTGAAGGCTTCGCCCTTAATGGGATCCTAAAGGCTAAAATAAGAATAAATCCCCGGTGGCCGAATCGGCCCCGATGCCGTTGCGCTGGTGTGCTTGTGATCGCTCTGTCTTGGACGGCGTGGCGCCGCACGCTGCGGCGGCGGGGCGTTCGCGGCGGGGCTTTGATGGCAGTAATTAAATCCTGGGCATGCACGCCCCCCCTCCCCGTCCTGGCCTTCTCCTCAGCGCCCGCGCGTCGCGGAGCGGGTTTCGCCATGTCGGTAGTTTGTTCTGAGCGACGCCGAAGTTAATCTAAGTTGATCACGCTAACATGCATGACGCGCGCGCTCGCACGCGTCGGACGCTGCTGCCACGGTGGAGGCGGAGGTCGTGACAGTGGGCGACGAAGGGGGTGTGGGAACTTGGGACATTATGGGAGTTAAAGGAAATGTGGCCAGCTTGGGGATGTAGGGTGGTTAGGATTTGCTAGGATTGGGAGCGCGATGAAACGAGTGATGCGGGAGTAAGAGAGGCAGCGAGGGGATGGGGGTTCGTCAGAACATGGAACAGCGGGACGACAGGTCAGACGAAGTGGAGGGAGCATCGGGACGGTGGGATGTGAGAACCGACATCGGGAAGAGGATGTAGGAGGCGCCGGAGGAGGTTTCGGGAATAGAGGAGCGATAGGATATTGAAGATGGAGGCGGAGGTTATGAGCGTGCCGGGCACGGCAAGAGGGACAGGGTGGAAAACGAAATGGCGGCAGCGGGGAGGGGCATGGAAGAGTGTGTCGGCAGAACAGCAGGGGCGGGGGGACAGCGGGGAGATTGGTGTCGGTAACGTCGGGGACGGTGGATATTGGCATGGACGGTGGGAGGCGACGGGAACCACATACATGTCAAGGGAGATTTGGGCGACTTGGGTGACGATGGCGGAAAGGGTATGAGGAGTGCGGGAGCGGCTGAGGCGACTGCTATGGTTGGAGCGGCGTGAACGATGTGGATAACGTGGACAGAGGGGGCGGCAGAGATAGCGGAGGAGGTGGGGTGGATAGGAGGGGGAACGGCGGGCGCGGCGTGGGACGGAAAGAGGTGGAGGCGGCGGGGGACGGTGTGAGGCAGACGGCGGTGGAGCGGGGGCGTCGGGGGCGTCGCGGGCGTTGGGAGCGTCGGAGGTCTCGGGGGAGGCGGGGGCGTCGGGGGCGTCGGGGGCGGCGGGGGCGGCGGGGGGGCGGCGGGGCGGCGGGGGCGGCGGGGGGCGGCAGGGGCGGCGGGGGCGGCGGGGGCGGCGGGGGCGGCGGGGGCGGCGGGGGCGGCGGGGGCGGCGGGGGCGGCGGGGGCGGCGGGGGCGGCGGGGGCGGAGGGGCGGCGGGGGCGGCGGGGGCGGCGGGGGCGGCGGGGGCGGCGGGGGCGGCGGGGGCGGCGGGGGCGGCGGGGGCGGCGGGGGCGGCGGGGGCGGCGGGGGCGGCGGGGGCGGCGGGGGCGGCGGGGGCGGCGGGGGCGGCGGGGGCGGCGGGGCGGCGGGGGCGGCGGGGGCGGCGGGGGCGGCGGGGGCAGCGGGAGCGGCGGGGGCGGCGGGGGCGGCGGGGGCGGCGGGGGCGGCGGGGGCGGCGGGGGCGGCGGGGGCGGCGGGGGCGGCGGGGGCGGCGGGGGCGGAGTGGTATGTTTGCAGGCCTCCGTGGTGCCAGGCGGCGTATTCGCTGCTGCGTGTGGATATAGCGGCGGCGTGTCAGGGGCGGCTGTCACTCCAAATTTGTTGGCCAATTCGGAAGTGTTTTGAGAACACAATGCGCGCTCCTGTAACTTCGAGCTGGAAACATATCCAAAAGTTCGTTGATATTCTTGGTTCTACCTTTACTACGTTCATGAGGTTTATATTTAAAATACCTTTCTGAAACTCACCTACGATTTTGTTTAACGTTTAAGTGCAAGTTATTTGTGAAGGGTTTGAGGTGTCGGTTATGGAACGGAAATATACGTTTCATCTTCACGTTCTTAACAATTATTAAATATTTCTGGATCAAATTAATGATCGCACAAATAACTTTTGCGAATGCGAATGTGAAGAGCGCAAGGGGGCAAATCAGAATGTTTTTTCAGTACTGCATCAACGAGAAACTCTTTTGAAAATTTAGGAAATTGGGCGTTATTACTATGCCACTGGGATATAAATCAAACAATGAACTATTTTTTATCGATTATGAACGAATAGCTGGTATGTTACAAACAAATTAAATAATAATTGTTTAAAAATTGTTTCTTCAATTTGTATTAATGTGTGTTGGAATGTTGTGGTCTAATACAGCAATTTTACATTCTAATAGCCGTCTTGAGGGGAAGTATGTCTGGCGAAGTATGTAGTGGGAAAATATCGTATATCGCATTTCGTTGTAACCTACCTGCATTGTAATTTAGATTTCTGCAGGCATAAATCATACCGATAAGCCATAATAGAGGTTTATCTGTGTATGCCCTTTTCCTCTTTCACTCATGTCTTTAAAGCTTTAATACGTGGGTTTGAAACGAACGGATCTTAAATCATATTTTATTGTATTTCAGATTACAGAACACACAAGGTACCAAACAATTTTCTTCGCAAAGCAATATCCATACTAACCTGGGGTAGCCAGTCAACTAATGTTTTGCTGACAGGTAAGAGTGATGAAGTACGAAAGACCAATTCATTAATAAATTATGCTTACAATAAAAACGAAAGAAAATTATGAAATTAGTCGAATATTTAAAATTCAAAATTTCATAAAAAAATAAAAATTGTAATATATAAATGAAGAGAAAAATAACCAGGATAAGACTATGACAAAGATAAAGAAATAACAATCGATTATGAAATCAAAATATTAATAAATGAAATAAATTAATAAATTAATTTGTTTTAGTAGTTCGAACTATTCAGAATAGTGAATTTGTTGGTACAAAAAATGAGTCAGGGAAGATCACGGCAAAAAGTCACACAATACGAAATATTTTGCAAACGTGGACTTACGCGTTCAGAGTATTGTGAAGGTTCTCGGCTGTCTAGTGACGCCGCGTCGAGGGTAGTGATGCATCGACCGAGGGCAGTGATGCTGCATTCGTGGTCTTCTTCAGGGCTAGAGTGCCCCTCTTGGCACTCCACGTTGGTATCACTACCCTCGACGTGGATTCACCCGGTAGCAGAGAGCTTTGACGAAGTGTTTTGATCCTATGCAGACCGGTTCATATTATCTTTTGTGCAAACGACACCTTCCAATCTTTCAATGTAGGAAAAATAGAAGGAGAGGAGGCCTAGAGCTGATTTTTTTTCGGTTTGCTGATATTCTAATATTCATGTTGTGGCAACAGAATAGAGTCCATCATTGCAATATTTTCGTGCCATTGACTCTTTCTATTCACCAAGATCGAAAATACGTAATTCTTTTCTGATATTTACATTTTTCTATTGGTACAGGAAGTTGTAACCAGCAGTTCTGTGACAAATCTTTTCTAATGATTCCATTTTGCGTCTATTCGAAAGGTAACTAGTTTTGTTCGGTATCCTGTGGCTAGAATTCTGGAAAATGCATTTCATTTTCCACCAACTGAAGCCTTTTTTCAGTTTAATAGGCGGAATTCCGTCCAAAATGGTAACCCTCACTTAGGACCTCAAAACACCATAGACACAGAATTGTTCCTTTTTAAACATACTTATTTTCTTCTTTGTCAATCAGAATAATTTTACAGAGTAATGAATACAAAGGTACGTAATAAGAGGGATGTAGAAAGTTCATCAAAGTATTCAAGCTGTGAATCTCCTTAAAACTTCTAGTGTATTTTAGTTTATATCTTAGAAGTGAGTTTTAATGATACAGGATTTTTAATTCAATGTGTATAATATATCAGGTTATTATTTAATGTGGGTATACTTTATCTGACGATATCATGCATTGATTTTTATATTTATTGCGATACGACCAAGTAGGCGATCAATGACGTAATTCGCTTCTTCTGCATATATATATATATATATATATATATATATATATATATATATATATATATTGTGACGGAACACACACGCCGTGGACTGGCCTCCGGTGCGCCGCACACAATGCAACCTGGTCTTTGATCAGGGGTCGTTAGCCCTGAGGGTGTGAAGCACCGCTCGGGCGTTACCAGCGCCGTGCGGCAGCCTACTGTCGCTCCGACGCCAGGCCTGTCAGGTTGTTCGTTCGTCTTGCCTGTGAGAGGCAAATAAGGGGTAGCTTGCAATGGATAGAATACAGGGCGGATCAAATTCTAATGAAACACTTGGATGGCTCTGGTAAAATTAGGCATGTATTCTTAAACTTTTTCCAGAGGCACATACACATACACACTAGATTATATTAAACAAATTGCAATCCTATTTCTACTATAATTATAATCCTAAGTCTGGATTAACGTTCTTGCTCCATCTTGTGCAAATAAACAATAACCTCCCTACCTTAAATACTCAAAAATCATATCTTGCCCGCTAATTACAATACTCGGGCAATTTAATTGTTTATGCAAACCTACTGATCTTGGCACTAAAATGTTCTTTCAGTCTGTTCGTTCCACTATGTTGGATCGAACTGAATTCCCGTGTTAAGCGTTCGGCAAGAATACTTCCTAGTTATACCTTTTTAATCACACCTTTGGAAATATTACGACCTCGCGGTCTGAATGTCGCACGGGTACTCACGCTTCGGCGATTGGGGAACACGTAACCTGGACCTCGGCCAACGCAGTGACCGACCTCGGCTGCTTATCGCTGCGAACGGCTGCTCGCGCCGTGGTGACGCTCGGCCTCGCCCAGCTCGCTGCGCTATACGCTCGCCGGTCCGCGCTGCTCCTTGGCTCGCTTGATGCTGCCTCCGTTCGCCCGTGAAGTAGTACAATTTTCTCCGGTCGTCCCGTAGAACGGCCGTGCCTCTACGCCCGTCTTCCGTTCCCAACAAACTTGCTTCTTCGGCTGTGTTGCACCAGGAATGTCGCCTCAGCCTTCCGCTTTGGCGATGCGGCGTAGTTGCGACGTAATGATCGTATACTCGACCCTTCAGCGATCTCTATCAGACTGTTCGGCGGTTTGTCTCAGAATGTTCTGCGATTTCTATCAAAACTCTCCGGCGGCCTTTCTCCGACTGTCCGGTTTCCCGGGAACCCCTTCCCCCCCTCGGAGACTGTTCCCTCGTTTTTCTATCAACGGGCCAATCGCAGGATTTAATTTTCCAGCGCTTATCGCCCCGAGAAATCATTGGCGACCACTCGTTACGTCCGACTTCAGCCGCGGCTGACGTCAGACGATGACGTACCAACGCGCCACATTCGAAGTGGTAAACACCCGCGATTTATCTTGGGCGTTTTTGCCTGGGGTTCTGCTTCCTCGCTGGGGCGCATATCAGAGCTCGTCTCATTGCCCCCAACCAGTAAGATTTTTTTCCGCAATCTTGACTTGACAAGGTAATGGAAAAACAATCTTGTAACAGGCCCTCTTCTATCCTTTCCTTCTTTGTTTTTCTTTTCCTTTCTTTTAGCAGGGTTTTAGGTTAAAAAAATTGTATGTGCCCACGACTTGATTGTCACGGTCCATCAATTCTGCCACATTTGGTGCTACTACCCTATTGATGGTGTAAGGTCCTTCGTACAAATGGAAAAATTTGGAAAATAACTTCAGTCTCGGTATTGAAACTCTTGGGGTTCGTAACATGACCTTTTGACCAACTTGAAAGGAATATGGTCTTGCCTTCACTTTTTTCTTTCTTTCTTCTGCCGCTTTCACTAATTTTTCCATGATCTGTTGTTCAGACGGCGGTTGCTCCTCACCTGTCAACTCCTCCCTGTCTAAGTAGTCAAGGATATGGGGTGGCCGTCGTCCAAATTGAGCTTCGTAAGGGCTCATGCCTATGCTTTCGTGTGGGACATAGTTTAGCCAGTTATTAATATGCGGGATCAGCTCGCTCCAGTCATCGTGCTTCTGGCTGCAGTACGTTCGGAATAATCTGGACAATTCTTTCATTACCCTCTCGCTGGGGTTCGATTGTGGGTGTCTGATTGATGAGTAAACCGGGATCATGCCTTTCTCGCTCACGGATCGCTTCCACTGCTCACTCGTGAACTGCGTTCCATGATCACTCAACACCCTGCGATACTGTCCAGCTATTGCTACATACTTCTCAATCTGTCGCAGACATTGGTTAGCGCTGGTCTTGTTAACGGGATAAACCTGCGTGAACTTTGTGAACAAGTCAATGATGACCATTATGTATTTGTTCCCGCGCCTAGATTTTGGTAGCGGCCCATACAAATCGACTGCAATAATATCATTTTTCCCATCGGGGATTATCGGTATCATTGCTCCCGCAAAAGATCGATTCGGGAACTTTGTCCTCATGCATGTCTCACATGACTTGATGACTCGTTTCACATCTCTATCCATGTTTTTCCAGTAGCATAATTCGCTCATAATATTTTTAACTTTTGCGAACCCGTAGTGCGCAGCTCGCGAGTGGACATAATTAATGAGCTCCTCCGCGTGCGTTTTTGGGATCCAGATCCGGTAGGTAATAGGATTGGTATCCATGCGAATTAACACCATATCGTTAGTTAACTTCCGTCTTCCGGGATCCCGTTGCAGTTTTGCGATCACTTCTTCGTCTTCCGGCTGTTCTCTTCCTTCGAGTACACGCTTGACCTGGCTAATTTCGTCATCGTGACTTTGAAGACCTGCCAATGTGGACCAATCCCATAAAAAACTTTGGGGAATTCTTAGATTGCATTGACCTGTTCGCCGCTTTTATGGGTGACGTTTGTCTCCGGTGCTGAGAACTGACGACTGAGTAAGTCAGGCAATACGTTTTTCTTCCCCTCAACATACTCGATTCGAAAGTCACATTGTTGCAGCCACAGTGACCACCTCATCAGCCGGTCGTTTTGCCAATTGCAACGATTTAAAAGATCAGAGCTTTGTGATTGGTTTTGATGACGAAACTCCTTCCCATCAAATAGTTTTTTAGTTTTGTAAGAGCCCAAATAATGGCATAAGCCTCCTTTTCTGCCGTCGTAAAGCGAACCTGCGGTCCTTTCAAAGAAGTGCTGACCAAATTGATGATTTTTGTTTCACCATCAATGACTTGGTACAAGGTTGCTCCTACGCCCAGATCACTACTATCTGTTTGTAGGTACATCGTCCGCGTGAAATCCGGATGTGAAATAGTGCATGTTTGCAAAAACATGTGTTTGAGATCGTCGAAAACCTTCTGGTGATGCTCTGTCCATTCCCACTTCCGACCTTTCCGCAATAATTCATATAAGGGAGCCATTATTAGAGCGTAATTATGGCAAAACCTGCTAAAATAATTACAAACTCCTAAAACTCTCCTTAACTGCCTAATATTCTTTGGTCTGGGTATGGTTTCGATTTCTTCAATTCTATCCAACCCCATTTTAATTCCCTTCCTCGTGACTTCATACCCGAGAAATTTAATTTGAGGTACACAAAAATGCGATTTTTCTAGATTCAATACCAGGTTATTTTTAATCAATTGTGGCAATAATCTTCTCAATGCTTCGAGGTGACGTTCAAAATCCGTTGAATGAATTATGACATCATCCACATAAATGGTTGTGTCTCGTAACCCGGCATTGTTCATGATTTCGTCCAAACATTGAATTAGCGCGGCGCCGCTGTTGCGCAATCCGAATGGGACACGTTGAAAAACATAGCTTCGTCCCCTGTAGACGAATCCAGTGTACTTCTGATCTCTTGGATGTAACCTCATCTGATAGTATGCCTTGCTGAAGTCAGTTGAGGAGAAATATCCCTTATTGGCGAATTGTAACAATATATCGTCAATTTTAGGCGGTACATCTCTAAACGGAACTGTCAGCGAGTTCAAGTGACGCGCGTCTAAGCATAAGCGCAAAGTGCCGTTCTGCTTTTTCACAATTACAATCGGATTTACGTAAGCTGTCGTTGCCCTTTTTATTATGCCCTCTTCTAACATTTCTTCAAGTTGTCTTGAAATTTCTTCTTGGAACGCCACTGGTATAGGGTAGCTGCGTCCTTTAAACGGCGTCTCGTCCGTTAGTTGGATACGAAACACGTAATTTTTCACTGGCTCGCGATTTTTCTCGAACACCTTTTTGGCGCTGATGAGTAACCTTAATAACCTGGCCTTTTGCTCGTCGTCGAGGAGTGAAGCTAAATTAACTTTTTCTTTAATTAATTTATCCAAGTTACATGCCGTAGATGAACATAAATCTATTTCATCGTTGGTTCCCATTAACTTTTCTGGATTCAATTTCATTGTTGTGTTAATTTTTGCATTTCCACGACCTATGAGAATCCTCTTGGCTCTCGTATCTACAATTACATCATTCTCAACGAGAAAATCGATGCCTAAAATTACTGCATACGTAAGTCCTTTTACGACAAGACACGGCGTGTCATAGACCTTGCCTCCTATTTCCAACGGTGCATATATTTGCTTTCTTATTGGGCTTGACTTGTTTCCAACTGCAGTCGTAATTCGCGTACTCTTGACTGGCAATTGAGGTATTTCAATCTTCGAGTCCCTCAGCGCATTGTAAGTGCCTTCATCTATGATGGTAGCCATGGAGCCTGTGTCCACTAACGCCTTCATCGTCACGTCGCCGCAGCGTACTTCAATTACTGGACAACGGTACGGATACTCGTTCGTTGTGGCCATGTTCCATACGACGCCCATCGGTGGATCACCTACGGAAATTACAGGAACCACGTTGTATTCTGCTCGAACGCTGTCCGACATGGGGCTCCCGCTCACATCGAACTGTGACAGTTTCCCGATGTCGATGGTTGATGTTGTCGATGTTTGTCAACTAATTCTCCATTGTTCTCTTCCTCTTTATTCTTCCGTTTATTTTGCGGATATGTCCTGTTAGCTTTTTCTTTTTCTTGGCTGGAAGTTCTGTCCTTCGTTTCGTTTCGAAAGTTGTGTTCTTCTGCTCGTCGATCATTCTTCTTACTGCTTGTTTGTTCATTCTTTTTGGTCGGCTTCGCCTCTTGACCTTCCATGCACGTAGCAATTGCGTTGGTAGTCATTTTGGACTTGCCTCCCTTCATGATATTCTCTGCTGTAATATCATAGTTGCTTAACAAGCGTTGAAACGCTTCGATGTCAGGCGGTGCTATGCTTCTAATCAAATTTTGTATGCCGTATGGAAAATGTCTCGTTAACAAACAAATAATTTCCTTGTCTTCCATCGGCGGTGAACATAATTTGAGTGCGGCAATTTTCCCCGCAGCATAATCGCGAATGCTGCCAAGCGTTGGCTTGTAATACGCGTTCATGACTGACATTTTATAGTTAAGTTGAATTTCCTCGCTCCAATATCTATTTAAAAATTTTATTTTAAATTCTTGGATCGTTTGCGGAAATGGTTCCAAAGTTTCTAACCAAATCCTTGCATTCTTTTGTAAGATCTGATATAATAAATGAGTTTTATATTGCTCCGATAAATGACTGAGAGCCATAAAACTATCCAGTGCTTTCAAAAATGAATACGGGTGTTCTTCCGGAGATCCCGAAAACTTCAGAGAAGGTGGCACGTTCAAGTTTAGAGGGTGCGTTGAACCTACGACGACAGGCATGGTATTCACCGTTGCTTGTAAGTCGTTTAGTTTCGCTTGCATTTCCAAACATTCGTGCGCGCCTTCTTCCACCCGATCTGAAATTACCTTTAATTCTTGTACGACCTTGTCTTCATGTTGTTTCGTGCGGGCTTCGACGAAGTCAGTTACTGCATCTAGTCTAGTGTTCATTTCTTCACACTTATTTCGTACAGCTTCTACCTTCTCCGCCTGTTTCTCCAACTTCTCCGCTTGTTCTTCTAATTTCTTATCAACTTCATTCTTCAATTCGGCCGCCCAGGTTTTCTGCGTGCGCTGAATAGCTTCGACCTTGTCGTTGACTGTATTAATTTTTGTCGTCAACTCCGCAGCTAAAGCATGTTGTTGTTCTTTTAGCTCCGTCGCTAATGCTTGGTTTTGTTGCCGAATATTTTCTTGTACTTGTTGAACATTTTGCTGTACATGTTGAATGTCTCGTTGAACATTTTCTTGTACTTGTTGAACATTTTGCTGTACATGTTGAATGTCTTGTCTTATTTCTACAGCTATCGCGTGACTCTGTTGTTGAATATTCTCGATTTTATTTGTAAGGGTTATATGGAAATTACCCAATAGTGCCCTCATTAGGTTTAGCATGGGATCATTCGGGTTGACTGGTGATGTTTCTATCGCCTGAACGTCCGGTGATACTTCTGAGTTCTCGGTTCCGCGAGCTGATTCATTCGGCGTTCCCTCTTCCTGTGGCGACGCCCCTACTTCGCGGTCCCGTCCTTCCGACTCCTGATCTGAATCACTGCTTATAGGATTCTCTCCTATCAACCCCCTAGACTCCATAAATCTCTCTGCCATCGCGAGAAGTTGAGTACCCGTTTACAAGTAATAAATATTTCCACAAGAATTTACCTTGTTCGCTATGATACCCTACGCCTACACAATGTACTGAAAGAAATATGACGAATAGACTGACAATCCACTTCTCAGAAACACTGCATGCTATACACTTTTAAAAATAACAAAAATCACAACATATCACTACACTGAATAAATACAATAATTCACTGCTGAAAACAAAAACAATTTTCCACAATGCGGTTCACCAATGTAAGGTGTTTGCCGCTGTGAGTTTGTGACCTTCCTGTATTCTACCCAATATCTGTTAATTGGAATGGTAAAAATGTTACCAATTTTGCAATTAAGTAGGAATAAATTTAACTGGTTGACACAATTTCAATAAGGAAAAATCCAGGTCTTGAAAATAATAAGATAAGAAATCTCCTCCAAAATGTGCGCCTCGCGCGTCCGCTAAATGACTGACGAAACACGCGTAGAAACAAAAAAAACTACTTGATAAGGTAATACCCGCGTGGGCGCTATGGATGCACGTCTATCGCGCTCCGTAGTAAATGCCAATATATGCGGGTCCCCTGTTCGGGCGCCAAATTATGTGACGGAACACACACGCCGTGGACTGGCCTCCGGTGCGCCGCACACAATGCAACCTGGTCTTTGATCAGGGGTCGTTAGCCCTGAGGGTGTGAAGCACCGCTCGGGCGTTACCAGCGCCGTGCGGCAGCCTACTGTCGCTCCGACGCCAGGCCTGTCAGGTTGTTCGTTCGTCTTGCCTGTGAGAGGCAAATAAGGGGTAGCTTGCAATGGATAGAATACAGGGCGGATCAAATTCTAATGAAACACTTGGATGGCTCTGGTAAAATTAGGCATGTATTCTTAAACTTTTTCCAGAGGCACATACACATACACACTAGATTATATTAAACAAATTGCAATCCTATTTCTACTATAATTATAATCCTAAGTCTGGATTAACGTTCTTGCTCCATCTTGTGCAAATAAACAATAACCTCCCTACCTTAAATACTCAAAAATCATATCTTGCCCGCTAATTACAATACTCGGGCAATTTAATTGTTTATGCAAACCTACTGATCTTGGCACTAAAATGTTCTTTCAGTCTGTTCGTTCCACTATGTTGGATCGAACTGAATTCCCGTGTTAAGCGTTCGGCAAGAATACTTCCTAGTTATACCTTTTTAATCACACCTTTGGAAATATTACGACCTCGCGGTCTGAATGTCGCACGGGTACTCACGCTTCGGCGATTGGGGAACACGTAACCTGGACCTCGGCCAACGCAGTGACCGACCTCGGCTGCTTATCGCTGCGAACGGCTGCTCGCGCCGTGGTGACGCTCGGCCTCGCCCAGCTCGCTGCGCTATACGCTCGCCGGTCCGCGCTGCTCCTTGGCTCGCTTGATGCTGCCTCCGTTCGCCCGTGAAGTAGTACAATTTTCTCCGGTCGTCCCGTAGAACGGCCGTGCCTCTACGCCCGTCTTCCGTTCCCAACAAACTTGCTTCTTCGGCTGTGTTGCACCAGGAATGTCGCCTCAGCCTTCCGCTTTGGCGATGCGGCGTAGTTGCGACGTAATGATCGTATACTCGACCCTTCAGCGATCTCTATCAGACTGTTCGGCGGTTTGTCTCAGAATGTTCTGCGATTTCTATCAAAACTCTCCGGCGGCCTTTCTCCGACTGTCCGGTTTCCCGGGAACCCCTTCCCCCCCTCGGAGACTGTTCCCTCGTTTTTCTATCAACGGGCCAATCGCAGGATTTAATTTTCCAGCGCTTATCGCCCCGAGAAATCATTGGCGACCACTCGTTACGTCCGACTTCAGCCGCGGCTGACGTCAGACGATGACGTACCAACGCGCCACATTCGAAGTGGTAAACACCCGCGATTTATCTTGGGCGTTTTTGCCTGGGGTTCTGCTTCCTCGCTGGGGCGCATATCAGAGCTCGTCTCAATATATATATATATATATATATATATATATATATATATATATATATATATATATATATATATGCAGATATTATATATATTTATATAATATATATTATATATATAATTGTTTGCAAACATGTTCCTGGAACGAGAGTGCCAAACTTGTCTAGTTTGGTGAACCTCTAAATGTACAGTTCACCCCAGCGCAGTGTGACCACTCCTACCAGCGTCTACGATCAAACCTGCATCACTGGAAAAAGCTGGTCAGGAAAACCAGTCTTCTGACCCTCGCATTGCCTGAGCCAAAATGCTACAATGTTTATGTTTCATACCTTTTTGCACAGTTTAAATCTATTTTCTGCAGCAGCTGTTTGGATTACTTAAAGTTCACCCATTGATCACGTTCATATAAAGCGAGTACGGAATTGAAATTATTTCCTTCCAGCAACTTTTTCGACAGCGAGGTCTGAAATATGTCCCAGGTGATCAATGAGCAATGCTCATTGAGCAGGAGCATTGAATTTGCCTTGTATATCCACTGAACTGAATGTGTCTTGGCTAAACATTCATATTAATCGATTAAATATTTCGTGTTTCAGTGCGCGCCGTCTACTATTGTTATTAGTCCCGTAAGTGTAGTGAATATTTCATCTCATATTTCATCAACCTACACGTCCGCTTGTCGAAGGTTTTTCTCTAACCAAGTATCTCCAATCAGCGTCACAGCCGGCTGATCTCCCGACAAGTGGGGTAGTGTAGTGCATGTAAGTGTAAGTCTGTGTTAGAAAATGCATGTAAGAGAGTCTGAGAATAAGTCAAGGAAGAGGAAGGAAAGATAGCGCGCGATCCATGACACATTTGTTCGGGTTTCTGCTCCAGTATTCTCGCCTGATGTAGAATGGAGTAATCAGGGAAAACTGAACAGGCTCCAAGAATTTTCCTCCAGAAAGCGGCTGAACTCCTCTAAGCTATCTAGCTATTGCTCTACCACTCTCAAAAAAACTTCTCCACCGCGCATGCCCGAACGTGACCTCTCCCTCCAAAGCTCCTAATATTTCCCCGCCTGCCTGTGCTCTTTGTCACAATATAGCTCTCTCTCTCTCTCTCTCTCTCTCTCTCTCTCTCTGTCTTTCTCTCGTGGGTCGCGCGGTAATACAACACTGCGAGTTTGGTGATAACAAACTGATGAGTGAGAAGCATCAGACGGAAGGCAGATTACGTCTTTCTACAGTAGGGGTTGTCCAAATGATCAACAGAAAATAAGCCGTGTCGAAGAGTTTCGATCTCCAGTCCCTGTTTGACCGTGGATAGTGAGCAGTGACAGTGTGCTTTACACAGTAGCTGCTGTTATTCACAAAAACTCAATTATTACAAATAATTCTAAATATATCCACGGAAAAACGATAGGTCGTTGATCAAATAATCATTGAACATGGCCACATTCCTCTCCGTCTTCCACTGTACCATCCAGA
Organism: Teleogryllus occipitalis; assembly: GCA_011170035.1. Lineage (NCBI taxonomy): Eukaryota > Metazoa > Arthropoda > Insecta > Orthoptera > Gryllidae > Teleogryllus > Teleogryllus occipitalis. The sequence continues at coordinate 397,801 of BLKR01000602.1, read as the reverse complement.
TCTAAATCCAATAGAACTTGTTTGGGGATTTATAAAAGGACCTCTCTTCCGCTGGCACTACCAAAATCGGTTACCACAAAACCACATATACCACCATTTAGAACTATTTAATTGCTAATTAATTACGCAAAAATTAATTTTTTTGCTCTTCAAACTTTTGCGTAATGAATGGTGAGCTAGCGGAAGATTCCGCTGGATCAACCACAATTAGTTACCACAAAACCAAATACGCCAACTTGTAGAGCGATTTAATTGCTAATTAATTACGCAAAAATTATTTTAATTGCTCTTCAAACTTCCGAGTAAATAATTATAAACTAGCACTTCCGGTTTCCGCTGGCACTACCACAAACGGTTACCACAAAACCACATACGCCATCTTGTAGAGCGATTTAATTGCTAATTAATTACGCAAAAATTAATTTTTTTGCTCTTCAAATTTTTGCGTAATGAATGGTGAGCTAGCGGAAGATTCCGCTGGATCTACCATATTTAATTACCACAAAACCAAATATGCCATCTTGTAGAGCGATTTAATTGCTAATTAATTAATCAAAAATTAATTTTTTTGCTCTTCAAACATTCGAGTAATTAATTGTAAATTGCCGGGCACACGCAGCCGGCCGGCCGGCCGAACGGTTGGCGTCGTGACGTCATGGGTGAGGGGTATCCAGGCCGCAGCCGTCGCGCCGGCGCCGCTGCCCGCCCGGCTGACTGGCAAATTTAAATGAAATACACGAACTGGCCGTGAACTGACTTCGATATTGAAAATTATGCCAATACTTTGTTATGTTCATAAAGGTCTTCCAAGTACTGTGATAATGTTCGCTGAATGACCGTAATTGTGTCCTAATCTACGATATGTTGGAAAATACTTAATTCTATCATAGTCCGTTCTGTGGTATCGAGTTAGAAATTTATTTTGTTGACATTGTATTGTTTCAGTTGTGTCGGGCTATATCGCAAAACATTGCCTATGCGACATTAACCTCTTACAGATTTATAGCAGAAGTATTTGTACACGTGACTTACTGTTCTTTCACAGTGGCAAAGTTATTTGTAAATCGAGGTTTGAATTATGGGCATCTTTTGTAGCATCTGCTAGTCATAAAACAGTAATGCGATTGGCGACTCTTTGGATATGTGTAGATATTTAATAATTATGGAAGGATAAACATTATCTTTAGAACATTTGTTCCATTACTATTTGGCTCACGTGTGCATCACTTGTGCTTTCCAAATGAATTTTAAAACATTTGGAATGCTTTTAAATTTTGTATAGGAAATATTTTGTGACGTACTAGCATGAAAACCACAGACGACTGTTCTGATTGATATATACAATATATTTACAGAATTTTTACAATTAATGTACAAAAATTATAATACAAAAATCTAACCCCTTGGCAACCTTTCAGTTCTCTTAGCCGCGAAACCCCGCGACCGTCCCTAGGTCTTCGCCCAGAACCACTGCTTCGGAAATAGCAAGAAGCAACGCGAGGTGCGAAGCTGTCGGACATAGAGTCCCGTAACTATACCAGTTACATGGCTTGTCGCCAAACCGATCTTCGACCCGAAGATCACGTGCAATGATAGCACTGGAGATACCTCTCGTCTTTCGACACCCAGCGTATCCCCCGAGGCTCCTGTCGGCGCGGCCTTAAATATCCGCCGGCTCGCCCCCACCCTACAAGCAGCGGGCGTCATACGGCTCGCTGGCCAGCCTTTCCAGAGCTGCAAACGACATCTCTTAAACTCGCATCCACGCGCGTCCTTTTGAAGGAAATTCCAGCCGGGATTCCTAAGGGCTTTTCCAACCGGCGCGGCGTGGCGCCGCCACCCTCCACCCCCATCCGGCTTAACGCGGGTTTCCCCGATGCGGCCCGACGCACCGGCGCCGGACCAGGCGACGCTACAGACCCTCTCATGCCGGGGGGTGAGATTTTTTTTTCGCAGCAAAATGAAAAGGAAAAGGGAAAAGGAAAAAAATTCTGCTAAGTTACCTGGTCGTGAGACCTCTACATCCTAATTTTTATATGAACATGAACATAATTATACCAAAATATCAAACCCTATTTAATCGAAATGTGTGAAATAAATCTCTGGGCTGTCCCCCCTCCCTTTTCACCTAAGCTATGTTGCCATTACATTTAAACCTTACTCCTATATACATACATAGGTATTCTTGACGCATCTTGAATTACATATGATCCTGAAATACAAACATTTACTTTACATTGAAATATTACATAATAATTCTTGACGCATCTTGAATTACATAAGATCCTGAAATACAAACATTTACTTTACATTGAAATATTACATAATTGTGGAATACGTTACATACATCATGTGCCGTTCTTAACTGAATTTATTGACACATGTATGTATCTACATATAAAAATATCCAAAAAAAAACAAAACAATTTTACCCTTGAATTTACAAAATTATTTACATAGAATTTCACCGACATTTATACATGTCATGAACGTACGTGTTCCCTATTCTCGCCGGTGGATCAATTCACATCATCAAACATGCGGCTAAGCGCATCTGCATTAACATTTTCTGAGCCCTTTTTGTGCCTGATGCGTAAATCGAGGTGCTGGATTAAAAGAGACCAGCGTAATAATCTGGGTTTTTTTCCGGCCGTATTACGCAACCAGACCAACGGATTGTGATCGGTTTCGACCTGAATTGTGGCCTGCCCGTCGAGATAAATTTTAAGTTTATCCAACCCCCAAATCAGCGCTAAACACTCTAGTTCTGTGGTGCCATAATTCATTTCGGCATCATTTAATTTACGGCTTAGAAAAACGACTGGTTGTTCTACTCCCTCGTCATTTACTTGGTAGAGAACCACGCCTAAGCCTCTCCGAGAAGCATCTGCCTGAACTCGAAATTCCTTGTTATAATCCGGTGCATATACCGCTGTTTTTTCACTGAGAGCTTGTCGCAGCTCATTGTAAGATCTTTCACATGCCTCTGTCCAGACGATCTTACCCTGGCGCTCGCGCCCACGCAGTACATCGGTAAGCGCTGCCGCCTTCTCCGCAAACCCTGGTATCAAACGTCGATAGTATCCTACCAAACCGAGCAAAGAACGCACTTGTTTCTTTGACTCTGGTCTGGGAAAGTTCTGGATTGCTTGTATCTTGGCTTCGGCCGGCCGCAATTTCCCGTTACCGACTACGTATCCAAGATATTTTACGTTAGCCCGCGCGAACAAACACTTGCGCGGTTGCACTGTCAATTTGGCGGATTTTAATATTCGAAAGACCGTCTCTAGGTGTCGAATGTGTTCTTGCCAAGTGTTACTGAAAACCGCGATGTCATCAAGGTATGGTACCGCGAATTCTTGGCATTTATTCAACAAGGTGCCCATAATACGACAACATTGATAGGGACCGTTCTTTATTCCGAAAGGTAATCTAAGCGGCCGGTACGTGCCGAAACTGGTCACGAACGCCGAATACCTTTGTGCCCTTTCCGTAAGACCGATCTGCCAAAAACATTTGCAAAGGTCCAGTACACTTATAATTTTAGCTGCAGCTACCTGCTCTATCCGTTCTTCGAGATTGGGTAACGGAAAGTATTCGGTCTTAATAATTTCGTTGAGGCGCCTATAATCGATACAGGGCCGTGGTTTCTTGCCCGGTGCTTCAACCAATATCATGGGAGACGTATAATCACTCTCCGCCTCCACAATGATATTGTCGCGAAGCATTCTATCGATTTCTTCCCGTAATATCTTAGCCTGCCTCCGCGATGTACGGTAGGGTACGCTTCGAACCACTTTGCTAGTATCAGTTAACTCGATATCCATAGTAGTGATATCTGTCAATCCGGGTTTCTCACTAAATATAGACCTGTACTAACAAATGACCGTTTTCAGAGCGTCGCGAAACTCCGGTTCGACCTCAGTCCCGCTCAGCATTTCTTCCGCGTCAAAGTCGCAACAATCCAATTTAAGCGCATAGCGATCTAGCGCGTCTTCGTCACCTGCGTCTGTCACAGTCGTAGAACTAAGCACATTCAAGTACTCTGTCCGCTGGTGGTATCTTTTAAGCATATTAATGTGATAGACGCGGGGTTCCTTCCGCCCCGGCATCTGGACCACATAGTTATGCTCCGAAATTTTCTCGCGAATCTCGCCCGGCCCTATCCACTGAACCGCGAGCTTCCGCGTCCTGTTAGGTGCGAGAACCAACACCTTCGCGCCTATCTCGAAAGTACGTGAGACCGCCTTCCGGTCATACCACACTTTACGTTTCTGCTGTTCTTCAGCCATTCTATTGTGAGCTAGGTCACGGGAGCGTTTCAAACGATTGATTAATTTGAATACATGCTCAACTACAGAATTTTCTTCACCTTCCGCAGTTCCCGCAAGCCTTTCATAAAGAAGTGTCATGGGGGTACGGAGATTCTTCCCGTACACCAATTCGGCAGGAGAGAAACCTAATGATTCGTGCACACTCGTGCGCAACGCGAACATAATAGCGGGAAGCTGGCATTCCCAATCCGTCCCTGCCTCCAAACACAGAACCTTCATAAGCCGGTTCATAGTTCGATGCATTCTTTCGACTGCGTTTGATTGAGGGTGATACGGCGAACTTCTCACCAGTTTAATGCCAAACCGCTCGGCGAATTCCGCTGTCAAAGCACTCGTGAAGCAAGTGCCCTGGTCGGTTTGCAATTCGCGTGGAAATCCTATTCTACTGAATAATTCTAGTAATGCCTCAATTACAGTGACCGAAGTTAGGTCCCGTATCGGAATAGCCTCGGGATACTTCGTGGCTAAACACATCGCCGTTAAAATAAACTTGTTTCCGGAGACCGATTCTGGAAATGGGCCACACGCGTCAACATTCACTTTCTCGAATGCCTCGCCCGTTATAGGAACAACTTTCAAAGGCGCGCGAAGTTTTTCGCCGCCGTTTCCTACTCGTTGGCAACTGTCGCAACTACGCACATAGTTTTCAACATCCTTATAGCAATTCGGCCAGAAGAAATATTTGGCCATGACATCTTTGCTTTTTGTGACCCCTAAATGGCCGTGAGCAACTTCATGACAGAGTTTTAAGATCGTGCCACGATACACCCGCGGTACTACTAACATAGTGAACTGCTCTCCGCGCTTACTATGCCGGACACGAAACAATAGGCCGTTTTTCATAACATAATCGTGCCGATCCGTCTCGGGTCCTTCCGCACGCTCAATCAACGGCGCGAGCTCCTTGTCTTGTCTCTGAGCTGTAGCAAATTCGGTGGGGTCCAAACGAGCCAAAGCAATGCTACCGAAATCTAATTCAGATTCCTGATAGTTTGATTCTGAGTTGCCCGGGGCGTCGACCTCGCCCTGACCAACTCTATTGTCACCCTCGGTTTCCTCCGAAGCGGTTACCTGGAACGGGTCCTGCTCTCGGTCGTTTTCCGTACTCTCGGCTTGCTCTACCGCCTCTATTGTCTGCGGCGCGTCGCCCGGCGCTTCGTCACCTGCATTGTTTGAACCCCGCGGCCCTTCCGCCCTTACGCGCTCAGCAACTGCTTCCGCCCTAGTCCGCACAGCGCAGATAGGCTGTGGTTCTAAGAAACCTTGCTTTATTTCCTTCAAAATCGTAGCAGAACGATTACTAAAAATGTAATAAGGCAAGTCGCAATTCTTCGCGACTGCGGCCTCTGTAACAAGAGTACCGAATGGCCCTACAATCTCTACCTTGGCTACCGGTAGGTTTTTCGGCGCTTCGTCCAGGGGCTGCTGAACCCATACGGACTCGCCGGTATATTGTGTCGGCGTGACGTGCTTTGCGTTGATGACGTCGATCGTCGCCCCCGTGTCACGGAGACAGGTGACTGTTTCGCCGCAAATTTTGGCAAGAAATGTGTGTGGAGACAATAACTCTGGCGCACTAGCGTCGGCCACGTGACACATCTTCTCGCTAGGTTTATTGTTATATTGAGGACAATATTTTTTTATGTGACCTGGTTTTTTACGTAAGTAACACGTCCGTTCTTGCGGCTTCTCGAACTTCGCGTTACTAGCTACCTTCGGCACTGCCGTTTTGGAAGTGGTCGGCGCGCTTTCCGTCGCCTTCGGCCATTTCCGTTCGCCTGCCTGCTCTTTATTGCCGAACCGCGAGAAATCCTTCTTATATCCGCTAGCCCGGTTGTTTTCGTAGGTGTCCAGCCTTCGTGCCAAATCTTGGGACGCAGAAACCTCACCCCACACATCAATGAAATGGTCACGCATAACCGCCGGCACCTTTCGCTTCATCTGGTCCGTTACAATGAGATCTAGCAATTGCTCAAATGTTTCTATCTTTAAACCTGAGACCCATTTTTTACAATAACTAGCTAATTCACGTGCATAGACGTTCCAAGTGGTCTTTGCACCTTTTACGTGACTACAAAACATCTGCCGGCACTTTTCTGCCGTGAACTTGTACATATCTAATAATTGTTCTTTAATTAGGTCATAATCTTGATCCGGTGAATCGGATCCTACTACGAGCCAGTTGTTCACCTCATTAGGAAGTAAACCCATTAAATGGCTTACCCATTCGACCGGCGCAATGCCAAGCTGGTGAGCATGCGCCTCGAAAACACTTAAAAACAACGTAGTATCGTCGCCTTCGCCTTTGAATTTGTCCATGACTTGGCTGATACGAATATTAGTTCGATTTCCCATGTCGCTACTACCTATGGAAACACGCGTGGGAGCCTGATTCGTTAGTTTTAACTTTTAAAGTTCAAATTGCCGTTCGCGTATTCTTTCCTGCGCTTCGCGTATTTCTGCGACCTGTTCTTTTTCTTGGTCAGCGAGTTGTTTCACGAATGATTCCTCGTATTGCTCGCTTTCCGTAATGATCGATTTAAGTTTAACCACGGTCTCGTTCCCTTCTAATGTTTCCCCCATCTCCATCGCGACCCTAACAAGCACCTCTTTCCTATAACCCGCTAAGAAAGCCATATTGCCTGAATTGATCCCCGGCCAGAACAAAAAACACACTTACGTTCAGTTGACCTCGGTGTCGCGTGAGCGCCTTCTGGATCCGGTTTGTGGCCTCCTTCCTTCCTCTCGTTCAGGTCGGTCCGGGATATCTTCTTTCGGTGATGCGAATATCAGCAGCTCCAGTTCCAGTGCCAATATCAGCTCGTTCCAGTACCAGTTCCAATTACCAGTACCAAGTTTTAGAAAAGAAAGGTTCCGAGTCGGATTGTACCGCCCCGAAACTACCGTACCGAAACACCGCACTTTCGGTTTCTCGTGGCGTGAGCGACACTGCCGGCGCCACGTATTTACGACGCGTGTGCACGATTAACTGCGTACACTGTCTTTACGCGTGCTGTTCTGGTTAATCAGCGCGCACCGATGCTCTGATGCCGCACTAATGTCCCCGCGGATGCTGCTGCAGACTTCCGCGTTCCCCGTTTGTTGCGAACGTAGTGACTGCTTTCACAAAGCTGAGATGTGAGTCTTTAATCTGCTCTAACCAATTATTAACTGCAATTGGCACAACCACCCGGTGTGAGTTCTAAGCACCACTGCAACCAAGTTTGAACTACAATTGCATCCATTGGCGCAGGCACTCCGGCGTGAATTTACAATAACCGCTGCTACCAATTTTAGAAAACAAAAATGGCAGGAATTGGTGCGGGCACCCCGACGTGAGTTTACAATAGCCGCTGCCACCAGTTTTAGAAAAGAAAGGTTCCGAGTCTGTGACGTACTAGCATGAAAACCACAGACGACTGTTCTGATTGATATATACAATATATTTACAGAATTTTTACAATTAATGTACAAAAATTATAATACAAAAATCTAATCCCTTGGCAACCTTTCAGTTCTCTTAGCCGCGAAACCCCGCGACCGTCCCTAGGTCTTCGCCCAGAACCACTGCTTCGGAAACAGCAAAAAGCAACGTGAGGTGCGAAGCTGTCGGACATAGAGTCCCGTAACTATACCAGTTACATGGCTTGTCGCCAAACCGATCTTCGACCCGAAGATCACGTGCAATGATAGCACTGGAGATACCTCTCGTCTTTCGACACCCAGCGTATCCCGCGAGGCTCCTGTCGGCGCGGCCTTAAATATCCGCCGGCTCGCCCCCACCCTACAAGCAGCGGGCGTCATACGGCTCGCTGGCCAGCCTTTCCAGAGCTGCAACCGACATCTCTTAAACTCGCATCCACGCGCGTCCTTTTGAAGGAAATTCCAGCCGGGATTCCTAAGGGCTTTTCCAACCGGCGCGGCGTGGCGCCGCCACCCTCCACCCCCATCCGGCTTAACGCGGGTTTCCCCGATGCGGCCCGACGCACCGGCGCCGGACCAGGCGACGCTACAATTTTATAAAAATGAGTTCGTATTATGTTAATGTGTTTATAATTCGAGTATTTTAATGTAACATTATATTCGATATTACATATTCTTCCCTGTTTATTACATATTCTTCCTGTTTTTATTACATATTTATGTACATATTCTGATGTTTCATACTACATGTTTGTTTCGGTCTCAACTCAACACATGTTTGTACCTCATGACATTGTTGACAAGAAATATCTATATTCAAACTCCTTTAAAACATTCAATTACAAACTATCTGCCAGCCCCTTTTCCAAATAGTCTTCCTATTTCTTAAATACATGTAATGACAGTGTAGTCGAAGTATTTGTGTTTTGAAATCAGTGTAGTTTTAACTAACTTGAGTTGAAGTACGTAATCCACAATATACAGGTCTGGTGTGAGCCCCGATTAGGTCAATTAGGCATTGTTGAATCGTTGGCAATGTAATAAAGCCTTAAAACTAATTTTTTCAAAGACCTAGAAGAATTAAAAACTTCACTGCTGTGCAGCTAGTAAAAATAAGATGTGTAAAGTAAAAATATTAAAACCAAAAAATATACATAAAAATGAAAGACAAATATTAAATAAGTATTATATATGTTTGACGTATTTTTTGTTATTGACCATAATAAATGAAGTGAGAGGTACTGTTTAAATAATTCTGAACACAAACTACACAGAAGTTCAATAAAATATTTTATTATTTATTTTGTCTATGTCAATAATATCAGTTGTAATATTACATATTCGTTATAATTCTACATGAAAATACCAATATTATAATACATTAAATATAACAATGTACATTAAGAGAAATCTAATGAAATTAATAAATACTAGTGACTGCCTCATTTCACACAAACTGGTTATCTGTAAAGAAGCACATGCACATGCTCTGCTCAAGAGAGAAAAGTAAGATACCCCCATAAAAAAGTAATGTATTATGTGCTCTAACAAATATTTTTACAAAACAGTTTATAATGCAGTAAGTTTGTGACGTCAAGCGAGAGTCGGGTGGCAGCTTCAAGGGGAAAGAGAAGGGGTAGTGTGGAGATTGAAACGAGGTGGGAACACAGACCGTCGAAATCTCAAGGTCATCTAACAAACAAATTCAATAGTTCATCGCCTTTTGCCGCCCCCCCCTTCCCCTCGCGGGACACTCACATCCTGCAGACTGGGCCTGAGAGTGGATCTATTCTTTACATAAATTAAAACATTAACAGCTCCGTAACGTACTTTACCATTGCCAATTCCCCATAATTTTCACACAAACTCTTATGTTTAAAGTATTACTGAAAATGTTTAAGCTCTTTTTCTTGAGATGGCGGATGAATAGGCTCTTTTTCATGAGATTCTTGGCGGAATTAAATGTGTATTCCATTGAAAATATTTTCGAAATTTCTGTTGTACATCTTACTTCACTAAAAGTGATAATACTTTGCATTTACAGACCTCCAACAAAGAGAACTGCAGATTATATTTTGTTCTTAGAAAACCTGGAGATAACACTTAACAAAGTCAGCAATCGCTCTTTTGAATCCATTGTTATGCGGAGATTTTAACATTGATTTTCTGGTCGAATCTTGCGAGAAAGAAAAGTTTCTCAATTTAATTAAGTCCTTCAATTTAGACATTACAATTAATGTACCTACACGGATCACACAACATTCGATGAAGGCAATTGATCAAATTATAATTAACAAAACTACTACTCGATTTGAAGTTGAAACAAAAGATTTAGGATACAGTGACCACGATCCACAAATTCTTACCATTATAAGAAATGCCATCACTGACACAATAAATAATACAAGTATGACTAGATTGTTTACTAAAAGTAAAATTAAATTATTCATTGATTACTTGATGCAGGAGTCATGGGAAGCGGTTTATAATACTGTTGATACAAACGACAAATATAATCCTTTTTTTTAAAACTCTTTCATTTCATTTTAACACTTGCTTTCCTCTTCAAAAAAGAAAATTAAATATTTCACGGAAAAGCAATTCTTGGATAACACAAGGGATTTGGACATCTTGTAAAAACAAGCGAATTCTTTCTTTCATTTCTAAACGTCATGACGTATCTCAAGATTTCCTTATCTACTTTAAAAAATACAAAACATTGTTACGAAAAGTCATAAGGCAGGCTAAAATCATGAAAAAACGATCAGGATATTTTGAACTCAAATAATAAAACAAAAGCAATGTGGAATATAATAAAAAATACTACCAAATCAACTAGAAAACCCGTCGAGAATGTTGTTTTAAAATATAACGATATAAATGTCAACGATCCGGCAACAGTGGCTAGTCTCTTTAACCAATACTTTTCGAGAATTGCTGCCGATCTCACTAAGGGTCTTCAGCCACAAAATTCAAAAACAGATAGTTCACCCTCAGTTTTAGACACAATGTTCGTTTCCGAAACTTCCTCCTATGAAATTCTCAAAATAATCGGTAAACTTAAAAATAAATATTCGTCCGGTTTAGATGAATTCCCGGATTCTTTGTTAAAGACTTGCGCGTATGCCATTATACACCCGTTAACTCACATATTTAATGCATATTTATGCACTGGAACCAGGGACCGAATACCGAAATAATAGCGGTAAAGGTATTTATACCGGTATAGAAATACCTTTACCTCTACTATACCTTTATTCAAAATACCTTTAAAAAATACCGGTATAAGACGTCAAATACCGGTATTTTTAGAGGTATTTTACCTTTATCCGACGTCTATACCGGTAAAATACCTCTATTTAAAGGTATTATACCGGTATTCTCTCATCAAAATACCGGTATTTTCATAAGAAAATACCGGTATTTCAGTAGAATCATACAGGTATTTGGGGGAAATTCATTGTGCTTTTCCCGCTGAGATGGCTCAGAGAAAACAACTATTTACACGGCAGAGTTTCTGACCGGGAGGTCCTAGGGTTCGAGTCCCGAGGGTGGCGGATTTTCGACACATATTCTAGCTAGGTCGAGTTCTGCCGTTGACTGGGAAGTCGAGTTCTGTCGTCAGACGAAGGGACCAGCCAACGGTCATTCGCAGACATCAACACGAGCTCGTTCGCTGACCTTGGACCTCACGTCCGGGCGCAGAGCTTGGCGACACGTCATAGTGTTGAAAATGTATCCGTATAAATCTTGTCCTTTCTAGTAGCGATAAAAAATAGAGAAACGTGTCTTCTTATCCATAAATGAGTCTTCCCACGCATACCAAACTTCCTTCTTGCACGACTGTTTATCACTAAATACGATTATTTGCTTCAATTTGATCGTATCACTAACATTTCCGAAAATAATTTTTTCAGTTGGCCCAGTTTCCTTATTCTGCATCATAATAGTTATAATTATATATTAATTAATTATATATAATTATTAATTATAACTAAAACAATATTAAAAATTGACATTGAATGCTAATAGACATTAACTATTCTTACGCGAGGAAACAGAAGCGTTATGTTTAATTCAAAATTAATGATTGAAGCATGTTTAATTTATATCCATGTATTATTTAAGAAATTTCATTAAGAAAAAATATTAATAGTACTATATAATATTAATTAATTTTAATAAATATTTTAAAATATTAATACTAATTAAATTTTAAATGTTTGCATTAAATTTGTGTAAATTAATTTATTATTTTGTTTGTTAGTTTATAAATTTATTTAAATTAAATGTTGATTTTAATTAAAAAGTAAAAATGTTAATATTAATAAACTCTTTTTTATTAATTAATAATGTTAGTATATATTTCTTATTATTAAGGAAGAAACACTCTTCTCGAAGTGGGCTCCTCCAGATGCATTTTACAATGTAAGCTACCCGCGTAGAAGGGAACCCTTGCCCACATGCAATGTTAATAGCTAATAATAATAGTAATAATAATAAAAATAATAATAATAATAATAATAATAATAATAACATAATAATTTACTTCTATTACAAATTTTCTCAATATTTGCAGTTAATGTCAAAATATATTAAACCCTTAATATAATCTAGGAAAATAACATTTTATTTTAGCCCTATTTATTAATGTATAATTAAGTTTTAATTGTGAAATGAAGTAAAAGGAAATCATTTTGTAACAATAAAAAAACTGGGCCTGAAAGCATGAGCGTTCGTGATTATCTCAAGGTGTCAACGCTTCCTCAGTTCGCCGAAGGAGGGGTTGGGGAAGGAAGAACGCCTACGGCACGACGCATACGTTGACAGCCTCTCCATGTGCGAAATACAAAGACACGCTTAGGTCATCTCTCAGGTCAGATGATAGATAGCTCGATAAAGGACACTAAGAAAAGGTTCTCTTCAATGGAATCAATAATTATTATTTCATATTTCAACTTTTCCGAAGTTTAAATTAAGGGAGGTTTTCAATACATACAACGTATGCAAAACGTAAACGCCCGAACACAAAGCATTTACAATAATAAGAATAGAATTTAATACAGTTGTTTTATATATATTATATATATTTATAAAAAATAATTTAAACAATAAATAACAATTATGAAATGATATTTGATTAATAAACATTTTGTGAGATATTATTAACTAAAGTAACCTATTTTTTCAACATGTATGGATGGTAAGCTGTATTTCCTCATTGAAAATACCGGTATAATACCGGTATAACCTTTATGGACGTCCATACCGGTATAGACGTCCTATAGAGGTATTTTACCGGTATAAAAGAATAAAGGTATTTGAAAAAGGTATGGAAAAATACCGGTATTATACCGGTATTTTTTACCGGTACTCAATACCTTTTCGGTCCCTGACTGGGACGTTTCCAGATATTTTCAAAACAGCTAAAATTAAGCCGCTCTTCAAAAAAGACAACAAAAATGAAATTCAAAATTATCGGCCCATTTCTCTTCTATCAGTTTTTTCAAAAATATTAGAGAGACTTTTTTACGTACGAATGAAAACGTTTCTCAGTAAACACGACGCGCTTTCAGATTGCCAACATGGATTTAGAAAATCAAAATCAACGGAAACAGCTATATTTTCTTTTCTTAAAGATGTCGCCTCATCATTGGATCAAAACGAGGCACCTATTGGATTATTTTTAGATCTCTCAAAAGCTTTTGACGTCATTGATCACGACATTTTACTATCAAAATTACCTTCATATGGAATCCGTGGTATTGCTCTAGATTGGTTATGTTCGTACCTTAAGCAACGATCTCAGAGAGTTGAAATACCTTACTGGAATGATGGAACATTACGTACGCACCTTTCCAACTCTTTGCCCATTGCATGTGGAGTTCTTTAAGGATCGATTTTAGGCCCTATTCTGTTCCTACATTACGTAAACGATATGTCCTCGACGATTCGAAACGGAAGAACGGTTCTCTTTGCGGATGATACGAACATCCTTTGCAATAAAGAAACTGTAAATAGTACAATATCAGATGTTTCAAATTGGTTCCGAAATAACAAATTAATAGTAAACGAAAAGAAAACGGTTTTAATGCAGTTTTTCATTTCAAATAAACAATTCTGTGCTCCATTGAAAATGAACAGTGTACCATTTACTGATGTTAAGGCAACAACATTTTTAGGTCTCTCAATTCAGTCAAACCTTAAATGGAACGTCCATTTAAATGAATTGAACACAAAATTAAGTTCATTATGCTAAGCGTTCAGAATTCTTGCAAATTCAGTCAGCCTTCATACTGCTCGTTGTGTATACTTCGTGAATGTTCATTCCCGTCTGAGATATGGCATAATATTCTGGGGAAATACATCTTATAGTTCCCAGACTTTTAGATTACAAAAACGAATTGTACGAATAATAACCAAATCCCACCTACGTGATTCATGTAAGCCTCTCTTCATTAATCTAGGAATTCTACCATTACCGTGTCTTTTTATTTACGAATCAGTGGTTTTTGTCAAAAATGACTTGCTTAAGAGCGGGAATATATTTTCAGAAAATGCCGAAGTCTATTACTATAACACTCGACGTAGAAATCATATTCATCAGGTGACAGTATCAACAGCTCATTACAAAAAATTCCCATACAATACATGTACATTATTTTACAACACTTTTCCAGATGACATTAAACGATTAAATTCAATAGAAAAGTTTAAATCCCAAGTGAAATCGTTTCTGCTGCATAACTGTTTCTATACAATTAGAGACTATACTGAGCATCACAAGAAAAGTAACATTAATTTTAACAATGATACATAATGCATTATTTACCATTTGGACTGTATAAATGAGTATAAACAACCTGTAACAACTATTGTACTACAGCTTCCGGGTCTATGACCCCCATCTCGATCAGGTTTTTCGTCCAGTTTCCCTGATCCATTGAGCACATGCTGAGATGGCCCTTGTTTTGCTTCTGGACATAAATGTAACTTCATTTTCTGTGCACGTCTTCTAGAATTCAGTGGGAAATACAATTATTCAAATTATCGTTTCCATGTTGTCGCGGCAGGAAGTATTATTCCGAAGCACATGATAAGAGCCAAAATTTATTGCTTATTTATCCTTGAAAATAGATTTTATTACATGGAAGTGTTTTTTTTTCAAAATTTAAGTATTATATGACTTAGTGTAGGGATCACAGAATTTTGAAAATGTGCACACAATTCACTTTTCCCTATAGCACGTCATACGCAGTTTTAACTGTTTTTTTGACGTAAAATAAATAAATAAATAAATAAAATAAATAAATAGATGAATTTCTAATAATATTTAATGAAATTTTACTGTCAAATTTCAATGTGGAGTGATTTTCTGAGAAATATGGATAAAATATGGACTTTTCTTCAAATATGTCAATATTTGAATAAATTCAAATACCAAAACCCAAAATATGGAAAATATAAGTACCATTTTTCAACTCTACACATTGTGAAACATAAAGATATTGCAAATTAGTAATCGATATTACTTTATTTAGTAAATATGTATTTACATAGAAATGCTTTCCCTTTAAATAAATATGTAAAATCGGATATAATATTTAATATTAAAATACTCGAATTTTAACATAACGAATACACATTTACGTAATACGAACTCATTTTTATAAAATATTTCCTATACAAATTTTAAAAACATTCCAAACGTTTTAAAATTCATTTGGAAAGCACAAGTGATGCACACTTGCGCCTTACAACTTTCTCATCGGTAGTAAAACCTTCACAAATTGTTATCCAGGAATGTTGGTTAGTAGATAGACTAGACACAATAGAAGCAATTATACAAACTGGCATCGTACAAAGCAGCAAACAATCACTGCAGCATGGAATATTCTCATCGAAGTGTTACTCAACGGCAAACGCCAAAGTTTCTTAGAAATTAATATTAAAAGAAGCCGAACACGGCGTCAATGATACTTTTCACACAGTAAGATGAAAATTATCTGTGGCTGACGCGCACTTCCCGCCTTGAAAAATCTGAAGCAAACGCGCCAAACTGTGAATATCCGACCGCATCTTCACGTAGCGTATGAACCTCGAGTAGAGTTCGCAATAACATCAAATAATAATGTAGGAAAAATTGCTGAATTTTTTGAAAATACTTATTTGCATAAAAAATATGTAAGAAAATTGTTAGAATAAAAAAAAATATCTTGAGAAAACAGCAAACTATGTAAATTATGTAATATCGTATCAAATATGTAAAAAACACGAAACAAAAAATGGGTATTGCGTTATGACGGCGACAATTCGTTAAGATAGAAATTTTGAAAGCAATAAGTAGAAAGAAAAAAATATGTAATTACATAAAAATCCGGTCACTGATGAGGACCTACAGAAATCAGTCAACATTTGAGGACAGGAGTCAAATAGTAATGGAACAAATGTTTCAAAGATAATGTTTATCCTTCCATAATAATTAAATATCTACACACATCCAAAGAGTCGCCAATCGCATTACTGTTTTATGACTAGCAGATGCTACAAAAGATGCCCATAATTCAAACCTCGATTTACAAATAACTTTGCCACTGTGAAAGAACAGTAAGTCACGTGTACAAATACTTCTGCTATAACTCTGTAAGGGGTTAATGTCGCATAGGCAATGTTTTGCGATATAGCCCGACACAATTGAAACAATACAATGTCAACAAAATAAATTTCTAACTCGATACCACAGAACGGACTATGATAGAATTAAGTATTTTCCAACATATCGTAGATTAGGACACGCTTACGGTCATTCAGCGAACATTATCACAGTACTTGGAAGACCTTTATGAACATAACAAAGTATTGGCATAATTTTCAATATCGAAGTCAGTTCACGGCCAGTTCGTGTATTTCATTTAAATTTGCCAGTCAGCCGGGCGGGCAGCGGCGCCGGCGCGACGGCTGCGGCCTGGATACCCCTCACCCGTGACGTCACGACGCCAACCGTTCGGCCGGCCGGCCGGCTGCGTGTGCCCGGCAATTTACAATTAATTACTCGAATGTTTGAAGAGCAAAAAAATTAATTTTTGCGTAATTAATTGGCAATTAAATCGCTCTACAAGATGGCATATTTGGTTTTGTGGTAATTAAATATGGTAGATCCAGCGGAATCTTCCGCTAGCTCACCATTCATTACGCAAAAATTTGAAGAGCAAAAAAATTAATTTTTGCGTAATTAATTAGCAATTAAATCGCTCTACAAGATGGCGTATGTGGTTTTGTGGTAACCGTTTGTGGTAGTGCCAGCGGAAACCGGAAGTGCTAGTTTATAATTATTGATTTTCATCCTTGGAAATCAAATTCAACATTTCCCGCTCCCAAGGCAAAAGTGAAATTTTCTTGTTTCCTGTTCTCTTAATATCTGATTTTCTTTTCACTTTCATTTTCATATTGTTAACTTTGTTCATAAGCTGCTTTTCTGTCACAACCTTTCCATAATGGTTTTCTAGCTTACGTTTTATATTAATAAGTGCTGACGCCTTTTCGTTTCTCACTACTGGCGTCTGAGATTTACTTAAAATTACAGGATATTCTTTCAGAAGATTCACGAACGTTACCTGCTCTCCGATATCTTCTTCAAGAACAAATTCTTCGTCAGACATTTGAAATGCTTTTCTATGCAGATCAAATGCACAAATATCTCAATACACAAATTAATCACGCACGTGGTGGAGATCTTAACCTCGAAACCAATCTGAGACCAATCAACCTTACGCGAAAACAATTAGCGATCGAATGTAGTTCCGGAGAAACATTCACGATTATATTAATTACTCTGTTCACGATCGAAACGAAATACGCGGGTCGCGAACTCTCCCGAACTTTTACGAATGCACCCGAAGTGTGACTAATCGATTATTATCGAAAAGTAAAACCTAAAGGCGCGTAGTGTTTCCTATGCAGCAAAAGAACCTAGTTTATGCATACGATATGTAGTATGTATACTAACACCTTTTACTATAGGCGAAGCAAAAGGTAATACTAACATTTTATGCATACGACTCAATAATTCAGATAATGTGATGGACCAGCTAACGATGTATTCATTTCTTTGGACACTCCTGGGAGTGCGAGTTCCTCGTTTGACGAAGAGGGCAGTGATGACGAGTGACGGTCAGCGCGATCGCTGCGTCTTGCAGTCGCCTCTCCTTGTCGCCTACACGCTTCCTTATCGCCGAGAGAGGAAATCTCAGATGTCACAGGGTGGGGGCAGCGTCCGAGACTTTACCAAAGGTACGTCCGCCATGATGGTTTTTTGCGAGCGGTTCAGCTTTTAGTGTCGAAAATCCTGCCACCGTCAAGGGATATTCTCACAGTCACAGACATCAGATGCTGCAGTGAGCCACCTCGTGTCATTCATTTTGAACTCCTAGCATTTTTTACATGAATGTCTGCTGCATTGTCCATGACGGCTTTATTCGCGGGGGGGGGGCGTCAGTCGACAGAGACGCGCCAAGATGGTGCGTGGGATGGAGCACGTGGGGCGCAGCTGGCCAACGAGGCCACGAGGGCCACGGACCAAAGGCCTCCGCTGGACCCGCGATCGATATTCTCTACACTCCATTGGCCGACAGCCTGCGCACGGGCTCTGAGGTAGCAGGACCCCCCTTGTTTTTAAGTTCTCCACCCTTGTATTCCTGCCGAGCGAGAAATTTATTTTATTTTGGCATACTATTTAATTTTGACATGCTATTTTATTTTTGGCATACTATTTTATTTTTTTGTATACTATTTTGTTTTTGGCATACTATTTTATTTTTGGCAGAGCTGCGCGTGCGCCGTAGCACTATTTGTTTTTTTGCGGAAGAAGAGAAGAAGCTACTTTTAACCAAGCTAAGGCTAATCTTACAACTAATTTATACCTGGCATGCTTTAACCAACATATTTTCAAAATGTCGCTTTTCCCGTCGCCCTAGGAATAAAAAATGTTTTAAAAGTAAATATGTTTTAGTTTGAACTTTGTTTATACACTTTCACATTCCAATTCTCAAGCTGATTCGCATTTATTTACCCTGATCTCGGCCTACATTCATTCACCAATTTATACTACCCTATATTTACATTATGAACACTACTTTTTCTTGCCCCTTCACCCTAACGAGACAACGCCAGACTACTAATTCGAAACTAAAGGCTAATTTTCTGCTCTGGGGGAAAATTTTATCTCTTAAGTCAAATGTTTTCCATCCTTTAGAACACAACACAAAATGCACAAAAATAAATGACCTATTTTCGACTCCAGGAAAAAGAAATTCCAACACTTGTTTTCAAAAATTCAGTGCTGTAAAATAAATATTATCTATAATTAGCAACTTCAGGGCTGAACTAATTAAAGTCAGCATCCGTTTTTTCTCGGGGTGGGGATGAGAAGGCTAACATACAGATTGATAACAAAACGTCAGAAAAAGTATGACGTCCTATGCAAAATTAGAGGTAAATTTTGGGGTTTAGAAAAATAATGCAGTTCTGCATTAATTTTAAAAAGTGCAGATAAACGTGAATTAAATATTGCGTAAATCTATGAACGAACCTTCGCAAAACATTTCCACAAATAGAAGTGAACGAAGCATGCTCTATCACCATTCACTATAACCATTCACTTTTGCGGATATTTCCCTGCAGTGTTTTCTTGCAGCTTTCGATTTATGTAGGGAATATGATAATCAAGGTGGTGTAATAAAAACTTCAATTGGATTCAGATTTGGATTGAGAAATCTTGAGGGCTCAGGAAATACCTGAAATTTATAGGCTTAGTGCACAAGAGCGCTCTAAATGTGGAATTGAGAAAATTGAGTTCAAAGTTTACTGACTATAGAAAATGGGCATTTTCTTTCCACCGCTTCAACGCGGTGACTATTTGAGCTATTGGAATACCATTTGTTTACGAAATAAAATGGAGATTTTACTTTACACTCCTATTCCTAACTCAAAATTTGCCAAAAATGCATTTATACAAGTTGGGCTCTGGACGCCTCTATTCTAACTCGTGCAATTTAGGTACTGTAAAGCTGAAAATCTAGTTAATGTGCCCTACAAATCATGGCAGTAGGTCACTAGCAGAATTATTTTTTATTTAAATCTTATCTTCAATGTAATAGTTTGAGAGCAAAATAACTACTCGTATTTCTCTCTTTCCTTCTCTCTTCTCTCTTCTCTCTCTCTCTCTCTCTCTCTCTCTTCTTCTTCTTCTTCTTCTTCTCTCTCTCTCTCCTTTTCTCTCTCCTCTCTCCTTCTTTCTCTCCTCTCTCCCTCCTCCCCTCTCTCCCCTTCTCTCTCTCCTCTCACTCTCCTGTCTCTTTTTCTCCCCTTACATGGTCGCGTGGTAAGAATTCTGGAATGAAATTGATATCATTCATAGGTCATCTTTATGAATTATTCGTTTTATTTCTGAGATCTTTCAGAAATAAAAATCTCTTCATAAGCATTCTTCATGTCAATTGTTTCCTCTGAGTTTGTGAAGTATTCGTGGAGATGTTGCGTGAAAATTATTTTATTTTCATCTCCAGATTTGAAATTTAGAGTAATTGAGGATTTAACATTGCGTATTAACGGCGCGTGACACAAAGCTTAGAAGAATTACAGCAGATGGAGGGAAATAATTACGCGAAACTTGCGACACCTACATGAATGCTGCTAGGTTCAATCGACAATGTTACAGAAACCGGTTCGATGACATGACAAAACTATTGATAAGCACAAATTCATGTGGATTTGAGCGTACGACTCGTAATTCTTTGAAACATTCGTTTCGTAATGCATGAGCCGATTTACTCAACACTACGCTATATTCCTCTAAGTAATCTGTGATAACCAAAACATTAATTTCCTTAAATAGTATATACTGATAATTGTTGTTAATTTTTTATGATTACAAATTTTGACATTATGTTTGCAATTTATCTGCAATGAATGTTGTTTACATTTTTTCCCGGTTTGGTCAGTAAATCCGCGAAATGGTATGCTGCACATCCCGTCTCTCTTGAGGAACGATGTCAGGATACTGGAATCAGTTTTATTTTTTATTTTTTATTTATCGTCAAAAATAGTAAAATCTATTCAAATGAGAAAGAAGTGTAATCTTTGCACATGTTCTTGATCTCCAGTGTCCCTATTCCTCTCTTTCATAATACATACGTACTTTAATTATGAAATCAGGTATCAACAAGTATGGTTGGCATCATTAGAAAACTAGAAATTTTCGCTCCCGAATAATAGAAAACTTATTTCCAATGTCAAACGAACTACAGAGGTGATTTTATAGTATCAATCTGAGTAGTAGCTGTCAAAATAGCAACATATCTCAACCCAATATTTCTACAGCAAGTAGCAAAAGTAGAGCTCAACAAAACGTACGCATTAAGAGATATACATATTTATGCTTAGAAGCAAGAGAAGGGGACATCTCACCATTCACTCAAAGCATTTAAAAACGAGATTAAAAGTCTGATTGACCTGGCACTCATTGACCCAGAATCCGAAGTATAATTCTTGTTACTATTTAGTTTTTTAAACTATACAATGCAAGTGGTAACTAATGGATTTATATAAGTATCAAATTCGTGTCATTTTCTATATTGATGATGCGTATAGTTTCTAATTGTATAGAAATAAGATTTTACTTGACATTTAAAGTTCTCTATCAATTTTAAATGCGTAATGCCATATGGAATGTGTTGTAAAATAACGTACAAATATTGTATTTGGATTTCTCGTAGTGAGTTGTTGATACTGTCTCCTGATGAATATGATTCATTCATGACGAGTGTTGCAATTATAGTAGTTGTTGCATGAAAATATAATCCCACCCTTAAGCCATTTAAAAAAAAACTTCTGATTCAGAATTGAAAAGGCAAAGCAATGATGAATATTCTAGGCTATTATATAAGCTTAGAATTGGTTTTTGGTATTAATTCCAGCAACGTAACGATACACTAATATCAATAAACCTAAATTATCAATTTTAACTACATGAATTTGTACAACCATGATGAGTGAAGTACTTATTACTAAACGTGAAGAAGGGGAGTGGCTTCCATTCCTGGGCAGATTCCCGTACATTGTATCAAGTGTGGCGTCATGGAGAACAACACACAGACGGTTACAAGTATGTACAAGTTTATTTACACGTATGTACAATAACTAAATTCCGCTCCGAAACTACACACTTTTGAGTAATCCTCTGTGGATACCCCACATAGCTAGGGAGGCCCCGCCTCCACTGACGCTTCTCACGAGCCACTACCGTGACCTCGTCACCCATGCAAGAGGCACGAAACGCTCCAGTCTGGGCGTAAAGTTTTGCGCATCGCGCGAGGTTTCCAAAACAAAAACCCCCGTGTGAGCTCGTTGGCTCGATTTTATACCTAGAGTGTAGCCGTCACGTGACCGTCCTTGGTGTAGGAGGAAGGCTCGCGTCTACCACGAAACCTTCCAGGTCAAGCTGGCGTCCACTTGGTCTAAATATATCCCAACGCCGTGGCGCCAAGACTATTCAGCCCGCAGGTATGCGATACTTCCGCTATTCCACCCACGGCCGCCAACGTGACGCTACACAAGGATGATACGAGTGATCATGAGGAGTGAATAATAGATAAATTTTTATGTAAGAACTTATATTTATATAGAATATGGGATTTATGTTGTTAACAGTTCCTTATCATAATCAAAAGAAAAAAATAATTCCTAATTATAGGAAAATTCGAAGAATTTAAAATACAAAAATAAAGCACAATGCAAACATCGAATAATTCTATTTGAAAAATTCAAACATTACAGTAAATGATCGAAAATAAAATAAACGTAGATATTCTCGAGTTTTTATCAAAAACGTAATAACAGGATGAAATTATTTTTATTACATTTCCTGTAATGCCACTTTAGATGGCCGGAATTAAACTGTAATAGAAACGAGTCTAGAAAGATCCCTGAAATTATCCATTTTAGCAGGGTCAAAAGGAGATTTCGGGAATCACCTAGGCTGCCGCCAGTTACACGATCATTTGGATTGTGTTCGGAGCGGCGCGCCTGAAGGGCGAGTGGTGTTTCGGGGGGATTAGGAAAGTGTCCACAGTCGGCTCGAGCGCCCTCTAGGGGGATCACCGTCCAATTCGCGGCTGCGCGAGGGGGGGCTGTGCAAACGCTCGGCGATATTGGCCTGTCAGCGGGCTAATCCCTGGGATTACGCCCGCGATTCGCAACGGGGCTTACGCCCGCACGCCCTCCTTCCCTCCCGCTCTCCCTCCTCCTGTCTTCTCCTCATCACGGAGGGAGGCTGGGGGCGAAACGGTACTTGGCAGAACGAAGTTGCTGTGTGGTCATTTTATTCCACAGCAAACTCCTTCCAATGCTAACTTACACAGTTTCTATCTCCAATAATATATGCACCTCAGCCAAAGGGACACAAAACCCATTTTCGATGTAAGTGGATAATTTAATACAATTGTTCGAATTTCATTGCTGTTCTTAGAGATATTACGAAATACTGGCCGAAACATATTTTAATGAAGCTAGAAGCATTTTAGATTGAAATTTATTTCTTCATTTTCAAGACCAAATCCTTTACAATTGTTTTGTTTCACGAGTTGCACGAAGGGAAGTGAATGGAAGTGAAGATAGCGAGTGTTTTTCAGTTCGAAGATTGGCAATTTTTAAGTGCAAAGATTAGAGTGTAATGTTTGCAAGCACAAGAAGTGCCAAGCAATCGTCTGACACATGTGTCCCTTCACAAAAACTTTTCAGAGATGATAAAATTAGAATGCCATCACTTTTAATTTTATAAGTTATTACGGTTTTAAATTAAGGTGTATACTAGGATATCCTACAATAGTCCACTACAAAATACATGATCACGGTAAGAATGAAACAAATCTATTACATTTTCACAAGCATGTTTAAGTTTGTTCAGAATAAATATTGATTCTGATGTCTCAGAATTGGTACGGCTCTCCCAATTCATCAGTTTCTTGCCAATAAGTATTAAACGGTATGAACAACATTTTAGGGGCTTTTGATTGTAGTACACTTGTTGTGCTTATGTAGTATAATTGTATTGTACTTGGATGTACTTATGTAGTATACTTGAATTGTAATATACTTATATTGTACTTCGGTTGTATTTTCTCTTCGTCTCTTTGTTTTTTTCGATGTAATTACAAGTGTTCGGCTAGTATACTGTAACGTATTGTAGGGCTACAGCTAGCGATCGCCGGGGCGCCACAAAGGTGCGGCGGCAAGGGATTAGACGCCAGGGGCCAGGCAGGATGTAACACGCCGAGGTATTCTGAGAAATCCTAAGAGCTAGGGACAGGGATGCCCAAAATGCGGGACAGGCAATTTTTGCCGCGTGCCGCGTGAAAAATTCTTGGAATCCATGGCAATGGATGTCCAAAAATGCCTGGCAACGCGACTAGCGCGGGCTGTGTGCAAAACCCAGTGACGTTTCAGGTCACGTGGGTGGTAGCTTTATAAGAGCGAACGCAGAGCGCGGGGGCGGGGTTTGTCGAGCTGAGTGGGAACCCTCGTGCGAACGCACAAAACTTGCGCCCAGGGCGGTGCGGAGCCGAGCTAGGCTCGTGCGGCAACCCATGTGTTGGGACGCCGTTGTGGACTACATCCACGGGTGACCGAGGTCGCCGTAGCTGTCTGCTGTGTGCGGGAGGCTCGCTGAGGAGTGGCGCGGGCCACAAGTCAGTCATTTCAGTTTTAAGGATCGCTCCTGCGATCAGGGAAGTAAACATCTACCAGAGCTGAGTAACTTAAATTATTACTGTACATGTGAATAAACCTGTACATATTTATCATTGAAGCTCGTGTCTGTGATTATTGTGTATTCCCACGACGTCACAATACTTTCAGGCCGTCAGCAGTTGTTGGGATCACCAGCAAAAGATGCTAACTGACATTTTCGTCGAAAGTTACATTTCAATGTAGAATAGTAGTATGTGAGGGAATTGTATTGCTGTTGTAATTTCATGAGCGTACGCGTACTACAAAGCATTATTTTCGATATTCGAAAGTTGGCATTAGTTGCAGAAGGTGCTCTGCATAGAAATGGCGGACAACGCGCGCACGTTGCCCGTATCGAACATTGTAAAACACCTCAATAAAGGGGGAAAAAAGGCTGGTAAATTATGATTATTGGCAAAGGGTGAAGAATAAGAAGTTGAAGGATGATGGAAAGGAGTATAAAATCTACAAGGGGGACGCAGTTCAAGCGAAAACACCTCCAAATACGGTAAGTTGCAAAAGGTGCTATCTGCCATGCATACTGCACAGCAAACGTATTAAATGAAATAGTCCATTAATAACACATTGTATTGAATTTCAGAATCATCCTTATTACTGCAGTTACGATGGGTGTCGGAAATTAACTCTTGAGCAAAAATTGAAACTTTTCAGCGACTTCTACGGCCTTACATACAACGAGTAAACGACATTTCTGAGTCATTGTATAGAACTTGAAAAACCGAAAAGAAGAGTACAAGAAGCAGCTGTTTTTCGCTGACAGTGTTCACCGAGGTATACTCTGCCTGCAGGCACTGTTTAAGTGCAAGTATGTAGAAATTTTCTTCTTGATACTTTGGACATCACAAGGAAAAGGGTTAATGTCCGTGTTAGTAAAATGAAAAATGGGAAGCGTTTGGATGATGGATGAGGAAAACATGAGAATTTGCGCAAGATTGCAGATACTGACATAGAGGATATAATCAAACATATTCAATCCTTTCCATCTCAAGAAAGTCATTATACTCGCAATTATAGCAAGAAAAACTGTCTTGATTCTGATCTAAATGTTCGCAAAATGTATCATCTCTTCGTGGCAAAGAATCCATATACACCACAGTCAAGCTTCATACAAATCGCAATACATTCAACACAAAATTCAACCTGCGATTTGGAGTTACGCGTTCTGATACATGCAAGGTTTGCGGGGGATATTTCATTTAACTTTCTACTGCTAAAACGGAAGAGGAGGTGAGAAAAATTTGTGTTGCATCAGAACTTCATCATAAGAAAGCGGAGTCTGCTTACTCCTCTTTGTCTGCAGATACAGAAACAGCTAAGAACAGTGGAAATGTAGTTTTTTTGTGTGTCGATTTGCAACAAGTGATCTTCACTCCAAATTTGAAACATTCAGATACGCACTTCCAAAGGCAATATTAAATTATAATTTTGCTATGCATAATATGGGTACATCAAAGGCAACTGTGTGTTATAAGCATGAAAGTATTGGAAAACGTGGATCTGGGAAAATTGTTTCTTGCACCCTGAAGTATATTACAGAGAATTTTAGGAAATTGAAATGTAATGAAGAGAGGAAATTGGTTTTGTGGTCAGACCGTTGCGTTGGCCAAAACAACAACTGGAAGATGGTTTGCCTGTGTCACTATCTTGTAATGGTTACGTACTTCACTGAAGTAATTCAGAAGTTTTTCGTCACTAGACACAGCTTTTTACCGTGTGACCGTGATTTTGCTTCAATCGAAAACAGTAAAATATTCTCAATGTTCCTTATAATGTAATGAAAATGATCACACATGCAAGATCAGTAAATTCATTTGAAGTGATGTTAATGGAAGGAGAGTTTGTGGACTTTGCATTCATTGAATCACAAATATATAGAAAACCACAACTCAAAATTAGTGAGGTTAGGTGGTTAAAATGCTCAGCTGATAACCCTACGGCATTACATGTGAGGACATCTGACAGTGTGTTAGAAGGCTGGGCAATTTATAACAACCTGAAGAGGCCAAGAGATAATATACCGGGTCGTGTGGACAGTTTATACAAACAAATTGAAATAAAAAATCTTCCTGTACTTTACTAAGAACGTTTGCCGATTACATCAGCAAAAAAGAAAGATCTTCTGAAAATGATACAATATTGGCCTCACGATGTCGCATGTTCTACAAATCGGTGCCTAGAATTTGGATGATTTGTTTCAATAATAATGTGATTTACAAAAATGTTCTTTCTACTAAAGATGCTTTAAACTGGCTTCCATTATGTTGACGTAACAAGTTAGTGTCAACTGCTTGATTAATATATATGTAGTATATACTAATAAATGTAATTAAACATTAAATTATGTCCAAAGTCATTGAGTTTCCCAATACTGATGTTATTTTATTCACTGTGTCTCTCAGTTGTCAAAAGGTGCTTACTGCCGCATATAGCACGTTTTGCCACTAGATTGTTCCGAAAATGACGAATATGCTGGAATATCCTTCAAACGTGACAGTGTTCATGATGTACACTCAGTCAAATAGAAACTATTTATACCAAAAAACAATGCAGAAATATCAATATTTTGGTAAAAAAAATATTTTTTTGTGGTTCCTGTAAAATTAGGTTTTTGTCAGTTAGCACCTTTGCTGGAAACACCTTCAGTTACTGGGCATTTTGGATCACAAAATCGCATGCTTTTTAAAACCGTTTGGCTTTTTTAATATTATCGGCATTCATATAGCTTGTAGGCAGTTATGGCAAAAGGTGTGTTTTATAGTAGGGTGGAGCACTGAAGGGTTTTTTTTTCATTGCTTTGAATTCCTGTAAATTTTAGTTTAGAAGAAGTGAATTTCGTCCGCTTTTTGCGTCAGTCCTTCACTGTCCGATGGCGCTTTCATTCTCCAGTAACCACCGTCGACCCCACCTGGGTTGCATTGCACGAGGAATTCATTGAACCTTGGCTCCTTATTAGGCGTATTAATGGACTAGGCGGAGAATCTGGACGAAAATGGGAATCTCTGTTGTGAAACGAGACTTTCCTGACAGGGGGTAATTTGTGTTCTTGAATGTCGTGCAGATGAATTTCGTGCGGTTTGGAGTAGTAATTTGTGAGGCAAGAGTAACATTAATTGAAACTGAACTCCAGACCTTGTATGTGCTCAATGTTTCAATTAACTTTCGAATGTAGAAAACTTCTTGTTACTGCAGATGTCGACCCTTCATGTTGCTGTTTGAAGGGGGAAAAGTCTTGCTTAACTTTTGGAAATGAGAAAGTAGTTGTAATGTGTCTGTTGTCAAAACTTTTTTGAAATGAGTTTGTCCAACTTTTTAGTTATTTCTGTTTACTATATTTAACCTCACATGCAAATAATGCAAGGTAATTCTTAGGCCATTAAGATTGCTAAAAACTTCCCGTTAATTTAAATTGTGTTAAGGTCAATGATTGTTCAATCACATTTGCAGAAATGAATGCAATGTGGCAACTGTAAATATTTTCTCTATATGTAATAATTTCAGAAAATATGTCGACCGGTTTTGTGAGATTTAAAATAAATCGACACAAAACAGTAAATAAGCCTGTGGTGGATAGAGAACTACCCCCACACATTCCCACACGAGGATGTATCAAAGAGATTTAAAACGAAAAATGTAGAATGATGTAAATTATTCTATAAATTGTATCATTCTTCTTTGTATTTGACAGTTGAGCCTTAGAAGAGTCAGCGTTGCCACGCTTTGCTGTTCTTGTCGCGGTGATCTTTCGCAGGTGAGTCCTATTCTTTTGATTTTGTTTCACTGCGATACTAAATACTGTCTGAATACTTTAAATTGTTGTGGAAATAAATGGAATTTTGAAGTTGGGCACCACACATTCGTGGCAGAAGAGCTCTTCTGATTCGACACTCCATCCCCTTCATTTATTCCTTCCGAGTTCGTGGCAACAAGGGAAGATTCTTCATTTGAAATGCTGCCGCTATTATGTGTGTCACTAGGAAACTACTGTCGGTATCGTCATGTGACTATCAACCCCCCGGCACGTATCAAGTTTGGTCACTCACAAATGATAATTTTGGTACTACGTAAAAGGAATGAATCAGCAGGCACTCATATACGAGGATCACTCCAAAAGTAATCCACAAAACTATTTAAACATTCAATTTGTTTTCCATACCTGTGTTATTTTTACAGTATGTTGATCCATCTTTGAGTAATAAAAAGGCACTTCTTCACGTAATCTCCATATCTTCGTACGTCTATCATGTGTTAATCGGGGACAGTTTATCATCGAGCAGAGCTCGAAAGCGGTTTTTTTAGGTTCTTAAACCGGCCAGATTAGCTCAGAGCCAGCGTTGGCGCTGTCTCAAATATTTGCGGATGCCGCTGTCTCAGCGGATTTTTGACACTAGCCACTGGACACTAGCCACATTGACTTACCCGTGTGGTGTTTCAATGTTTAAAGTGAAAGTAATTCACATAAATTTAACAGAAGTGCAACGTGTAGATGATAAGAATAAATGTTAAAGTTTTATTGTTGAAAAAGGCTGATAATTCATAGTAGTTGCCATTAATCTAATAATTGATTCCAATTAATAGAACTACCAGGAATCGTGGTTCTATATAGAATCACACGACCACATGCAACAGGTAAGGAGTGTATGTTGTGTGTCTAACCCACGATTAAAATTGGCAGGTAATTTAATAATTTAAGAAGTTAATAATTCAGTTTTAAAATAAGCAATAGAGAACTTATAAAATTATCACATATAGCTTGCCCACCGCGGAGTATGATAAGAACTAAAATTATCACAATATGATACTATCAAATTTGTATTTCTGTATAGAGCTATTTTCACTTTTCAAATAATATTTTTTTATTTGCAGGCAGGTTAACGGGGCTTGGTCAGAAAAAATTTACAACTAGTTGTTTGCCAACGTTTCGGAAACTTTTATTTCCATCATCAGGGCTTGCAACATCGTGAACAACTGAACACCATCCTCCATCTCCGGCACCTCACACGAAATGAGGGACACAACATCACCCTCACGACACCAACACACAGCATGACTGATACTATGTGGATGATCTAATCTTACCCATCTTCATTGGTAGTGAGCAAACCACATTAAGTTTTTTCAACAATTTTCATGAAAAATTACAATTTACCATAGAAACTGAAAACAATAATAGAATACCATTTCTTGACATGATTATTAGGAATCTGGATGGAACAATAAAAGTAGACTGATAGAGAAAACCACATAAAACTGACCGTTATCGCAATTACCATTCCCACCACAAAATGGCTTCCAAGATTAATGTTGCTGCGGCACTCAAACATAGGGCCATCAATTTGAGGGATCCAGGTTTCCACTGGTCGAATCTGCATAAAGTTAAAAAAATTCTCCTAGAAAATAATTTTCCTCCCAAGCTAATAAATAAAATTCTGTTTAATTCTCCCTTCCCTGCAGCCAAGATTAACACTGAATCCACCATTATTTTAAGGCTAGTATCAGTCATGCTGTGTGTTGGTGTGGTGAGGGTGATGTGTCCCTCATTTCGTGTGAGGTGCCGGAGATGGAGGATGGTGCAGTGAATGGTGTTGAGTTGTTCACGATGTTGCAAGCCCTGATGATGGAAATAAAAGTTTCCGAAACGTTGGCAAACAACTAGTTGTAAATTTTTCTGACCAAGCCCCGTTAATCTGCCTGCAAATATTTCATTTATGGTCGTTAAGAACTCTTCATAATATTTTTTTAGTGTGGAATGTTTGCATGAGTTCAACTTATCTAATAAATGAATACGGTGATTCAATCATTGATGTGCTTTGCAGCATCTTGCGAACTTGCTAGAATTTGCGAAGGTTTTGTTTCCCTAAGACATCGTAGCACAGCCACCCTCTCAGCGCCTACTCATGAGCCTGAACGATCTCTGAATTTAAAGGGCCACGAAATTCCTAGGAATAAATGTCAAGGGTGGGGGAAGAGCGGTCGGAGGGCCAAGATAGTCATGGTCTTCCCTTAAAATATGCAGAAATAAAAAAAGTATATTTTAGTTAGCATACATAGTTCCCATGGTTCTGTGAAGTTCACCTCTGATCGAGGATTTTGTGCGAGAATGTCTATTTGCGTTACTCATCAATGAAAACTGAAGTTTGCTTTCTTCTTCCTTGCCAAAGCACGGGTAACTTCAATTGGGCTTCCCCAGGCGTATGTAAATAGGGGACCAGAAAGAAGATAAAGATAACCCATATGTAAATGGGAGACCAACCCCTTTGTGAGCATATATAATTTGGGGACCGATTACCTCATCCCATTCCAGGTAAAAGTAGAAGGTAGCACTTTATTTATGAAGAACATTTTCATAGCCATTATTTTTTAAACAATTCCCTTTCCAATTTTTCAAACTTAGGCTGGTTGTAATATGCCTTTGTCAAGTACACTGGAGATGCCCAATGTTTTTATGTCTTTGGTGCAGCGTATTGTATTCTGCTTATCTTGCCTTTCTTATATATAAGGGAAATTCTGCTTATCTTGCCTTTTTTATTCTCTTTTTTTGTCAGCTAATATTCTATAATGCTGACGATGAAGCTCGGACACACTTGTAATGCTTTCTCCGCTTTTCATTTTGGTATACAAGCGAGTCTGAAATATTTCCAAAACTTCAAAGAAGTCGAAAAGGTTAGGAGGGGAGCAGGATTAGGAATTTTTGAAAAATTATTAAACGTTCATTTTTAATCCGTTCCTATATGAGAATAATAAGTAAATTCGTTGACTAGATAATAAACATTGTTTGAAGAAGATATTCATTAGTATTTCTCCTTGAATACCTTTCTCCTTGATTATATGTATAACTACATTTCAAAATCTGTGACGCAAAATAAAGGTTCGATTTGTTTAAAACGTGTTTTTGCTGAACTGTTATCTAACAAATTTATGGCTAAAGTATTTGTATGGCATTCTAATTTTTGAATATATTTACAACTGTCATTTTTTATATCTTCGTTAACTGTGGGCATTGTTAAATGTTAACAATGCTACCGTACAATGCCCTTGTTAACAATACTGACGTTAATTGTTAACTATTGGCAATTGGGAATTGAACTGGAAACGGCGGCGGTGCCCTTATCACGCTTCTCTTGTCAACTAGTCCTTTTCCTTATCTGGGTAAATTCGGTTCCCGATTTATATGAATCCGGAAGTATGTCTTACGAGATAAAGAGGAGGAATTGTCTAGTCCCCAATTTACATCCGGCCGCGTCGCCGACGGGAGCGGAGCTGAGGGATCGCGGCGGAGCGAAGACAATGGTGAAAGCCGTTTGGGAGACGTTATAGGCGGGGTCAGAGAGGAGGGCTGCAGGGCTAAGTCGCCGTGGAAGTGGGTTAAACGGAAGCGGGGATACGAAGGTGAGTCGCGGATGGGAAGGTAACGCAAACGACGATGTCGCGTCAACAGGCGGGAGGAAGCGAGATTGGAGCGGCAGCGTGGCCGCGGGCGGAGGAGCGGTGACGACAGGGGAACAAGGATGGGGACGGGGACGGCGGGATTGCAACGACTGAAACCGGGAGAGGTGGCTCAAGACATCAACTGATGTCGTTGCTGTTTCTGACCGGGAGGTCTTAGGTTCCAACGTTAGCAGGATTTTCGTCACTAGCTACATAGTTAGGTCGAATTTGGCCGCTGTCTGGGGAAGAAATCTAGCGGCCTCTGATAGTTTTCCGTGGTTTCTCCTATCAATGTCAGGTGAATACTGGAGAAGTGCTCTAACAAACGGGACACGGACTGCGCGCGATCTTTCCTTCTTCTTCCTTGTTCTTGTATCTCGCACCAACTCATGCTGTGAGGCTCCTGAGCCGGTCGGAGGCAGTGGTCGAGGAGGTCGCCGTGTTAGGGAGGCGCATGAGGTGACGGAGGCTGCGTCTGTGGCGGGGGGAGAGAGGGACGGCACCGGAAAGGCCATGGAGATGGGGAGCCTGCGGGAAGGGTGGCTGCGGCAGAGTCGTGATGTCGGGGGCCAGGGGGCGGTGGGAGGGCGGCGTAGACGGAGCAGGTTTGGCATCTGCGGTGAGATCGCCAAACGGGGGCGATGGGAGCGACAGGGGTGGCGGGGGTGGCGGAGATAGTGGGGGCTGCGGGGGGTGGCGGGGGTGGCTGGGCGGCTTGGCGGCAAGGGGCGGCGGGAGCGGCCGTGGTGGCAGGGTTGGCGTGGCGGCGGGGTGGCGGGGAAGGCGGAGTCGGCGGGTGTGGAGGGGGCGGCGGGTGTGGCGGAGGCGGCGGTGGGTTTGGCAACTCGCCGCAGCGCCCGGCGTTACGCTGCAGATAATTTTCTAGCTCATTGGTCGCGAGGCGTGTGATCAAGCGACATAAATCACGACGCGAAATAATTTGTAAAAGCGATCGGCCCGAACCGGCAAACATGGCGCTTTACAACATAATTCACCGGCCGTGTCCAGGAGCGGCGCGCTTGTTTGAAATATGCTCGTGGGGGCACACGCCCTTTTTTTCATACTTTTTTCGAAATGCACACAAAACAGCTAAACAACGTGTCAGGAGCTATTTCGTCGATTGGTCGCCGCTCACCAACCGGCTACTTGTTTTGCTATTGCATTTAATAATTCCACTCAATAACACATCGTCACGTGAGGAAATCGAAAAGCGAGCGGAAAAATCAAAGTAAAAGAATGTGTGAAAGAGAAAAATAATGTGAAACACGTGTCAGGAGAATTAGCATTTCATTTCCATGATAATGTTTCAGCGTGTCATTGAAATTGAATTTTTAACTTGGCGTAATGGACTTAATGCAGCACCGTGCGTATTTCAGAGCGGCGTTGTTTAGGCCGCGAGAGGTGGGAGGCGCCAATAAATTCAAACCAGCGGCATAGAGGGCTCGCGAATGTTTGCGTCAGGGCCACAAAAACCGCTTTGGCTTCGGGTTTTCGCTTCGGTCGAGCTGAAATGTTTGGCGGCGGTTTCATGTAATCGTTGTTTTGAGTCAGATTATCTTTTGCATTTACACAGTTTGTGCTGGGAAATTATTCTCATGTATTTTAATTCTCACTCTAAAAAATATATTGTTGTAATTTGAAGTAAAATATGCTTAGAGTCAAACCATAGAAGTATTAATTTTTCGGGCACCACTGAAAGCCACGCAATTATACCCGTAGAATGAAATTGGGGAGATTTTTAAACGCTTTTATTTGACTTGTCAAAACTATAGTACCTAACTAGCTGAACCCTTGTGAGTATGTCGCACGGAAATAACAGATGTAGAAAAGTAATAGAAATGTACTACACATGAACTAAACAGAAAATCAAAAACCACCAAAATGTCGTTATATGACGTTTAGTACACATTCGCCAAAACTGTCCAATTCCGGGACAATGTTATTACTATTTAATGTGAACACGAAGTTGAATATGTTTCTGAAATTATAATTGAAATGTGTTTTAATTACCAATAGCATGTATGTTGGTGTTAAAATGAATATATTCAATCCATTAATTTTAAAATATTATGAAAATTTAATGTTTTTGCAGCAGTTAATAAGAACAAGTGATAACACATCTAGGGTCCAGTACGTATAATATAAAAAAAGTAATGACATTTGGTTGAGGAGTACACTTAAATTTCTTTCTGGACTCTTAGTGTTTTAAATATATAAATAAGAGAGGTTTATAGAATACTGTAAGTTTTGTTTAAAATGTTTAATGACTACTTACATATTTATAAAGTTTTCAAAAATTTTGTAATGAGACATTTTTCATAATAAACCGTAAGAATAGAGAAAAATATAGAAATGAAACAATCATTATCTTCGGGATAATAATCTTAACCTTATAAGCCGCTTCAGATAAACTATTACCGATGTGAATTCTATTTGAGTTGTGAAAAGTACATTCACAAAAAATTCAAAACAAACTTTATGTTAATAAATTGTTGCGGATTGACACGTGATTGAAGATTCTTTACTAGTGTTAATATTTTCCTATCATTCAAAAATTATATGGTAGAAAGAAAATGCGTTGTAAATGACTCCCATGAAGTATTTTAGATTAATTAAGATATTCGATTGAATTCATTTAAAAACATCATAGTTTCACGCCTAGCCTTATCGTTTTGATTCAGTGTAGACATGCATACTATTGTTTAAGAAAGTCCCTCGATCATTGTCTATTACCTATTCATAAACTACGAAACCGTAGATCAAATTCTTTGTTGCTTTTTCGTCTACTAAGTACTTACGTGGGAAAGTATTGAGTATAGGAGAGTGCTTAAAGATAAAATTGCATAATGCTACTGGGAAACGTGGCGATTTTACTACAGAAAGTCTCGTATTGTGGGTGCCGAAAAAGCGGATAGAAATTCTTAATCCTATGTGTAGTTAATTACTTTCACTAATACGTTGTGTAGTCACATTTGTGGGTCTTAGATACTGAAAAATTGATCTACGTCTGTGTTTATCTTTCTATCCGTCTATATATTTGTGACTGCCTAACAAGCGTTGTCTGCTTGTCTATATGTGGATCTGTATGTCGTCGCCCCGCCTTGCACCACCACGCCCCGTCAGGTCCCACCCATCCACGCCTCGCATTTCCCATCTCTCATCCTTCCCCATCCCAACCCGCTCCTCCCCCGCCGCGCCACCCCCTCCTTGCAGCAAACGCCCCATTGCAACCCGCCCGTCAAACCTCGTCCCGCCTCGTCCCGCCTCGTCCCGCCTCGTCCCGCCTCGTCCCGCCTCGTCCCGCCTCGTCCCGCCTCGTCCCGCCTCGTCCCGCCTCGTCCCGCCTCGGCCCGCCTCGTCCCGCCTCGTCCCGCCTCGTCCCGCCTCGTCCCGCCTCGTCCCGCCTCGTCCCGCCTCGTCCCGCCTCGTCCCGCCTCGTCCCGCCTCTTCCCGCCTCGTCCCGCCTCGTCCCGCCTCGTCCCGCCTCGTCCCGCCTCGTCCCGCCTCGTCCCGCCTCGTCCCGCCTCGTCCCGCCTCGTCCCGCCTCGTCCACCATCACTCTTCCATGATCTTCCCGTCCCGCATGCCGAACAGCTCCGCTCCCCAACCCTCATCGACCCTCCCCGCCTCGCACCACCTCCTCTCACCCCGCCACGCCCCCCTCCCCACCCTCATCGAGCCTCGTCCCACCTGGTCCCGCGCCGCTGACGGCAGCGCTTTGTCTCGCTGCGTGTCGTTGGCGGCGTCCCGCGGGGTCAACCACGTGTCCGCGGGCAGCGCGGGGTCGTAATATTTGCGTCGATGGAAAAATGTGTGAAATTGCGTTCGTGAGAGGCAGAATGGGCGCGCGCTCGCCGCCTGGGCGAACACGTGTGCGCTGGAACCTCGCGGCCGCTTTACGGCTCTCAGCCGCTGTGACGTTTTTATGAGGAGCCATCGGGCTGGGAAACGATGACGTCTATTTCTCCTATATATTAGTGAGTGTATTTTCTTTGTCCTGTGGATAGATGTATTCAATATCACGAATATGTTCTCTTGCGAGCGGTGTCATTGTTCTCTACGCTTCTTAATTTCCAAGAATGCGCGTCGCTAGAGAGGGTAATTGCGATGCAGTATTATTGTTCGAGTAAAAATATGAAGTCTTTTTTATGACAAATGATTGAGCGTTTTATGTTTTCTTTTATGGACTGCTGAATGTTTTTTTTATTTAATGTGTCGTAACTGTAAAAGTCACTTGTCAGCTTTATGTGAAAGCATGCCATGTCTTTCTGAGATTCAAGAAACTTTATGAGACATCAAATGATTGGACACGTGCATCAATAGGATAAGAACCTTCTAATTTACATGTAAACGTAGATTTCTATGAATCATTTAATGTTTGTCTAGAAATTGCTAAATGCGTTTTAAGAACAGACATGGCTTCAATCAGAGCTTCATCCTTCATAATCATTCTGCTTATCTAGAAAATAACCTTATTACTTAAGTTGTAACATTTATTGTTCGGTAAGCGAATATTCGTTAGTCTTGTGAAAGAGCGGAGCGGGATAAGAGAGTGAAATTGTCCCGGGGAGTTAATGCTTCTCTGAGGTGATAAGCGTCCTACGCTGTTTATCTTCCCTTTCTCAGTACCTTTGACATGCAGAACGAAAAAACGTGTTTCTTGTTGTGTACCGATATATATATATATATATATATATATATATATATATATATATATATATATATATATATATATCGATAAATTTCCACAGGAAAATAATATTAATGAATACACGTAAATCCTTTATTCTTTAAATACTTTTGCGAGTCTTCCTGAACAGTGCCTGCCAAACGTTAACCTAACCTCACTAATGCAATAGGAACGTAAATTTCCCCTACAAACGTCTCATTCTATTTTCAAACTAATCTAAAAGTAAAGGAAGCTGTCCACAAAAACTTTTAATATTTATGATTCCTTTACATGCCACCTATGAAAAATGAATTGAAGACTGTCTAGTGCAGTCAAATGCTGAGTGACCAGGCAAACCTTTCGACAAATTTCGGCAAGGCACCTTTTTTCTGGTGGCCGTTAGCGTTCAAATTTTCCGTCGGTCGCACATATCCTGTCTGCACGTATCCCATGGCATCAGGGTTCGTTCATAAATAATGTAACGCCAAAGAGCCCACAATCACTAATCAATATATCAATCGATGAAAAAAGACCTTTGATCGCAGCTACATTACGGTGTGTGCGATTGTAAAAAAGTCTTGATTTGAGGGTAAGCAAACATTGCTCCATGGCGCGCTGCCAATCGCCTCCCTGCGATAGGGTGTGCGACCCCCAGTCGAGCTTTCGGCGGCCGCCGCACTGGCGCCCGCGTTGCGACGTTGCCGCTTCCGGCGCCGTCACAAGCCCGACTTCCGGTGGCGGTTGCTGAGGCGGAACAGACGACTCGGCGGAGCGAAACACGTCTCGGACTTCCCGGACGCGCGTCCTTTGTCATCGACAAATAGAACGCGGTGATGTGGGTTATTTCTGGCAAGATTTGTTCCGTTCACGACAGATTCTGTGGCTTCGGGAACTTTTTTTGTGGAACAGGAAAGAAAAACTTTGTTTCTCCAAATTCTTCGATATGTATCAATAATTTAAAGAGATATGGAACTGCACGTTTTGGGAATAAAATGGTGACAAAGAGGGAATTTAATTATAATTATAGAGTAATAGTAAACACACAAACGATATTTGAAAAGCAGTTGATTCAAAGATTCGAAATTGGAGGACATCCAGTTTGGTAAAACAGTTGAATTTAAACAATAGTGTTATTTTCAACCCTTTTATAGAACAAAATTTACTAAAAATTTTATAAGAGAGGCATCTCAGGAAGATTAGCTCTTTTTCTCTCACAGGATTTTTTTTAGTTGATTGTTCTGCTTTTGTATGGGGTTTAAGTAGTCCCTGTCGAATGATACCATTACTTTGTATGAACATGAGATCGCTTTGCTTTAGGATTGAATATCATTAATGGAAGGAAACTGCTTAGATTAAGTACTGTTACGCGTGCATGAAATAATGAAAATTGCCCCCAATCTGCA
Organism: Teleogryllus occipitalis; assembly: GCA_011170035.1. Classification (NCBI taxonomy): domain Eukaryota; kingdom Metazoa; phylum Arthropoda; class Insecta; order Orthoptera; family Gryllidae; genus Teleogryllus; species Teleogryllus occipitalis. Next base: position 359,744 of record BLKR01000602.1, on the reverse strand, counting down.
GGTGACCGCTCAAGCATTATGAGCCTATCTGTATATGTACTCTGGGGGAATTAGTCGGAATAACATGTTGGCACGAAGCCAGACTGCTGGTGCAGGTGTATTCGTTAATACTACGTTTTACATTGTGTTTTCAAAAAATACTAGATTAAAGAATGACACTCCTTGGTTGTCCCCAGAAAATTATCCAGGAGTTCAAAAGCAGTGAGGTTCCTTTATAATCATCTCATTAAAGAATTTTTTCTGCCTTTAAAGTCATTGAAGTTGTGATGTAAAAGAATTTGCGGAATCTATACCAACCCCTCCAGTGAATACAGACCTCCTCACCGTCATTTATTTTCATTTTGATGCGTAATAACTGTTTAGAGTTGACATGGGTTAACGTAGGCTGCTGTTACGGGAGTGTTTTGAATGAGTTTTGATTAAGTATATTCTTTTTCCGTAGGCCCTTACGTGCTTGTTGTTAGCGTGCTCGTTGTTAACTGTGCTTCTCCTTTCATGCCTCTTTGGTGGTCCATCCACGGTCAAATGAGGCTTATCAAGACTGCATCGCGGGGGTTGTAAATCTGTCGCAATCCATTGGGTAGCAGAGTCTATAAATTTTCCGGCTCCAGGTTCTCCATTCACACGTAAGCCAGATTTGACGAACCGTGCGACGCACCAGTTGTAAATCCGTTGCCACCTCTACGTATCTACGTGATTGTGCGCGTACTGGTTGTAAATATGCGTTAGCCACATTGTTCCCTCGACGGAACAACCTGTGCAAATGATAATTCGGTGATATATTCACAACCAAACTGAGTACAAAAAATATGTATAATGTAAATTGCATATCCACCATAAGGCAGGCTAGCAAGCCTCTCTTGAGTGTGAATGGGGGTCTGTAAGTGTCCCATTCACGGGCAAGCCAGACGTGACGCACCTACTACGCATCATTCGTCTTGCCGTGAAGTCGCAGTCGGCGCGATGAAGGAAGCAAGGCTTCTCCGTGGGTGTCTAGCTTGAGGAGCTAACGGCAGAGCCAGGTGACGGAACTGAGCAGTGCGGTGGCCGCAAAGTGTCAGTCTGCGCCAGTTGCTCGCTCTCGCCACTGCGGTCGCTTTTGCGGTATTGTGGACCAGTATGTGTGAGTGTGGGGGAAGGGGGAGGGGGAGGAGGGATCTTTGGCAGGGTCTTGGGCGGCGGGTCGGGCACGCCCCGCATGTAGGTCACTGGGCGATGTCACCTGGCACTGCCAGCACCGCCCCATCCTGCCCCGCCTTTCACCCCCTTAGCTCCGTCAGCTGGCGACCGTCTCTTGTCCCTGGTTTGAGACCCGCTTCGTGTTTTCGTCTTTCACACACAGTACTGTTCCCATCCGCAAATCGAATCATACGTGACTTCACCGGGAGAGGGCACATTATCGAAAGCGCGTAGCAAGAATTCAAAAGCTGTTGGAAAAAGTTATTGGAAAAAGCTATTGGGAAAAAACGCGGTATTCGAACAGTCAGCAAATCCAGTAATCATACAAGAAACATTTCTCAAAGGTAGTGTTCAAGTCAAATGACCGCAGTACTAACATGCTATTCGTATCCCATTCAACGCTCGTATTTTAACGTGACTTAAAGAGAGGATTTGACATCATCGAATCGTCTCAAAATTTCAGAACTTATTGAGTGAGATGAAGCGTTAGGGCAGAAAAAATTTATTTTCAGCAAAGTTACTGTTGACGACTCGACAAGAGGGCAACATGCACATCGGGCCTAATCTCCTGTTTTCTCTCCTTATGTTTTGCAACCCGCCACCTAGTGGTTGCTGATGTCAATAGCAAATCTTTAGCCGAGGGCAGGTTCTACATCGAAAGTCACGCTGGATAGATTGCAAGGGATTTCTAAAACGGCTAAAAAAATGAAATAAATGGATCACGTGAGAAATGCGCGTATTTGATTAAGTATAAATATTTTAATAGTAATTACGATAAGAAAATGATTCAAAATAAGTCTTGTCTGTAGTTTGGTGCAAAATGCTTTTGATGTTGGCAGAACTCACGGATGTTTTATGTTTATACAGAAGCCAATGGCCAAATCCCTGCTCGACCATTGCGCTTGGACATGGAAATACACAATTGATATGAGTCATTATGAAATGGACGATTTTGTTTTCTTTTTTTTCTAAGTTAACTTATCCCAAATACCTTAATACATACGACTTCCTGATTTAGTACCCTTTGTATAATGCATTCCATACGTCTTCCATTGATCCATTTTAAGTGTTTTTTAATACTCGTGCATCGGCTTGCGGGCCCTGACTTGCGAAAATGCCTGACGACACTCGTTCCTTTTTCTTAACCAACATCAAAAGGAGGCGGCAGTGCGAATTGTGGTGTTTATTTACAATATTTTGGTTTCAAAATGAAGTGACTATTTCTAGTTCTCTTCAGCATTTTGTAGATAAAATGGAGTTAAATTGCCCCTTTTTACTCCCGTCGTCAAATTATGGCTTAGACAAAAGGAGTAAATTCAAGGGTTGTGGACTGAAGCTATCGAAGCTGAAAAAACGCACTGACACGCAGTCTACAGAATCCCAACGCAGTTTTTCGTTGCATCCATTTCATCGGAGCAGAAGCTAACGACAGGAGACGAGAGTCATTAGCGGGGTCCTGAACCCAAGTGCTACCGGCGCCGTGTGTCGCGTGCTGCGACAGGGTCGGGAATCAAGGTCTCCCTTGGCGGCGGGCGGCTTCTTGTGAGCTACATACCCAGGCAGACGGTTCCATCTGACGGTCGGCCTGTCTGCCTGACGGTTGCTCTGTCTGATGGTCTGTCTGTCTGATGGTCTGTCTGTCTGATGGTCTGACTGTCTGATGGTCTGTCTGTCTGATGGTCTGTCTGTCTGATGGTCCGTCTGTCTGATGGTATGTCTGTCTGATGGTCTGTCTGTCTATTGGTCTGACTGTCTATTGGTCTGACTGTCTGTCTGTTGGTCTGAAGTCTAACGGACGGTTTGTCTGTCAGACGGTCGGTTCGGTCGGTTTGTTTGTCTGATGGTCAGGCTGTTTGTCTGACGGTGGTTCTGTTTGCCTGAAGGCGTCTGGGCGACGGACTGATACTTTTCTTTAAAGTAATGCCAGATTTGTTTGGCGATATTAGACAAGTGATTATAATTTTATAATACGAATAATAAAACTATAGTGAAAAGCGAGAATGAAGGAAAGAGAAACCTCAAGAAAACCAAACCAGGTGCAACTCACCAAAAATTACACATTGATCATGTCAAAGATTCCGAGCTTCTTGTGATAAAGGTAGCGATTTAGATCAATGCTATGATACAGATGTAGAGAATTCGGTCGTTTCTGATGACCCTTGCCACGAAGCACTATATTAGAAAAGGACTATCGCAATATGTAAGACAGTACTCAAAAGAGCTAACCCTTCGAAATTGTAGTAGAAGGTTCAAAAAGGTCTCATTTTGCACGTTACTAGGAAAAGTAAAACGGTTCTTGAGGAGACCTGAAAGCCGAGTTTTAAGGGCACATAACTTTCGCTTTAACATAACGCTTTCGAGGGATGAAACACTACATTATAACGAGTATTGATGCTCTCTGTTTTCCTTACAACACAATCTACGAACTTACAAATTTATCGTCTTAAGTCTGTACGCTGTACCCCTGTAGACGATCTCTATCCAGCTGTTGCTCATGTGCAACATTTGCTCTCGGTAGCGCCTTAAAAATCCTACAAAACTGACAGCTTACATTAGTGTAATATACAGGTTGTAACAAAACTTAACTGTATTTTAGGAACGGAGTAACCTTAGAGAGGTAGAAGAGAACAAAGAAAGTTCAATACAATGTTGGTTTGAAAATACTTACGGAGTTATACGAACATTTACTAATGAGGGTTATCAGAAATTCACAGCGTTTCAATTACATTTCAACGTGATAACGTTTTAAGAAAGATTTTGTGCAATTTCAGTCTAGAGTAACAATACACGCAAACGAAGATCGCGAGTGCATGCATTAGATGGTAGTTTGACGGATGGGAAAACTATGCGCACCGCTTGCTTCAAGAACTATTTCCAATCCGCAGATGGCCAGAAGAAAAGATATATCAAGGAATTCATGGCCACTCATTCCAGTGTTACACGTTTACCAAATACCGAGATATACAAGTAGTTTAGTCAGTGCACGCATTTTAGCCACCTGTTAGCCAGTACGCACTTCACCATGAATTTTTGAACATTCGACACTCAAAGCAAAGCCGAGATGAGGCCTCGGGCAGGTGGAGATCACTTTAAATATTTCTTGTGACACTCGAGCATAATGCTCGAACTTGAAAGTCTGATAACTCCGTAATAACATTCTCAGACCCGCATTGTCCTGAACTTTCTCTTCTTTCTGTACGAAGAACCCATTCCTGAAGTTTTACCGTTGAGTTTTGTTACAGCTTGTAAACTGAAGGGATTTATATCATAGATTTGTAGCGCTTGCCTGGAAATGAGAGCAAGCTGCCATTGGTGTCATTTGGGCTATTGGGCGGAGCGGAGGCGGAGGAGGCGCGGGATGGAGGGGGCGGGGAAGGCGCCGGCGGCGACGCTGCAGTTCCCTTCTGTCGGTCGCCGCGCTGGGTGGAGCGGGGTGGGGTGGGGCGGGGCGGGGCGGGTGCAGCGCGTGATTGTCTTATAATGACGTCCCCGCGGGCGCCGCAACTGCCGTCGCTTCCCCATCAGTCGCTGGACTTAGCTCCTTCCCCTTCCCCCTTTCCCCTCCACCTCCTCCTCCTCTACCCCTCCCCCTCCCCGCGACCACCGAACATTTGCTGGCGATTTCAGCGAGCGCCGGTTCTGCAGTTTCCTCTTCCTTCCCACACTCTCTTCAACGCAGGGTCTTCCAATTCCTCTTTGAAATTGGGGCCAAACTCTAAAATACAAGTATAGGGGCGCTAGTGTCGTCGGGTACAGCTAAAGGCGAGGCTCGCCTACTTGGCACGTTAGAAATTTGAGTTTAGAATACCTAGCTAGTGTCAAAAATCCTCCACTATCAGGACTCCAAATCTAATACCTCGCATTCAGAGTCACTGCAGAGTGGCGGCAATGCTGGTTCTGAGCTAACTCAGCAGCTGTATTCGCCGATGGAGAATGCGGAACGTGGGGGATTTGAGATGTGTCGTATTTTCTCTGCCTTTGTCGTCACCATTCCATCATCGTCATTCACATTGCAAGGTCAGCGAGATGGAACTTGTATGCCGCGTTGCCTCGTCTGTTGTGCTGCCTCGTAGATGAGTGCATGCCATCTGAGTCGTCTCAACCAGTAGGTCCAGGCTCAGAATTTGTAAAAGAGATATGCCAAACATGAAACGTTACTTTATTAAAATATTTCTTAAAAGTCGTAAATAAAAATAATAAAAAGACAATATAGTATGTTATAATACGTTCTATTAATTTTTTTCATTTTTTAATAATTATGTTTATCGAAAATAAGCATAATAACCGTTGTGTTTCAGTGTACTATTTCATTTCGCTTTCTCGTAGTTTTCAAAAGCATTTCATTAAGTATGATAGTAAGTAGTATTAAGTAATTGGGTGATAGTAAATAACTTGTTTACATGAATAAATGATGTTCATGTGAACTGTTTATTTTACATCTTATATATGTTTGACATTTCAGAGCCATTTTTTCCAATCTAAACTTTAAATTGAGAAAAATATAACTAACAGAAAATATTGGAATTAAACTTCAATAATAATCAGAGCCCAGGAATGTACACTAGTAGCTTAAAATTAACAAAGAATTTGACACTAAATTGCGTAGAAGAAATAAAAAATATAGTATATTATAATGAAATATTATAATATAAAAATGAAATATAATTATAATATTAACTATGAAGTTCGTGAAGAACATTCCCTGTTGACCATTCTTCCACAAAGCGTGAAATATTTTTCCTCCTTTAGTAACAAAGGCGTCGTACATGTGAAGGAAAAAGGTGACGATTTTGATGTAGGAGAACAAAAGATTATAATGAAGATGTAGGAACAGGGTGGAAGAACCAGACCGTCGGCACAGAGCACGGTCGATAAATTTTATCTCTCTCGTTCTCTGCTGCTCGTGTTCTCAAGAGCATACCGCGCAGAGCATTTGAAATTCAAACGGTTGCATAGGCCAACGATTACACGCATGCTGAGTATCAAGTTATTCTTGTGAAGACGATCGCCTAGTATTGTGTGCGATGCTCATGCCTTTGAATTGTGCACAGGCCGGAGCACGAAAAATCCTCGGCGAATGCGAAATCCCAATGAAGACGGGGATCTGTGCAGCGAACCAGAACTAAATATGCGAGAATAACTTATTTGGGAACACAACAATGAATTAAAATAATCTGAATAACTTTTCAAGTTTCTCTTCAAATGGATCATTAAAAAACAAATTATCTATGAAATGCTAATATTTGTTTCAGATTCGGTTATTATGTATCAAAATAATTGTTATTAACCTTATTCAAACTAATTGAAAAGTGTGAAAGTTCTTTTTAATTTCAGAAATGGGTTCCTCTTTCTGATGATATGTTTTAAAAAATAATTCTATAAAAAATTACACAGTTTCTCCGAACCATTACATGAATTTGATTTCTAAACCGGAGAACAACAATCGTTTAAGCTCGTAGAATTGTAGAAAAAATGTGAACATTGTGATCACTATTCACTGCAAATTTAACTTCATCTACTTCTCTTCTTCTTAATTCAGTCTCGTCTATCCTTGACATTTCCGATTCTTCTATACCTGTTTTAGAATGAGATTCTAACAATCCTTCTTTACACTACCTAAACGTCTATCTTCCTTCTGTTCATTTTTAAGTGAAGTTAAGAAATCTTAAATTGTCTTGAAATGAAGAAGAGAAACGTTTAGCTATTCTGAGACGAGAGAGATAAAAGAAATTGAAGAGTTCATTTTATAGGTGACGTACTTTCGGTTTCATTTGTCTTCTAGTTTTATATATTAATGAAGACGTTTCTGCATTATGTTGCGAAACATTTTGTTTAAAACTCGTGTTTGTCCTACGTTAAAGGGTATCCTAAAACTGAAGAATCCTATCTTGAACTCTAAGGCTGAATGTGGTTACTTTCCTTCCTTGAAAATATTTATGGTACGAGTGGTAAAAGAGGCATTTTATATTTCGAGAAGGAAAGGTTGCGGCACGAAGCCGTTAGGCCGAGCAAAATAAAACCACCTTTATCACGTGTATCATATACTATTTTTTAGACATCCTTACTGACTTCCCTGTTATTTTAATTCAAGTACACAAAGTCTTAACCGTAGATTACAAAGCCGTCCTGCACCAAGCATTATTTCAAAGTCGTAATGTGATAAACTACTTTGGGTAAAAATAAAGAAAATCCCAGTTGTACAATGAAACCCTAAATTAATGAATTGAACATGTATTATATGGAGTTACAAAATACATTTTAAAGGTTTTTGTAGATACATCTAAATGACTTGACTCTCACAGCGGACACTTGCTAGTTGCTATTCACACACATGACTTTTGTGAAGCGTCCGCAGAACGACCTTTGTTATGCGACCCCATTTATGATCGCAATCGTCCCACTATCATTGCTAAATGTTCAGAACAAAGCTTAAATGCTACTAGATAAGAAGTTTGTAGTAATTATTTATAATATTTGGCAATATAAAGCCACAAATATCACTGACGTAATTACAAAGGCGTAGTCTACTGGGCGACGCTTGTTAAAAAGGCGAATTCTGGAAATAGACACGTGCACAACATTACGTGTATTTCTCTAGCTAGTCCCCACAGTGAAGGTACACACAATGTGTGAATTGTTTCTGTGTATGTTAATCATCTCTTTCTGTGCCCCAGGTTTGAGGCTGACCGGACGAGACATGGTGTTAAGAACGACATGTCAAGTGTACTAAAGGACAGAGAACAATGCAATCGGTTTCTCATGTTTTTGAAGGGCATAAACTTGTAGGAAGATATATAAGACAAGTGTATAAACTTTAATAATCTGATATGAATGTTCCCATAAATGTCATAACTTTCCATGTACAAAAATATTAATGTTATTGTGTAGGTGTCGTTAATAACCTTTTGTAGTTGATGCGACATAAAATAAAATGAAATTAAAAATTAAAAATGAAGGTACATAGAGTTTCCGGAACGGGGAGTGAGGGTAAGAGGCTGGGGGAAGCTTTCGCCACTAGTTGCGTCGTCTGACAGATGGCGCCTTTGTAATCTAGTGTTTCTTGAGTAGCACGTTACATTAGGATCAGTTGTAGTTCATCAGACGAAAGTATTTTGCTTTCTTTTTCATTCACAGTTTTATCTGAACATTTGAACATCGTCTCGCTTTTAGCACTAGTGTTAAAAATTGAGCTTGTATCACGCTGTGTATGCTCTAAAAGTAAACACTTTTACTAATGGTTGTCTCAAAATTGTGTTCCCACAGAAACTTTGGAAATAAGCTCTCGCTTTGGAAATAAGATCTTCAATTGCCTTCAAAACCGAACCCGAAGGAAATGCCCGTCTTCCTGTCAGCGGCTCTCACTCACCTGCCCCCGATTGGCCGCCCGCTTCCCCCACCCCCTCGGCCACGGAGTCGCGTTTCAATTTGTAAATGGTAAAAACCACAGGACGACAAAAAACGTATTATTGTCGGAATGGCCCACTTCCCGTCTCCCGGTGACAAACCATATGGCGGAGAGAGGCGCTTCGCTTAATAAGCGGCTACTGCGTTCGGACTCAACCTCTCATTACGGGGTTGGGGAAGAGGGCGGGCCGATGAGACAGCGTCCGCTGCCAACCGCGCCCCTGTAACGGCACATCGCACATCGCACATCCCTTCTCTACTCTTCATTCTCTACATTCTCTTCGAATCCATCTCTTCTCTTCGGAGCACGATGCGCGTAATGCAACATTGCAACTATAACTGAAAGAATGGTCGAGAATTGGGTCAGACTCGATTCAGTCCCCTTTTTTGACACTAATTGTTTGCAGTTCATATTGAGAAACTGCATGAAAACATTCTACGATGCTTGAATTCAGACAAAGTGTACTCCAAAACTTCATTTTAAAGAACCATTTTTATGATTTTTTTTTGTAATGAAGGTAAGAATTCGTAAAATACTGCCCGGATGAAGGCAAGTAATGAAGGGGAAACGGGACATATGACACGCATCATACTGTACTTGTCTGATTCCATCACTGAAAGCTGTTGGGTACAGTACGATTCAGTGAATGGCTGTTATAAAGGAAACCGGGATGTAGATTTAGATTGGATTTTTTATGACTCGAGGATCTACGTCTATTGAACTTCTATGACTAAGGAACATCAATGAAGAAATCAGACCTCACAACTTCAAACTGTCGTTTTTATTTACTCTAAAACTGTTTTTAGGAGGCTTGTAGAATTATTTACGTTCAATATCAGTCATACAATTATTATTCTGCCTTTATCAATAACTCACATTTTATGTACGTAGGAAAGAGTGAATACACACACATGCATTTTAGAGGGGAGTGTAATAATTCTAAAGAAAGAGAGCCATGTAATTCTATGTTTATGGATTGTTATGGATGAAACAACACGACATGGGAATAAACTCTACAGTTGTTTCGCTACAATGCATATTATTTGACATACACCTGCAAAGTTATCAGCTATTTATTTATATTCACTCTATTTTTAAATGAGATACAAAATGATACAATTTTCATTCAATGCCAAATGTACATACTTGAAGTACACGAATCCTACGTGTGAATCATAAATGTTAAAATATAGGAACTTGGGAACATAAACATTTATGTTGATTTTTGACACCCCAGAAATAATTTTCAATGCATGAAGATAACTAAGTTTCTTCTACGAAAATTATATTGTAAACTCATTACACGGCAATCCCGGAATATGATCAAATCAGAAGGAAAACTAAATTACCTTTTATAACTTTGATACGGTCTAACACTCTACTCACAGCATGTTATAATTTTATTTCAGCCACTTTGACGGACATATCTTGTAGTTTATTTGATAAGCGTGATATTGTGTTTGCTGCTATGTAACAGTCGTTCTGACTTTGAGGTTCACCTGCACCCCCATTCTTTCGCCTCATTCCTGCCATCACAATATCTTTAATCACAGGCTTACTCCCGTCTCACCCACCTCCAAATGTAACCGTCACACAACGCACAGTAGCCGATACTCAGGTTCCAGAGAGGGAAAATGAGGGAGAAAATGAGTTATTTGCAAATATCCGACAGAGTGATGTCTTTAAGTTTTCAGTGGCCTCTGAAATGTACCGTCTGTGCTGAATTATCGACATCAGTGTCTGAAAGGTTCTGACAATACACAGTTTTGCAATGGTTTAATGTGTCGGTAATACCCAAATGACATCGCGGAAGAAAAATATCATAGCAAGACAAGAGTAGTAATTTCTTCATATTCATTTGTTACAAAACGTATTTTAATTTTGCGAATTTGTACATGTTGTACAATGGTTAAGCTTTATTCTAGTATATTGAAAATTTGAATTTCTGGAAGTAAACAAAGAAATATAAATGATTCCAGCCATCTGGACATATTGATCCTACATGCTAAATTTCGCGTGATATATTTTGTAGAACGCAATGAAAAGAAATCTTTTAACACACTTTTGTTTGACACAAAAATAAGAATTGAGAATTAATGAAATAAGTGAAGAGAGGAGAGAATAATAGTGCTTCTTCACTGAACAGATTTTGACGGATGGATAAGGTCATGTACATGAGTAACATGTTGAACAGGGACGAAAACATACCTATATACTTGAGTAGTCTGAAATTTTATTTATTTAAAATCTCGGATATGTTAAATCTTGTATTACGTAACCGGTGACGATACATTCAATTGCATCATACTGTAAATCTATTTATTACGGAACCTGTGTAAGAAGGAAACCTACAACTCTGAAAAAACATGTATGCCTGTATATGTGAAAATGACATCCACATGTCGTAAACCTGTCAAACGCAGAAACAGATTTTAAACAACTGACAAAGGTGATATAGGTTAGAGGAATTTTGTTGACATATTTTTAAAACGGTACAGTGTTCAGTTCTCCGATTATGAACTTAACATAAAGCTTTTCTCTTCATTTCTTCTGACGGTGTCAACTTGGCAATTTTTGTAAGGAAAAATGGTCACCTAAATTTGAATTTTGGTCTGAGTGAATTTTACTGTCAGCTTTGAGAATTTTACTTTTCATTTGAAATTTTCATTTTTATTTATTGATATAATGGTATACATAGTTCAGAAATGCAGTACTTTTACGTATGCAATTTTTTGGCAGCTTAAATTAACCTTATATTAGACTAATTTAATACTAAATCTAACTATCCATGGGCAAGGAAGCTCGTCCTTTTGTGTTCTCCTCCATGGTTTGGATGTTCAAAAATGCGTGTATCAGGAACCTGTTTTTAATTCTTATCCAGGAATCTGTGATTTAAGCAAGGTTAAAGTGGGATAGGTATTTGATTTGGTTGATGCAAGAATAGTTTGTTACAGGTCTTTGTAATGAATGGTATTATGTATAGGATTTTGTATTCTTTATATCACTGTAAATTCAATACAAACACCGGAACCTTTGTTATTGTTGTGAGGCTTTTATTTTTGATAATTAGAATTTTGTTTATGTTAGATCTCAAAGCATGTAATCAGATAGGGTACGCATAATCGGTCGAAAAATATGTTTGTAATGCGTTATTGTATTGTTCAGAGAAATTTTACTTTTGAAGGTAATTAACGGTTTTAGTTGGAAGATTTTATTTCAGTGGGATGTGGTTTTACAATTATATGACCTTTCCATTGTAACTTCGTTGCAAGATTTACTCCTAAGAATTTTATGGAGTGAGGTCCAAGAAATATTAATGACTTACTGATTTAGAGGGGGTGAGTAGGTTTTGCATTTGATTTTGAAGCATTGAATCTAAATTTCCTTTTTATGGACTATTAATATTTTTGTGTAGATGCCTTTGCATCTTATTCCTTATTATATTGATTGAAAACCTGGACCCACATTTAATGATATCGTCAGAAATATACGTGTTTTTCAGATCACCTCTCCTCCACGCCCCCTAATGTCTGGGTGTCAAGTTTCCAGGGCATAAATGCTCCCTCTTAATTATTTCGACGGACCAAAATCGCACCGAAAATAACACTGAATTTATATAGTTAATTTTGGAACCACCTGCTAAGTCATTTGTTACAAAAAAATATTTCCAGAGATCCATAATATGCCTTCTTTTATAGGTTTTGCCGCGTGTTTTGTTAGATTTGCCTGTCCTTTCGTACCTTATTTGCTGGAAACTGCTTGCGCCGTAGATGGCAGCAGTTGCCACTGTGCGTCAAAACCACCTACGCGCCTCACGAAAACGACCGCGAGCGCTGTAATCGCTATGCAAAGGAGCCGACGGCGGCGGTGGCGGCCGCCGGGACGCGGGCCGTGGAAAAAAAATAAAATAAAAACCCGGCGTGCGCTGTGGGAACCGCAAAAGGCAGCCGCCGCCAGCCATTGCATAATGCGTCCCGTTTTAAAAGAGCAATAATTTGATGTTTTCTTGTAAATTGGCGACCTCTCGCGTGAAATATTTAACCTTTTTGCGCACCGCGTCGCGGCCCGCGTCAGCTGCGCTGGCGGTATCGCGGTGTCATCTGACGGTGTGCATCCGCTCTCGCCTCCCCGCCACCGCGTTTCCCGTAGCGTGCCCCGCTTCCCAAATAATTAAATGGTGTTTGCCTTGAAACCATATCTCTTCTCTCCGGAGCATAAATGTTTCCGCAATCAGTCGGGATGTAAGGCGGGACCTAAGGTCGATACCGCCGCTTCTTTGTGACTTGGAGATTGAATAAATAGACGTTCGTGCTGCGCTGTGTGGTATTAAGAAGAGGGGGCTCTGGATATTTTAGACGGCCTCTTTCTCGCGAGTTCTTTGCGCGAGGCGGCGGCAGAGGGCGATGGAGGCGGTGGCGGAGGAAGCGGCGGGCGAGTTGTCATCCGTTATTGATCATCAGAGGGCAGTTTGTCTTTGAAATTGATGTTGGCTTAAAGAAACCTCGATGGCGTCCGCGGGACGAAATTACTGGGATTTTTCCTCAGTCGGGCAATGAAGATGTGCTTGTTTGCGGCTTCCTCAAGCCATTACCAGGTACCTGTTGTATAACTAATGCTTTGAAAATTTAATAGTTAAGTTTATAATTCCCTTAGTGGGTTTTGGAATAACAAGCGTTAGTTTAACCTATTATTTTTAACTTGCAAGGTGTAGAAAATAATTTCATTTTGCAGCATAGAAGACTGCTCGTTTATTTGAATTGAATGTTTTAAAACGTTTTGAAGTCATGAAATAAGTGGATAAACACGTCATACTGGCAGGTTGCCAAAGACATTAAATTAGGTTGTGATCGTTCCTAAATGGAAAAAAAAACATTGTTCTTAAAATGAAATGGCCCATGTCCAATGGTCATGTCCTTACCTTCAAATAGAAATTAAACTATTTATACTCTAATGTAGCTTTCAAAACTTCAAAAGGAAGAAAGTGCTTGCAATTTGTCGAGGTTCAATTTGATCAAAGTAAAGTTTAGATACCACAGTAGACTAAGAGTGAAACAGTGTTGTTGCTCCTATTGTTAATCAATAAGAAAATGATTCATTACATCACCTCTCGTGTATAAGCATTATCACGTGCTGATTTTACATCAGGCATGAAAGTGCATCATACAATTTTCTTTAACACATCATTCTTTATGTGTGCATACATTACACGAGTGTAACAGTAAGTCTTCTGAGAAGTCTACAGCATATTGCAGGCAACGTTCCGCCGACGGAGAACTTTGTTACAGCTTTATATATTATCCCTTCGCAGGAAAACCTCCTTTCCCCGTGCGTCACAGTATTTTCAAGCATCGTTACGGCCAGTTGCATGGTACTTAATTTAAATCCTGTTAGAGTGCGGCGCGCCGTGCTCTGTCCAGCTCCTCCCACGCGTCACGTCGCCTGCCTTCAAACAGGCCGCCCGGCGCGCGCCTCGTAAAACAAGAGACTCGCGCCGGGCGAAAGGCCGAAAATTCCCCGCGCCGCGGGCCGCCCCCCTCTCCCCCCGCTCCACCGCTCTTCTCACAATAACCGGCTGCGTTAGCTCAGTGGCAACAAAATGGTCTCTGTAGCAGCATTGGGTGGGAGGTTCTAGGCCTCAAGACCTAACTGGGTCACTCCATATTAAATCAACGCAGTTTTAATAAAAATAATTATATCACCATCTCAGATTCAGATGAAATTTGACACATAGGTAGTATAAATGAAGAATAAGAAAACTACAAAGTTTTAGTAAAATATTTCTACCCGTCTGTGAAATACAGCCATGTAAAGTATTAAAAAGTTGGGTACCCCGGAAAGATTTTAAATCGAAAAATGTTGTAGAACCTCTCCAAATTAAGATAGAGAGCTGAAAAAGGTGGCATTGTGGAGCTGGGAAAGGTGTGTTCTTGGTCGAATTCAATGTCACTGGGACGAAGTCAACTGCTGTCTGGAAGAGAATTTTCTGGAGGAAAATTGTGTTTGGGAGTCTACGAGCAGAGACACATTCGCAAAGTAAAAGCTTGTAAACACTTCATACACTTCAGGCCAACAGCCGAAATGGCACAAATTATCTCCGGGCATGGCCCGTTCAGGAGTAAACTCCATGATCTCGGCCGTAAAGATTCCCCCACTTGTCATTGCAGAGATGAGATCGCTCTACATAGCTCTGCGATTGTCCGATGTGGTGGAACCGCTGACACAAATTTGAAACAAAGCATGGTGTCCCATTAAACACCTACACCCTTGCAAGGCTCGTCCCGATCGTAAGATATTGTGATTTAGAGCAATTTTCCAGAGAGTTTATATCGAAACACAAATCCAATAATGTCTAAAGTACATATGATGGGTTACCCATGGAACATACTGAGTTAATGGGTTATATGCTTGACCTGTACTTAAGGAAAGAAGAATCACTTGACCTATACAATGCATATAAAATTTACCAGGGCAGTTCCAATGAGTCGTACTCTTGCGCAATACTTGATGGAAATGGATATAAGAATAGAACCACTATGGTTAGTAGAGGCGACGGCAGCCATTGAAGACCAGAAGTAGGAGAAGATAACCATACAGGCAAGCAGCTGAGAGAGTGAGGTGCAGAGAAGAGGCCGCCTGCGAACACCCGTACCCTAACATGACACCTTCCCAAAGTCGACAGTGTACATGTGTAAATAGGCATGTAGTTGAGCGTGAATGAACACAGAATGTAAACACAATATTCAAATGTACTCAGAAATAGATGAAAAAGAGCACTTTTTAAAAAATGTAACAACCAAATACTTAAATACGTAATCTTCAAGTAGCATGTAAAATATAGGAAAAAGTTATTAACGTAGCGTATACGTAATGCAGCTTGAGAGTGTGGCTAAGGGGCCACCACCGTAGCGCCGGCCTCTCTCGCCCGCAGTAATGGCAGACGCTCTCGGCCTACTTTGTAAGTTAGAGGACAAATAAACACATGTACTGTAGCAGCATTGACTGGGAAGTTGTAGGTCTCAAGGCTCAACTGTCGAATTAATGTCACTCTGTCAGGTTCAACCACTGAAAGAGAGGAGAATTCTAGCGGTTGACTGTTCTGATTGGTAGTTTTCTGTTGGCTGTTCTGATTGGTAGTAGATGGAAGTTACCTGGTTCGGGAAAATCGCTGCAAGCCTACGTACGTCGGCGCCGAATCTCGCCGGCCAGCGGGGGAAGATCACCACCATATTTCACTATGAAAACATGGACTGCCCTTACGAAACTAATGACTTTATCAGTTGATGTGTCGGGAATCACTAATCACTCAATAAAAAAAGCGAAAAAGTACAACTTTCACAAACGAGCTATGGATCGCGATCGATGTTTCCCTCCTCTCCCATCCTTGTCCCCTCTTCTCCTGTTATACACACACACACACACACACACACACACACACACACACACACACACACACACACATACCACACTATCATAAATTATAGGAGACCAGTCGGGAACTCACAGCTTCTATCGACTGTGAAGGTGCCGCGCAGGGGGAGTTACTTGCAGGAGAACCCACAAACCTACATGTAGGTCCGCGCCGGATCTCTCGTTCCATCGGAGGTGGAACACCGCCACTTCCCGAGTTTACCATACATTACGCTTACGGGGCTAATGACAGAAGTGGACGCGGCCGGAATCAACTCATTCACTCCCCCCGACCCGCCACAATTTTCCCCTCTCCCATCCCTCACGGTGGTTCTTCTCACGAAACAACCTGCGTCTTCGCAGAACGCACCGCGCGGACGCACGCACGCACGCAGGCACGCAGGCGCTGCTGCCGGCTGGTTGGGGCTCCAGCACGGCCGCGCCGAGTCGTGTAGGTTAGTGCTCCGACGGAAATAACTCGCCGACAAATTGGCGGCCTACGAAAATAGGGAGGATCCCCCTTCGCCTTCGGGTCGGCTTCGTCCGCAGCACAGTGGGCCAACGAGGAGGCCAGGACAGCAATTTTCGGACACGCAGTTTAACCTTTAACTGGTAACATCTGTCTCTCAGGCCCTACCGACGCTTTTTGTGAATCTGACTATATTGGTTATGTCACAACTTCGATCGCCGAGCTATGCATCATTTGAGTGTCTCTCTTTAATGTGATAACATCGTTCTGTAATTTTTCTTACCCATTGTTGTAAATTTGCCAAGACGGCTTCAGAGTCCAGAGTAAACGTAAGTATATTTACGTACTACTTTTAGAATGATCTTTTTCAGAGTAAGACGTTGTTTTCTCGTGTGTTTCAAATAATATTTCGTTCTCTTAGAAAACAACCAAGTTAATGTTATGTTTATTTGATTTTTTAGTTTAGTTAAAAGTGTCGAAGGAGAACAAGCCTATAAATGTGTCTCGCCAAAGTAAGCCGTTGGTTCAGAACCGAATTGCTGAGTGTGTTGCAAGAGGTTGTCCAATGAATTAATGAAGAAATTGTTATTACTACTCGTATCTATTGAGACAAGTTATGTGCAATGAGCAAATGTATAATATTGATTTTTAAAAAATAATATAAAAACAATATATGATGAAACTAGATTTTACACTGGCTTCAAACATTCCTGTAACAACTCTGCTTTAAAAAATTAATTTCAATGTTAAAAAGGAATATTACAAACATTTTGATTGAAATATATGAATAATTAGTTATATAAAAAGTAAATTCAATAAAAAACATTGAATAATCAAATAATACGAAAAAATGCAGGGTCTCAGAGACCGGTGTTTTCTATAATGTAATAAAATTTGTGTTACAATTTAAGGGTTACGTACAACGTCATGTTTCTTTAGAAAAGCACGTCTGTCCAATAGAGCAATAAAATTTACAGGAAAGAAAATGTATTAGTTTTACCTAAAGTTATTATCAGTAAGTCGTAATTTGGAAGCCCAAATTGGGCAGATCTTTGACTGGTTGGTACTTTCATGGTTTCGGATTATACTCAGGACGGAGAATCGCTGAGAGTCCCATGCAGGACTGGACGTTGCCCCTAGCGTGGACTTAAGCGATTTGTATGCTAGACTCGCAGTAGAGTGTGGATAATTGTTATATTTGTTTTTGACTTCATTCTGTAATGAAGTGACTATGCACTCTCTGGTGCACGCACAAGACGTTTTACATACCTTATAGCAGTTGGGACCCCCAGAATAGCCTACTTGAAATTTTAATCAATATTTTAGTCCATTTCAACCTTTCATGTTTTCTACCTATCTTGTGTTTCCTCTCGATCTTTCTCCTTTTCATTTTCTTATCATCATTCATGTCACACTTAAGCATCTGAGACGGTCCAATCAGACGCGTCCAAAATAAATACAAAACGGATTATGACTAAAAAAATTTAATTCCGTATGGTAATAAAAACGAAAACATGTGAAGGTGCAAGAGTGGAAGATGTTTTCTTTGATTAATTGATATTCTAAAGTACTGTGCCCAAAATAGACTGTAAGAATATAAATAAATAAAAACAGGACGTATTTATAAATAATGGCTTTGCCAGCATGTAATGTTTCATAAATAAAAGAATTTCCGTGATAATAAATTAATTTTTCTTATTAGGAATGAGACAGTCGAATGTTCCCACAAACATGACGAACGATTACTGATAAATGTTAAAATAAGAAAACAAAGTTATTGGATAATGGGTTACGAACATTATAAATATTTTGGAATACATTTAGGAATTTATGGCAACATTCAAAGGCTATTAAAGACAATATAATATAAAAAAGAAAGATGTAAAGAAACAGTAACATTGTTAGAGAAGGGTTGTCTTTTGTTTTAAACTACGTGATATTGTAGAATCAAAAAAATGATAAGATGTGACGGAGATTTCGTGGTGAACGCATCGTGTGATTTTGGGTTGTACGAACGATTACTTATGAGATGATCTCGAGTTGCCGTAGTGGACACATAGCGTGTTGGTTTCGAAGTTTCTATATTTTATGAAGTTAATTTTGAAGATGTTATGATTTTCTTTTCTTTTTTTCATGTTGGGATATGGACAGTAGTGGCAGCCAATCGTCGTGCAGCAAAAAGGAAAGTTTAAAAACATTATATTTTGTTTTTCTATCATCAAAATTTATACCAAGGCCGAGATTGTTAGTTTTTAAGACCTTAGAGTATGAGTAAAAGACATGACCATTAATTTGTTTTTAAATTATTCAAACTGTTAAAGTAAACTCGTGTGAATGTTGGTAATCATTAATTGTGTGAATGTTGGAAGAAAATACGTATCGTAAATATTCGATTGTAGATCATTTTTCAAAGGGTATATTATGTGTTTGTTCTTTTTTTGTTATGTATGCACATGACTGATGTCGTCTTAGTGGAATTCGCTGAATATTTTGTCAAATGAATACGGAATAAACCAAGCCGGTATTTTTATACGGTTTTATGACAAATTTCACAGAGTTGTTATTATTATTATTATTATTATTATTATTATTATTATTATTATTATTATTATTATTAAATAGCAACAACCTGAATGAAAGGGAATAATTAAAATATATACATTTTCCTGAAGTAATAGTAATATTATTCTCAATTTCTTGTATAGAATCGATTTCGCAAACCCACTATATATAAATTCGTTGGAATGGTGTATCACAACCCGTATTAGGACGACAAGGATGTTATAAAACTAATTTTATTTGTATTTATAAGGAAGGGAGTAAAAATTTAAAAACATTGAAAAATCTCGAAGTTTCTCGCTACAGCTTTGTAAATAGAGTTACTTAGTGAAAGTACACAAAAATCAATTCGTATAAGCATTAACTTTCTTGCCTTATTTTGTAAGAAGAGAAAGTATTATAAATGTGCGCCTGAAATCTATGAGTTTTTGTCAGAAAAATTATTTTTTTGGGTCTCAGTCGGAATCTTGTTTTTATGCGTAGTAAATTATTCCTCTAAAACATTGTGCAGTCAAACTCCATGTATTACGGGTCCTTAGTACCGAAAAATCCATTGACGTTTATCTGTGCGTCTGTCCGTCCGTTCGTCCGTCTTTCTGTGGTCAACGCATGCGTCTAACGTATGCAGATAATTTTTTTTCAAAATTGATAATCCCAGATCGAACTAAACGAACTGAATGTTCTACGCATTTGGATTGTTTTGATTTTGTGGGTTTCTTTGCCTAAATTCTGAACATTTTTTATTCAACTTTCTTCTCGGCCAGCGTAAAAGTCGCTTAAAATGGTGCGGGTTTCATTTTCTTTGAAATTCCTAATTTTTTTTAATAGCTAAACTTCACACATTTTTGGACGTCTTCCTAACACTACAATATTGAAAATAGATATTTTTCCCTAATAAAATCCGTTGTTTAACGATAGCTCTTGAAATAAGTTCATGTACAATTTTTACAAAAATTTGTACAAAAGATGAGTAGTTTTCGTGTAATTTTGCGTAAAATATAGGTAAAATTTGATACAATTTTTTTTTCCTAAAATGGCTCAAAATTCCTCCACCGGGAGGCATAACTCTAGTGTCAAGCTGTGAAAAGGAGAAATTGGTCCATTAATTACGTCATTAAAGAAATTCCTCTAATCGTTGTGTTCCTTTAGCTCCTCAATAGATTAATTGACTGATTAGTGATTCCGGGGGTGTCAACTGCTAAGGTCATTAGTCCCATAAATATAGTGCATGATTTTTCCCTCGGAAGATCTTCCCATGTTTGATGGTGAGATCCGGCGCCGGCCTACCTGGCGGCTAGCAGGGTTTTTACTCTTTCAGCTATCTCCCACTAGCGAGGCACCGCCTCAGTCGGGGCAAGCTCAAAGCTCCCGACCAGTGTGTAAGTAAGTGGTTTGGATAGAACAAGGAAGAGAAAGGAAAGATCGTGCGCGATCCGTGTCCCGTTTGTGAAGGTACTGCTCCTGCATTCGCCTGGTATCGACTGAAGACACAACGAAAAACTATCGATCAGAGCAGGCGTTCGCCAAAATTCTGCAGACAGCGACTGAATTCGACCTAGCTGTCTAGCTAGTGTTGAAAATCCTGCCACATTCGGGGCTCGAACCTAGAACCTCTCGATCTTTAGCATCTCAAAATGCGTAAGAAAAGCTTTAAGTGGCGTAATGGCGTACCTATCCGCGAGCGCCGATTGCGTCGCAAGTGTTGTGTGCCGCGCGGAGCCGCGCCGCAACCACTGTGCGAGTCCGGGCGCGGGCTAGCGTGTCGAAGCCCTCGTCTCTTCTCTTCGCGAGCCCCTCTGAAGATGCCGCCTGCACCACCACGGCCCCCTGGGGCACCGCCGCCGCCCGGCCGCGTCAGGCCGTCGGCACGTCCTGGCTCCGACACGGCCCCCCAACACCTCGCGCGCCGCCCCGCCCCGCCCCGTCCCGCGCCAGAGGTTCAATTAGGTGCGGGCTGACCAAAGCTGCCTGGCCGTCGCGCAGCCGCACCTGGCCCCTGCGTCGCCCGCTACCCACCCGTCCAGCCTCGCCTCACCCCGCTCCTCCCCGCCCTGCCCCGCCCCTCCCCACCTTACCCCGCCCCGCCTCGCCCCGCCCCGCCCGCCCCGCCCAGCCCCACCCTCTCCGCTCCGACTCGACACCTCCCCCGACCCTCCCCGCCACCCTCCGCCCCTCCCCGTCCCACCCCGCCCCACTCTGCCCCTCCCCGCCCCGCCCCGCCCCGTCCGCCCGCGCTCCGCCCCTCCCCGTCCCGCTTCGCATCGTCACCGCCCCGCTTCGTCCCGTCCTGTTCCCCGCCCCCGTCCCCGCCCAACACCATCCCACCCTGCCCCATCATACCCCGTCCCGCCCCACTCCACTCGGTCCCACGCTGTCCCGTCCAACCCTGCCCCACCCACGCCCCGCCACACCCTGCCTCCTCCCTGCCGCACTGTCACCCGCCTCGCCTCAACGTAAACCTATCACGACCCCCTACCTATCCTGACCAGTGTCACACTTCAGACAAACTTTTCCACCTCACCGCGACTTAATAATAATAATAATAATAATAATAATAATAATAATAATAATAATAATAATAATAATAATAATAATAATAATAATAATAATAATAATGTCCTTATTAATGGCGAGGCTCAGGCCATAGGGCCTGCTCTTCCGCCTAACCACTGAGTCTACAGTTACGCTTCTAATCACAACGACTTACGACACTACGTCTTACGCTTCTAATCACAACTAGCCTCATCCAATCCCGCCTATTCTTACCCTTTCCCACCTCACCGCGACTCACTATTCACAACACGATAGTTCAAGCCAACCAAGCCTCTTCTCACCTCACCTGCCTCAACCTGAACATACCAATTCACCTCACCATGGCCCGCGTCTTCTCGCTCCGTGTCACTTCAGCCTCATCTCATGTCACCCCACATCATCTCACCTCACTACACCTCAACCTAACTCATCTCATCGCGCCTCATCTCGCCTCATCTCTCCTCATCTCGCCCCAGCGAGCTTCATCTCATCTCACCCCGCCTCATCTCGCCTCACCCCGTCTCATTTCATCTCACCCCACCTCATCTTGCCTCATCACTCCGCATCTCGTCTCACCCCGCCTCATCTTACCTCACCCCGCATCATCTCACCTCACCTCACCTCACCTCTCTCTGCCTTATTTCATCTCACCCCGCCTGACCTCCCCCTACCCCGCCTCATCTCGCCTCACCCCGCCTCATCCCTTCTCACCCAGCCTCATCTCATCCCGCCTCATTGGATCTCACCCCACCTCCTTTGATTTCACCCCGCCTCCTCTGATCTTACCCAGCTTCTGTTCTCACCCCGCCCCACCTCACTTCGCTTCAAGTCCCCTCACCCCGCCTCATGTCACCTAACCACACCCGATCTCCCCTAATCTCACCATACCTCAGCCCGTCACACCCCGTCTCGCGTCACCACGCCCCGCTTCACCCCGCCCCGCCCCTCCCCGCCCCGTGCCGGCGCGCCTCCCCGTGTCGTGACAGGAGTGTCCAATTACCGCTCTCGCATCCCAGACGTGACGGAAAAACGTCGGGTCATTAATTTTAACCGGTTTCAAACATGCATCCAGGGCTATTTTGGTGCGGCTAAATTTGTTTCTGAAGCCGAAGACGCGAAGGCTCGAGAGAAGGATACCGCGTCCTCCAGGGAATGTGTGAATGTTCTCGAGTACAGAACAGGAAGTGCAGTGGGGCGTTGTGGGGAGCTCGTTATCTGAGGGGCGTAATGATCCCAGTTAGCGGCAGCCGCAACTTTTGAGGAGGAGCGTTTAAGGAGTGGCGGTGCAGATGAGAGATAGACTTTTTTCCTCCGCCGATCTCTCGTACGCGACGTGGATTCATTAAACTAATCTTTGATATCAAACAGATTGTTCACATTAGCCTACTCGAATGTAAAGAGCGAGTTTAGTTAAGCATGCGGGATGGAATAGCTGGTGAGGCAATGTTTCATTTCGCCTCGGATGTGAAGACCGATTTATTTGAAGTAATTACTTATAATTCCAACGTTAATGTCGATCAAGCTACGCTTCTCCCTTCACTAAGCAGCTGCGGGGTTATCAAATGGTAAAAGAAACTCGCTCACTACGTTGGTTGTCACATTGAGCATTCCTCTCCCAAAACGACTGTCAGTTTGAATATTTGACCGTTCGATAATTACTTTGAGAAACGAGTTTCCTTTTGTACTGCTTTGCTCTCCTCGCGGGAGACTACCTCCCACCTGCAATGCCGCAAGCAATGGCCGTGTACAGAGCCCATTCGTGGTCACTCATGGCAGGTGTGAACGCTACTTTACGAGCATAGGAGCGATGTATTGCCGTCCCGCAGAACAAGGCATCTCGAACCAGAAGTTAGATCTGCTTGTCAAAAACGGTATTTACGAGCAGAAGACGACGTTCCACCCAGGACGACTTGTAATGTATTTCAATCCACTCAGAGCTCCTCCCTTCGTACACATTTTTTTTAATCAAAGAAACAAGTGATATTAACAAACGAATATTTTCGTGGAACTGACTCGTGTTATGCACGTTCGATTGTGTGTATATATATATATATATATATATATATATATATATATATATATATATATATATATAAATTTCCAATGCGCGCAAAAATTGTAAGATAACTACGCTACCTTTAGCCATGTGAGAAGTGTCCTGGGTTTCGTTAGAGACCTCTCCTCTTATTCAAGGCATTATTGCTTACAACACAGTAGACCTATTCGAGAACAAGGATTCAAAGAATAAACCGCCCCATTCAGTATTTACTATTCAACTGATGCGTTTTGGAAGACTTCTTTGATATGGTTGGGGTGTAAAGAACTGTTGTAACATACTATACTAGTATATACTATAAAGTTTTCGTGAAGACTTTTTATTAAAATATTTAATTTAATATATTTTATTATTTCTTTAAATTAGCCTCCTCAATCTGTATCTCGTCATTCTTCTCCACATATACCTCCTCTTTCTCCTGCTCCTGTTCCTCTTCTTTCTCCTCCACTATTTCTCCTCTTTCTCCTCCATGCATACCTCTCCTATTCTTCTCTACCTATTCATCTTTCTCCTCCATTATTCGTCCTCTTGGTACTTCACCTCTACTTCCTCTTTCTTTTCCACAATATCTCCCCTTTCTCCTCCACCTCTCTTTTTTCTCCATCTGTACCTCATCTTCGTCCCTCCTTCGTCCGGTAAACCTTCCTTTTCTTCTCCAACTATAACGTCCCTTTCTTGTTCTCCGCTTTCTTCTCCCCCAGTACCTCCTATTTTTCCTCTACTATACCTCCATTTCCTTCTTCTCTTTCTCCTCCACTTACACCTCCTCTTCCGGGTATACCTCCTCCCCGCCTCTCTCGCCACCCACGCCCAAATTTTCTCCTCCTCCTCCTTCTTCTCTTTCTTCTCCTTCTCTTTCTCCTCCTCTTTCTCCTCCTCCACCTTCCCCCTCCTCATTCTCCTCCTCCACCTTCCCCTCCTTCTCCCCCCCTTCTCCTCCTGCTCCTCCTCCTCTTCTTCCTCCTCCCTCTCCTCTTCCTTCTCGTTCTTCTCCCCATCCTCCACCTTTTCCTTCGCCTCACCCTTCTTCTCCCTCTCATCCTCCTCCTCCTCCTCTCCCTTCTCCTCCCCCTCCTCCTCCTCCTAATCCTCCCTTTCTCCTCCCCTCCTCCTTCCCCTTCTCCTTCCCCTTCTCCTCCTCCTCTTCCGCTTCTTCCTCCTTCTCGTGCTGCTCCTCCTCCTGCTCCCCCTGCGCGTAATGAGTCGTTGCGCGTCGTCGGGGCTGCCTGCGCCCGGCGAGACGCGCGGCCGCGCGGGCGGCGGCCTTTTCAAAACAAACTGCGATACACAATAATTTGAGCGCCGCCACCGCCAGCCCCGGGGCCCGCGCCTCGGCCTGACCAGTGCGGAGCGGCGCGGCGCGGCGCGGTAATCAGCAGTAATTACAGCCGCCGACACGCACCTGCGGGCGCAGGCTTGCCAACGTCCGGCTGCCTCCGCACCGCCGCCGCCACCGCCGCCGATGCGAACTGCCCGCGCCGAATACCCTCACACTGTGCTTCAAACTTGGTCGCTTGATCATTCAGTTGTTTTAATAGAATCTGACCATCAATCGAATACAACGTACACAGCGTGTACCTTATATGTATACGTTGTACAAAATGTACTCAGATGTATTCCTTGTATTAATTATGAATTACGCAAAGATTCGATGTCGAGATGTTGACGGGAAATATATAGTTTTGGCATTACTGATAGCAAACTTTTTTCTTTAAAAATCGTCTGTCCCTATTATTATACACTCGTACATTGTGAAACGTACCATTCGTGTTGTGTGAACTGACTGTCACATGTAGTATTTTCTTCCGAAACGTGTTACGCCAGATATCAATATTTACACCCAATATTCTCGGTTTCATTAGGAATTATTTCGTCTTCACATTCATTGCCCTGTAATTATTATTTTTTATCTGAGGTTGAATAATGCAGTAATTTTCTCGCTTAATCCGCTTTTTTTGTTGTTCTAATCCCGACCACGCTCCTAAGCTCTGGTACGGCAACCCCCAACGTCTCTCTCAAGCTTTCTTCCTTTGGCGTTCCGCGCTCAGGGGATTGCACAGCACAGCATCTCTTAGGGAGGTATTTCGCAGGAATCTCTTGTTGTACGTGGACACGACAGCAGCGCTGTAGGCAAAAATAAAAAGTCATGTGATGACTCATTGGTGCATGTAATGCAACTTGAGAGGTCAGGAAACTTCTGTGCACCATCCGGGATTTATTTTATTACAATATGTTTCTATAAAGGCATTATATATACAGAGTAAATTGTTGCTTAATACTTCCAGTGTTCCTTCAACATCCTTGACTGATTACTTATGTGTACACAACATCATAAACACATGTGTACTGTTTGATACTTCCTAGCAGAAGTCCCAATTCTCTGCTTTATCTTTAGGTAGCATTTTATTATTACAAATGACAATCAATCAGAAAGTGGAATTTTAAAATAAGCTGTCCAGTTTATCGTTACAAGTTTGTTCTGTTTTTAAGATAGATTTATGACTATAATATTTGTGCAATTAGATACACTTCAGAGAAAGCTTTTAAATAGTTATAATTTTAAACTAATTTATTATTCAGTACATTTTATCGGTATTTGGTGCTTCCCTTCAGGCAACTTAGCCTAATGAAGGGTAATAGCTTACACAACTGAACAGGGAGTTTAAAATTCTAATCGCGTCATATGGAAATTATAATGAAGAAACGTTGATGAAACGGGTTCGAAATTTCTCATGAGCCGGCGGGCGTTTCATTTTGTAGAAACTATTATTATTTATTCATGTTATTATTTATATGTGTTTATAGAATATTTTTTTATTGAAAGTATTTTACACATTAATTTGCCTTGGGGGAATGCACTATGGATGTCGAATTTTAAAATAGTGAACCTGTGAAATTTCGTTCGATTCTCGTTTTGCATTCGAAAAACTGTAACATTAACAATCGAAAAAAAAATTAAAAATATTCCTTCCATTGGCATCCAACTAACAACACATATTCCTAATTTAATCGTTTCTCCAGACGTTCTATACTTCTTATACTATTTGGGTCTATACTTCATAATCATCTTGGATATTCTATCATTTTTACTTTCTCGTATATTCATTATTTATGAGTGACTTGATCGCAAGTAATTTAGATGTTTTTCAATACTGGAAACTGCAAACTTGCAGACTATCAATTATTATTCGATTTCTTAAATTATATACTTTAAAGTCCACTCAAAAGCTTGCCAAGAAATGAATCTCTGCAGTATATATTCTACTTTTGAATCACGCCGTGTTTAATATTTCGCTTCTACGAATCGCATTTATTGAAAATTCAATAGTATTAAGAACACATTTGAATTCAGAACAACATATTTGTCTCTGAATATAATGTAATTAAATCATTTTAAAAATACTATTAGCAGTTTCTCATACATAAATCTACATTGACCCTCTATATGAGTTTATAATATGCGAAGGAAAGATGATGTACTAATCATAATAAAGTACCCGAATGAGGAATACTTTTTTACATTTTCTTGCATAACTTCACAAATGAACGCAAAATAAAAAAGTAGTGAAGATAATTACTTAAACTAGTAATTTATAAACACGTGTGGTTAATATTATTTACTTAAATCTATAAGAAATTCACGATATTTCGTAATTAATAAGGGTCTACGTATAATTCACATTAGGCGTGCCCTGCTCCTAAAGTGGAATAGTGAATACTTTTTGTTTTTAGCAAATAATAAATGCATTAACGCCCAGAACTTATTTAAGCAAAAATACATATTTAGGTTAATATTACAGACAATTCCTGCAGATAAAATTATTTTTTGGATTACCTACACATGAGACATGAACCCGATTCTTAGACTTCTGACACTGAGTTAAAGCAGTTGAGCTCTTGGACCATACACTTCCACAGTCCGGTATAGAGTGTCAATATTAATATGTTAGAAAATGGAACTTAAGAACTATGTACATTTTACATACATCAGCAATGTGGAATATTCTTCATTAGGACAATGATCATATTCCACAGTAGAGACATAGCGGATTGCTTTCAAGCTGTTTGGCGGTCAAAATCTGCATCAATGTTCTTTATATATTCTGTGATAATTCCTCAGATATACAACTAACATATAAATAATAGATAATTATTCTAATATTTACGGCACACGAGTAACAATTCTTTGGTTTACTGCTCCAGTATTTTTGTTAACGCTCAGAAGAAAACAGGCTCTGCCACGTCACTCAAGATCTTCAACGCAAAAAACATTATCTACCCTCGTTCAGGTACCTCTTCAGAGCAATTCCCAAATTTTGTCTCAAGATGTCAGCTCAATACAGGACCAATACTTCGGTATTCCTCATTTGCAACGTATTACACATTAGAGGACTTTACCCTAATAGTAAGCCATAAGCTCAAAACTCCTTAAATGTAATACTTTTTGGTAATGAAATACTCCACAGGTCTGCAGCAAACAAATTTGATAAAAATGTGGAATTAGATGATGCTACTTGCTAATTATCTGGCGCAAATGCAACACATTTTACCCTTCATACGATAACATCGCGCGTACTCAGAAACTGTGAAACCTAGGCCCCAACCTGACGCTTCATACACAATACCGTCGACACGAAACCCCGTAAATAAACCACTGCTGCATAGCGTATTAGCGGGATTATTGTAAAATTGTAATATTTGTTTTGGCTTTTAAAATGCGAATTTGTTGAGCTGCCCAATTGACCTGTTCCATTTCGAATCACATTGTTGTCATAAAGAAGGTGATGATCGGGACGTCTTGTACGAGTATATAACCCCCAAATAATTGCATTGTTAACGACAGATTCTGACAGGATACAAGGACATTATGTTCTCTATTTCTACAAATATCTCTATTTTGATCTCTTATGCATATAAGATTATATTTCATAAATTTCCTCAAATTCACTCAAAACTCCTGGCCCATAAGATGTAATGCTTTAGAGTCGGGCTGTTCCTGGTTCCCGAAGTTATTTTCCCTTTTAAAACAGTAAATTACAGAGTATAAAATATTCACACGGGTCCAACGGATATTAATGCAGAGTTGAGTTCTTTTTGTAGAAAATCAGAATGTTAGGGCATTCCATTTCGAATGGTAGAAGTTTGTAATAAAAATAGTAAGTTTAAAACAGTGGTGAAAGAAGTGGTGATGATAACAGTGATGGTAGTGATGACGATGGTGATGGTAGTGGTAATAGTGGTGATGAGATGCTAACAGTGGTGAGGTGATAGTAGTGCTAATGGTGGTGATGGTGATGGTGCTGGTAATAATGGTGATGGTGATGTTGGTGGTGATGGTGGTGGTAGTGATGATGGTGGTGGTAGTGATGATGGTGGTGGTAGTGTTGATGGTGGTGCTGGTGGAGACGGTGGTGGTGGTGGTGATGGTGATGATGGGGGTGGTGATGATGGTGATGATGGTGATGGTGGCGATGGCGATGGTGGTGATGGTGATGGTGATGGTGGTGGTGGTGGTGGTGGTGGTGGTCGGTGTCTCACGCGCGGTCAGTGCTCATGGAGACGCGGCTGCAGCTCCGTTCCCAGGTCCTCCGTCGCCGTCCGCCAACAACGGCTGGACGGCGCGGCGCGGCGCGGCGCGGCCGACCGGGCGGTCACGTGTTGAAGCGCGGCCGCTACCCAGTCATTTGGCGGCCGGCGGCCGCCACCGCCGCCGCCACAGCACCCACGTCCGCCGCAACCCCCCCCCCTACTCCGGTGACCGCAGCTCATTTGAATTTGAAATGACGCGCTCCGCCCCCGCTGACTCCGGGCCACGCTTTAATTAAACGGCAATCACGCGCGCGTCGCCTTTGCGCCGCGACGCTGTCGCCCTCTGCCGCCCACCTGCGCCACCGCGCCGCTTCGCCCGATACGCTCAGGGGTTTTAGAATAGAATAGACTGGATGAGAGTGGAATAGAATAGACTGGATGAGAGTGGAATAGAATAGAATGGATTAGAGTGGAATAGAATAGAATGGATTAGAGTGGAATAGAATAGAATGGATTAGAGTGGAACGGAATAGAATGGATTAGAGTGGAACGGAATAGAATGGATTAGAGTGGAATAGAATAGAATGAATTAGAGTAGTATTGTATCGAATAGAGTAGAATGGATTAGAACAGAATAGAATGGAATAGAATGGATTAGAGGAGTATAGAATAGAATAGAATATATATTATGCAACTTAGGAATACATAGTAATATTTCAAGTGGTAGCGTTTTTTCTAAATATAAATATAAATGTTATTACAAATTCCCTAAACAAACAATTAAATAAACATAGTATTTACATATTGCTTAATATAATTTTACAAAATTAATGTTCTAACCCTACTAAGCAGAAGCTCTCCTACTAATATAAAATAATTAATTTTAATGTTAACATACTCTAAAAAATACAATTTATTTTCACTACTTTTATAATTTTTGACATTCGAAGGGAGAGTCTCCAGCACTGTTGCAGGTAAATCGTTCCAATTTTGTATTGTTCAGTTTACAAATGAGAAGTTACCTGCATCAGTTCTTTAATTTCTTTGCCGAATTTTCGAACCTTCATCCTTCCGCGCGACTTACGTCAGTCTTGACAATCTTGCCCGCTTTCTCCCCCCCCCCCCATGGATATCACCTTTTGTTGATTTAAATAACGCACAAAGTCTCAAGTTGCGTTTTTCCAAAGGTTCCACGATGTAAATTCAGAATTAGAACGTTCTCTTCTTTTTTTAAATATTTTATTGATTTTGTTGATTGGACATAGGTCAGTTTTAGTCTAAACTTAACATATGTTTGATAGACTTACATACTAACTTATATTTAAAACTTATTTCTACACGGAGAAAAAAGAACAGTTGCAGTATACCTGATCCATTATACTGCATCAAGGGAACGCATGATAATATAGGCCCAACCAGGTTCACTGTTGCTGTTTCGTGACGGAGATAGTTGGAACGAAAAGTTGCATCGTAAAGAGTCCCTTGTTGCACTCCTCTGAATTCACCTTGTCAGAGTGCACGGGTAGAAGCTGTCGAGCCCAAGCAACCTTGTTGGAAGAGTTGGCTATCTGCTCGGCATAAGCGAGCAATACAGGTTGGAGGATCCAGCCTACAGTCATGACACATCCGGGCGA
This sequence comes from Teleogryllus occipitalis, assembly GCA_011170035.1. Taxonomy (NCBI): domain Eukaryota; kingdom Metazoa; phylum Arthropoda; class Insecta; order Orthoptera; family Gryllidae; genus Teleogryllus; species Teleogryllus occipitalis. The sequence continues at coordinate 328,974 of BLKR01000602.1, read as the reverse complement.
AACTGATAGAAGGAGCCGGCCTTCCGTGTCGGCTTGCACAGGTATACTGGTTGAAGGGCCAGCCGTACGTGTTGCCATATTGAAGCATTTCTTATTGGTGTTACAATTACTGATCGTTGACGGGTATAGGATGGGTTATACGTAGTACTTGCTATTAATAGAATATTCATTATTTTGGATCCAACAACAGATCTGTATATTTACCTACACAACCAGACACCGTAAAAACGGAAATATATGCATAAAAATTATGCATTTAATGATAATTAAATTTCACAAGCCTCAAATGCCTTTAAATTCAGCAGTCTGACTGTTATTACGGTAGATATACATACATCAATATGCCTGCATTGTTGTTGAATGAAAATGTTATATTATATATATATATATATATATATATATATATATATATAATATAATTATATAAACAGCATGTACCTAAAAATAAAATATTAGAATTTAACATTAAAATATTTTATAACTGTTTCAAAACTATTTTAAAACTGTTTCACAAGTACATTTAAATAGCAACTTTTATAACTGATCCCCAAAAAACAAATTTAATTCACATTTATTTTATAAAAACGCCAAGATTTATTTCAATTATGGCTAAATATGTAGCTGAAAATTATTTTCGAATGTATTTGTTGTTTATTTCTTTTAACCTTTCATTTTACAAATTTAATATTTTTGTTTTATGCTTATATTAATTTTGGTTACTAAAAGTTCAATTCTATTAGTCCCTTTATAATACTTACGGTTCTTGCATTCACTAGCACAAAATTCATCTACATAAAATTAACACTTAGTTTACAATTACAATGAATTCATAAATAGTTTACATACTGTTAAAATCAAAAAAGTATATGGAAGAAATCACCAACATAAATCATATTTATATTTTTTACTTCTGTTATTTCAATTTCTGTAATCTAAATGCACACATACTATAAAATCAAATTAAATTAGTTAAATTAATTTAAAAACTGAAATTAAAATGTATTGCCCAGCATTGATTTACCTGCTGGGTCTGCAATTTGAATCAATCTCATTGCTTAGAAATCTCTTTGCCCATTTGACAATGAATAAGCTCATTGGCCTGCATTTACAAATCCTACACTCCCAACAAGTTAGTGTCATAACTATTGATATTATCACCTGAATGCAACAATAAAAAATTGTAGAGAAGAATGTGCACTCAATAACAGCGAATAAATATAGTGAGAGGTCGGGATAAATCATAATTTTAGTATTGTGTAAGGTGGGAGAAGACTCATCACTATAGCGTGGGACGAAATGCTTGGCCTTCATTTTATTGGATGAGTCAAATAATAAGTTTTCTTAGCAAATTAATAACCAGTTCTGAAGTGACTTTTAAATTTGGCAAGTTATTTTGTTAAATGCATACTTTTCTGGATTGCTTAAAAATTTAGGATTATATTCTTCGAATACTATTGATTAATTTCACACACACATAGATCACTACTCAGTATCACTGGTAACTGACAGTGATACAAGGGAAGGGAAAATAATTAGGTGCAGACTCTTAGTCTGCTTGCATGCAAAAAAAATGTTATAAAACCATATATATAAAAAAATAAAATAAAAATGCATATTTAATTAAATTTTGTAAAATTGCCTATACCAATTCAGAAATTGAAAACAGCAGGATTACCTCTATTGAAGTCATTAAATATTGTTGAAGATATTACAATGTCTTTGAAATTTGTGTTTGGACATGCAAGTGTGACTGCCGAGGAAAAATTATAAAAACCAGTAAATTCAAATTCAATTTAAAACTTCTATGAAATTTAAAGAAAAAAAATTGTGATTCAAGAGCAGAAAATGCAGAATTTGACCTCATATTGGCTCAGATTTCATCTTACAAATATGCTCCAATTACATCTGGTGATATAGTAGAATGTTCAAAAAGATTCATTTCTCACAAAAGGATGAATTTGACTGAGTAAAATTTTGAAAAATTGTTTAGTGTTCCTGTTTCAAAAGACAATGAAAAAAATACCAAGCTAAAATTTGATTGTGCATGTTTTGTCAAATTTTATTTGGCATATGTATGCAGGTTTTTAGCATTTTAAAGGGCACGAGAATCATGTCTAGTAATATTTAAGTGATTTATTTCAAGAGGAAAGTATTTTATTCACTTGACAAGGGAAATGTTTCAGAAAATTATCAAGGTCAACACTATTACAACAGTAATGATATTTCTTTGCCCAAGAATCATTAACACAATCTGAGAGATTTTTCTCTGACAATTTTAAAGATGAATAATAGCAAAAATCATTTCATGTTTGAGAATACAGTGTTATCGGTACTCTTTGCCACAAACAGCACACTGTGGAGAACCCTAAATTATGAAACACTTGAAACCTTTTTTCCTTGGAAACCGAAGTAAAAATTAATAATCTTTCAAAAGAAAATTACAAATTGTCACACTCCATGAACTTGATTCAGAACTTTAGTTGTAAAACAATATCCTGAAAAACCAGCATTTTGAAGTTAATGACACTTTTATAATGGGAATGGGAATTTTTTATATTACTCATACTCATTTGTAATCATTCTGAGAGCACTACTAAATAGTACACATTGAAACTGTAACAGAATTGTAATACAAGTTATATTACCTAATGAGAATTTTAAAATAACTTGCCTGGTCAAAAATGATACACACTAAAAAAATCGAACCATTAATGTATACACATTTTGTGAATGTTAAATACGAATGAAATCACAAAAGTCCATGATGCTTGCAAAATTAGCAAAATGTATATTGTCATCACCTTCAAATACATGTTCATGATCTTGTTATAGAATGAAATAGCCGAATAGAAGTTTAGTGCATGTTTTTTCTCGGGAGATGGCGGTGATCTTCCCCAGCTGGATGATGAGATCCGGCGCCGACCTACCATTGGCTAGTGGGGTTTCCCCTAACCAGGACTCTCCCACCAGCGGGGCATCGCCGAAACCGGGACAAGCTCTAAGCTCCCTCTAAGTCTCCCGGAATATGTGTTAGTGTAGTGCATGTTAGTGTAAGTGTATGTGTAAGGGGAGAGGATAGGACAAGGAAGGGGAAGGACAGATCGCGCGCGGCCCGTGGCCCGTTTGTTAGGGTACTGCTCCGGCATTCGCCTGGTGTCGATCGGAGAAACCACGGAAAGCTACCGATCAGAGCAGCCGGCCGCTAGAATTGTCCTCCAGACAGCGACTGAATTCGACCTAGCTGGCAAGCTAGTGTCGAAAATCCTGCTGCCGTCAGGACTCCAACCTAGGACCTCCCGGTCAGAGGCGCTGCAGTGACATCAGTTGATGCACTGAGCTACCGCTCCCGGTAGCATTTGTGTGTGTGTGCATGTGTGGTGTGCATATGTGTGTGACAGAGAGAGAGAGAATAAATTCACTAACCACCTACATGTACAGTAGAATATGCATTCTCTTCATACAAAAAACATTTACAAATTCTATTGTATAAATTTATTTGAATGTCAATTGAATGTCAAATTTATTTGAATGAATGTCAAAAAAACTTTGCAATAGCCTACTTAGTTCGACATTCTGTTGTACTCGTTTCACCAATGAACATTGTGCCGAGATCTCTGGCATAATGATTTGCACCAACAGCTCTGCGTTTTTTGTATAAATGGACAGCCTACCTCCGGGAACCTTCTCAGTTAAATGTTATCTGGGTGCCGTCACACAAACAGTAGGTACGTACTTGTATTTACACTCTCACGAATTCTCGCTTCACGGAAGTCCTGTTCGCGAATAACAGTTTCAAGTAAGGAAACGTGAGGTTTAAAGAAAGTTGGGGAAAAGAAGCTAAATATTTATGTGTACTCATTTTGAAACATATTTATCCCTTAAATATGAAATGTGAATAAATAAACTTTCTACTGTTTATGCATTAAATTAGGATAAATAAGTATCTCTGAAAGGCTAATTATTTTTTCACAATCCAAAATAATGATTTGTTAATAGACAGTTTTAATGAGATTGTGATTATTATAATTTTAATTATATGTATATCTATATATATATATATATATATATATATATATATATATATATATATATATATATATATAACAAAATATAATATTGTGGACACACAACTGAACAACAGTGTTTTCTAAACATTAATTAAAAATTATTCATCATGTAATATCTCACTGAATATCCTTTACACAACTTACTGCGGAGAACTCGAGCATGCACTTTAGTCATCATGCAGTTCGCAATCTTGAAAAGTTTTCTTTCTATTTTCAGAATTCAAATAAACCGACGTTAATATCCGCTTATTTGAAGGCCTCTCGATAATCTCGCCGTCAGAATTTGATTTGCTCTGCGGTCGAAGGTTATATGACATTGTCGTTTTCCCCAAGCACGAATCATATACCGCGGCAACCCCAGTGACGCTCGAAAGAGCTCTAATACCAGTCTTCGGCGGCGGCTTGTGATTGTGCGAGCCCTGAAGTCTCGTGAAGCTGGAGACGCCCTTCGCGAGCCGTTTTCCTGGTACAGTTCTCACAACGGAACCGGCGGCGGCGGCGGCGGCGGCGGCGGCGGCGGCGGCGGCGGCGGCGGCGGCGGCGGAGGCGGCGGCGGAGCCTGTGGTGTCAGATGAGGCGGCCCACGATTCCCAGACGGTCTTTTTCGCTTGAAGCTGTGCTCTCTTTTGCTTTCCCCTCTGCTATTATCACCCCTCGCACATTTGACGCCACTGTGGGAACTTCTGTGATACTAGAACATTATTCGCTATTGACTGTTACAGTTACGTCATGATTATCATTATTACTGTAAAGCATGTATTCACCTTGCTATTGTTATGAAACTTCCCAAATTACTTTGGCTAACCGTCATTTCAATTAGTGACGTTCATTCACCGTCACCTCCAACATTTGAGCTTTAATGAAATCACCAGCTGAACTAAGATTGACAGCAGTTTGATCAGGAATCCCTGTGATTAGGAGTCCCCATTATCTTGAACCTCATCATCACCATCACCATCACCATCACCATCACCAACGTATTCAGCATCAACAGCAAAGTGCCATTATCACCGACAGTAAGACAATTACGAATACCAATTCATTCTATACACGCTACCCGCCAAAATCATCGCTACCGTTCACAACGCAACCACCACTGCCACTACGATTGCCGGCGATATCGGCCCTTCTCCCATCACCCCTACAGTCCCTCTACCACCACCACCACCACCACCACCACCACCACCACGACTCCTACCGTCACTACTATCATCACTTCTACCGCGACCACTACCACCACTACTATCACCACTACTGCCACTACTATTACCACTACTGCCGCCACTCCTACTATCACCACTATCGCCACTCTCATCGCCACTTCTAAGGCCTCTTCTACAGCCACTTCTACTGCCACTACCATCGCCACCACTACTGCAATTATTATCGCCTTTTCTATTGCCACTATTACCGCTATTATTACCACTACCATACCAGGCCGGTGCCGCCGCCACCGCGTCCGCCGCTGTTTGATATGCGCGCTCGTCCCATGCGGTCTCCGCCGTCCACCGCGGCCGCACCTGACGTCGGTGGCCGCGGCTGTTCCCACACAGCCGAGCAGCGAGGAGCACGGCGCAGCGCGCGGGAACCCCGCGGAGCAAACAGACGTCTGCGCGCCGCGTGCATTATGTCCGACGTGAGTGGAACGGGAGCCACAAAAACGCCTCGATTTGGGCAAGTGGCGCTTGCGGCGGCCCCTGTCACCTGCTCAAAGACGCGCGATGAATCGCTGCCAATGATGCATGCCGTTCTCACGCTTTCCCATCTTCTGCACTCTGAGCCCCTAAACACATGCCGGCGTAGGATTACCATTCGCAATTATTTATTATTAATTTGATTAATTATTCAATGTCTAATAGTGAAGTAAATTCCTTAAAAATTGCTTATTTTTAAAAAAATATTCGAAGACAATAAGGTTTTATTGCAATAAAAACTAAAATTTATTTGTTTGATTTGGTTTTTAATTGTTGTTTTGTATACGAGTTACAGATGATTTTTGTTTGTAAAAGTAGAATATTTGTTTAGTTAGTAGGTTTGAGTGACCTCACTTTACATTAATTGTTGTAGTTTCACCTTTCTTCGCAATTAAATATGTTATTAATTAGAATTTTATCATTATTTCGTTCTTTCTGGATCCTGCAACTTTAAATTAAAATTTGATTTATTTTTTACTTGACATCGTACATTTTACACTAGATTATCTTTGTAAAAATTAGTAACTTTATGAATGAAATGTACAAGCCATTGAAGTACCATAATTTAGCATTGTCCCTCCACAGGGCGAATAGAATGAAGAATATTTCATTTATAGCACACTTGCCTCCACAGCTTTCAGTTTACTTTTTGATGGGTACGTGACATCACTATCCGATAGTAAAAACATGAATTTATTTATTCGATGACTGTCGACACCTTGATATGTCCGAACACAATGCATGAATTGTGTCATAATGGTAGTAATTATGATAATCGTAACAGCTACTCTGGTAACAAAATCATATTCCGTACCCGGAGGAGGTTGATACGTAGTTTTTGTCTTTTCTCCGATAGCCAATCACCTGCTGGTTCAATCTTTTTTTATATGTTGGTAGACTAAAAATTTATCAACAAAATAAAAAACAAATACATTTAAAGAATTAAAATTGATAACAGAGGATTTTAGAGATAAAGACCAAAAATGTTCAGTAACACGAGTTCTTCACAGTTTGACTAAAAGAAATACAAGTGCAGTCCAAAAAGACGGTAAATCTTTTCATACGCATTTAAACTAGACTATTCTGGCATGACATCTCTGATACAACATTTCTGGAGAAATTTATCATTATTTTACAGTAGATCGTACTCAGTGCCACCCTCGGTGGCTCGTTGGTTACCGTGCTCGCTTGCGCAATCGCGGGTTCAATTCCCGGTCGAGGCAAATTATACCTGTGCGCTTTCCTTACATATGCCCCAGTATCTATTGCTGTGTGACGATGAGAAAGCCCATCCTAAGGTAGTGATGACCAGAATATACGGTGATGGAATGTCTTCGTGTCAGCCATACGAATCCCTTATCCCATGGCCGAGAGGCTGGGTCACCGTTGGTCGGCCAAGGCCCGTAGCGGGCTACCGAGCCAGAGAACAGGATGTTCATACTCATTGTGTTATTCAGCCATTTTATGTAATTGAAAATATTTTCTCGTTTGTGTGTATTGGTTCGAAGATATGGTTTACGATGATGTGTATGCCGCATTCATCTTTCTGCACAACTACAGCCTCAACGTAATTATCGTGATGGTTGTCAGTGCCTCTGTAATAACTGTCAGAGTTTAGCAAAGTGCATAATCATCGCAATTAAGTGCGTAGTACAGAAGTAAGTGAAAGAGGTTTAAATGCCGTTGTGCGAAGAAATGCTTTCCCAAATGGAGCGGGAGCAAACGTCAGGCTGCTGTTCCCACAAGGCACACGTCTCAGGCATCTCGCCACTTTCCACCGACAGCTGGCGGCCAAATGAAGCACCGCGGACGGCCATTCACGAGTAGAAAGCGGAGACAACTTTTCATTGTGCGGCGATTCAAAGACCGAGCGCCCGTCTGCCGCATCCCTTTGCCAACGACATGACGTGCCGACGCCCACGCACGGTGGCCGGGCTGATGTAAAACGCGGGCAATATTCGTTTCTCCGAAACTCAACTACCGTATTCACGCGAAGCTAATGCGACATCGAATCTAATGAGCACCCCATATTTGAAAATAAAAATTTAAAAAAAACGAGTTGTATCGAATGTAATGCGCATCAATGACAGGTGCGGTATTTTATTTAAATGTATGTATTACACCAATGAATTTATCGTATATATAAACACATCTGATTATCGAATTTAAAGTTTCATATTGTTACGTGACACTTTATTCAAGAAGAAAATTAGTGTACATGAAATAAGGAAAGTACACATTCAAAATTAATTTTTAATTCAAAAAAATACCAGCGTGATTCACCATTACTCCCTAAGGAATGAATTTGCATTCGCTTCTAACACGCACCACGATTTTAACTACTAGATTTGGTCAAAATACGCGCGTTAGATTCGCGTAAACACTGTAGATATTTTCATTTTCATTTAATTATTTATTTAAGTACTTTTATTTAAGTACTTTTATTTAAGAAATATCTTATGAATTATACTTGATTTTTCAAATTTGCTTGAAATAAGTATGAACAAAACTTAGTTTATGTGAATCAAGCAGCATGAAAAAAATATTATGTGCTTCATGTTTCACCGCACGGCGGGTTGGCTGATGCAAAAGTTGGACAATATGGATTTCTTCAAAACTTTACCAGTTTTCTCTTTTTTACTTTATATTTTATTTCAGGTCTCTTTGCTCAGGCTCTTCATGAATCATGCGCTCAGGATAATAACGGAAGATTCCAATCGACCTCGCATTTTCAGTTAGAAATATGATGGTAAACTGCTGCAGTATACCTATCATATGCGGAAATATCAAATAAATTGGGATATGGCAAACAATCCACCTTCAAAAGTCAATCCGGAATAAAAATGAATGGGAACGGAAAGAGAGAGTCTTTTTTCTCAAAACGAATTTCGGTTGGTATCTGCCGTTATTATTCTCAATTGCGTCTCAATTTTTTACTTCATTTTACAAGTTTACTTGAAAAAAGTACTTATAAAAAGAATGTTCAGTGTTCCTTGCTTTATCATACGATGCCTTGGCGGAGCAAACAGCGGTTAAAATTAATTTATTCGAAACTGCATAGTTCACCTGAAAGAAACACACATGAAAAAAACATTTGCTCCACGCCGCTTCGCACGGTTGTTGAACGAAGAAAAAAAAAAAATCATTTCCTTAAAACTGTAAAGTTTATGTGATTCAAAATGATGTAATATTTAAGTCGAAAATTCCAGACGAGAGATCTGAAGATGTATGCTATGCAATCTGAAGCTACTTCAAGTGAAAATATTAGTTCAGATGTCTCCTTTCATGACTTCTCGTGCTCCAGTGCAAAAACACTACTGATTGATTTATTGAATTTTCATGTTTCCGGACGCGTCAACTGCTTTGGTTATTAGTCCCGTAAGTGTGGTGAATGTGTTTTCTTGGGAGATGGTGGTGATGTTCCCCCGCTAACCAGGACTCTCCCACCAGCGGGGCACCACCCCAGCCGGGGCAAGCTCCAAGTTCCCGACCAATCTCCCGGAATATGTGGTAGTGTAGTGCATGTTAGTGTGTGTGTGTGTGTATGTGTGTGTGAAAGGGGAGAGCATAGGTCAAGGAAGTGGAAAGAAAGATCGCGGGCGGTCCGTGGCCCGTTTTAGAGCATTCGGCTGGTGTTGATGCTCCGGCATTCACCTGGTGTTGATCGGAGAGTCCACGGAAAACTACCGATCAGAGCAGCCGGCCGCTAGAATTCTCCTCCAGACAGCGACTGAATTCGACCTAGCTGAAAAGCTAGTGTCGGAAATCCTGCCACCGTCCGGACTCGAACCTGGGTCTTACCGGTCAGAGGCGTTGCAGTGACATCAGTTGATGCACTGAGCCACCGCTCCCGGTAAAAACAATATTACCCTTAATAGTTCCACAATAATAAAATTCGAGATCTGTTGCATAGTTGGCACGGCCGCAGTTAACGCAGTCTTATGAGTTCCATAGTGAGTGTGTGAGAACTAGAATTTAGAGTTGATGTGAACAAACAACCAGTTTACACATTAATTTAGAATTTATGAAAAGTTTTAACCAGTGTAAATTGTGTAATTTCGGATGCCAAGAGTGAGTTTCAGAAGTTTGCGCTCAAAATGTGTGAGCGCAAATACAAATTAATAAATTGGATGCTCAACTCCTTTGTATGATTTGAAAGCTTACCTCTGTAGAGAACGGAGTGCTAATACATTGGGTTGGTTGATTCTAAGAACTTAGTCAATTCATTAACTAAAAAATACATTCACGCTGCCTTCGCTGTGTTGTATACCGCGTGAACATTTAAATGGTAAACAAACAGATATTGCGGACTTGGACTAAAAGTCCGAAAGATCTAACACCGTCATTTATTTATTTAATGATTGGTGTTTCCGTGTGCATCAACCGCTATGATCACTAGTATCGTACAAGTTTTCATCATGGAAGTGGCGGTGATCTTCCCCCGTCCCTGGATGATGAGATAGTGCGTCGACCTACAGGTCTGCTTGCGATATTTTCCCCACCAGCGGGGCAGCGCCCTTGCTGGAATACGCTCTTAGCTCCCAATTAGCCTCTCGGCATGTGCGGTAGTGTAGGGCATGTTAGTGTTTGTATGTGTGTGTGTAAGTAAAGGTTGACGATGGAATAAGGAAGAGAAAGGAAAGATCGCTCGCTGCCCGTGGCCCGTTTTTTACGGTACTACATTGGTATTTGCCTGGTGTTCACCGGAGACCACGGAAAACTACCGATCAGAGCAATCGGCCACTAGAATTCCCTTCCAGACAGACCCTAAATTCGACCTAGCTATCTAGCTAGAATCGAAAATTCTGTCACTGTCGGACCAAGAACCTCCTCAGAGACACTGACATCAGTCGATGTTAGCCACCTCACACCGATATCGAAGAAATATTTTTCGACCGCGTCTTTCGCCATTCGGCCCACAGTGCGCCGTCCGCCGCGTGTGAGCGCGCGGTGCGGCGCGCCGGGCGCGGTGTTTGACGCGAAGAGCTCCGTGCTATGACATCGCATTCAAAGGAGATAATATCACACTCGACGAGATGCCCGTGCGCGGCGCAGCGGGCTCCCTCGCGCTGAGCAAGATGTTTCTCAAGGCGCTGGATCACGCCGCACTCCCGCACCGAGCTATTAAAACACCGCTTCCCCGGTCCGCTGCGTTAGCTCAGCGCCGACGTCGTTAACTCTGTAGGATCGTTGACTGGAAGGGTCTTGGATTCGAGTCGCGACGTTGGCGGATTTTTAACACTAAATTAGATGTATGTGCTTTGGTACAACAGCTCTTTACACCGGGAGCGGTGGCTCAGTGCATCGACTAATGTTACGGCAGTGCCGTTGTTCGGGAGGGTAGGGGGAAGACCAACGCAACCCGCCGTTGAAAAAAACATGCATTACCCTTACGGGACTAATGATCTCTGTAGTTGACGCGTCCGGAATCTCTATCAATCAACTCAGGCCCACCAGCGGTGTCCCGGTCTTACGGACTTGGGTTGAGGGGTACGTGTGGTTCGCACGAAGACATCCCCACGCCATATCTCTGATCCTCTTAACCTGAGAAATGAGCTATCTCATCATCACACTGCAATGGATACTGGGACATTGCAAGGGAAACGCACAGTTAATTTTTGTCCCGGACGAGAATTGAACCCTGGACTGCGCCGTAGAAAGCGACCATGCTACCCAAATACCCACCGAGGACCGACGAGATAGCTGAAGTGATTCGTCTTATAAATTCAGGGTAGCAGAGGTATGAACCTCAAGTAGTATATACAGAGAATTTTAACACACCGAAAATTCAGCCATACACGTGTTTCAGGTCTTCATCCCATCATCAGTTCTCTACAATATTGAAAATGAAGGAACAAATTAGCATACGAATGACGAAGACGTACAGAAGAAATACATAATAGGAATGAACACAAACATTTATTTAAATAGAGTATATTACTTACCGAAGTAATATAGATTAAACACGTGGTATGTCCTATGATGGTGCAATTTTGTGTGTCTTACGAAGTGCGGAGACAGTCTGAGGAAAGGTGAGGGAGGAAATATAAGTGTGGGAAAGCTAGACAAGAAATAAATTTATAATGGGGCTGGATTTTAAGTCAGATTGTTCATTGAGAGATATTAAGTGAGGATTTTTATAAAATTTTAAAATTTCAAAAGTATCCAAAATGTTCAATTTGTTGCCTTTATTTTCGATATGCAGAATTTTGAAGTTGGTATCCGGGTCGAAAGAGTGATAATTTTGAATTAGGTGGTTGGCAAATGTGGAGTTTTCGAGTTTGTCTTCACGATCTGAGATGTTCATTGAGTCTGTAGGAAAACATCCTGTTTGTCCTAAATAAGCTGAATTACAATTGTAGCATTTTAATAAATAAACTCCACTTTTCTTCGAATTCATATACTGACTGGAAGGGAATTCAAGCAACTAGTTATTCTGATCATTAGTGTTCTGAAGTCTCCTGTCAAACCTAGGGAAAGTAACTTACAAATCTGTCTCGAATTAGATAACGATCGTTCATCAAAACTGAGGTTTTTCAGCACAAAAAAAATAGTTTGAAGCATTTTAATAAATTCTCTATTTTAGCTTCCACGATCGAGTGCACAACGAGAGCATTTGCTGCGCAAGAATAGACGCGTCACGTGATTGCAGGCAGTAATATGATCGGGATTATACCTGTGCATTATCTTCGTTCTTGCATGTCAGGCGATGGTATGTGTTTAAGGCTTATATCGTAAAATTTATATTTAACAGGTACAGAAAGACTTTCAAGAATAGGAAATGCACTCCCTCGTACTCACACACATACACACATCACATTGACACCGAATAAGTAAATTCCATTTCATGTGTAATAATCTCTATCAAATGCAGTTGTACCCTTATTTCTTTGCAAAAACATTTAAATGTGTTATAGGTGGTGCATTCTGTTTCGCTTTTATTTTCTCAAACTGATTGCGTATGTCTGTTTGTGAGCGTCAGAATTTCGAAAATTGCCCATTTCTTTCAAGAATATATTAACTTCAAAGACAAGAACTTTTGAATGACTTGTGTGTTGTATGATATTCGTTCAAGAAATTCCCAAAACGAAATTTATCGGGCATAATATAAATGGTCATGTAAGGTGTCTGAACATTACATATGCATGCAATATTATCCTAGTACACCAGACACCTGATATTCAACAAGAAAGCGCATGCCAAAAATAGGGAAGAAATTTACTGCTGCAGAAAAGATATAATTCCATTCCACAGAGAGGTTTTCTGACACGAAGAACTAATTTAAGAATTTACAGACCCTCAACATTCTCACTCAGCACGAAATAGAAGTCTATATTGTTTTTTAGTTATTGATCTACATTATTTTCTAAACGGAGGAGGATTGGTTTAAAAAAGAATCACTTCTAAAAGTGTTTCTTTTCCAGTTACTGTAGTTTTTCCGAATTTAATTTATTTTTTTCTGAGTAACATTTTTAATATTAATGTATGTCACACGTTACTGTGAGTATTTGCTGCCTAGATAGAAAAAGAACAATCAAAAAGTAAATTTCTGCAATTAACATTTCCATTCAATGAAAAGGAAGTAGACGAAACGAAACTGCACAGCATTCTTTGAAAAGGAAGCAACTGCGGAATCGTATAAATAAAGATAATACAATGTTGTGAAAAGATACATAATGAAATTCAAGTTGGTAAAATTGGATTATGTTTATAAAATACAGAAAGTATCAAATTTCTGTAGAAGAGATTGTAAGATATTGCCCGAAACTTCAAATCAGCATTTCAAATAGCATTTCAATGCTCTTATTAAGTATATGTGACCAAAAACGATGTCAATCTTCTAAATTTCATTCACAGATTACGTGAAAAGACGAAATTAAAAATTATTTGACCTTTAAACGTCATTTTCTTCTTCTTCCTTTATAATGATTGACGTCCAAACTCTCTTTCTGAAACTCATTCTAGTCCACCTCATTCTAAGGCATCTATCTGTAGCCTCATGATCTCTACAACACAGTTAATATTGGTTAGATATATTGGACCGTCGTTCTAGGCTTAATGAAATCATTTCTTTCGGTATTTTTCGGCATTTTCAGTGTTATATACCGCATTTCAACATTTTCTATTGTTCTTCTATTCGCCATTATCATTATTAATGATTGTTGAATGTTGAAGCAGGGTTTACAGAAGTCTGTCGATGGTCAAATTTTAAAAACACGTATCTCAAAATTTTGCCATATTGATATGTCACCCGAAACATCAACTTCTTTGGAATTTCGAGACGTAATACACTGAAAATTCGTTAAAATTATGGAAATTCGATACATTTACATTTTTATTAGCTTGTAATGAAAACTTAGCATTTTTTCTCTCTTGAAAAGTCGCAACTTTTGAGATATTTGTTTTTAAATGTAGTCATCGATATGTACGATATGAATTTTCGGTTCTTTTTTAGTTTCGCTGAAAAATTTTACCATTTCGTCCTGATATTATTAATTTTGTATTAGTTGAATGATATTTGATTTGGGGGGAAATTTTTTCCCATCATTTGACTTACACAAAAATATAACTCTGCTAGCAATGCTCGTTAAGAGCTTTTGCTGGGACCTCCCTAACCTCACATTAGTGGTGGCCTGCTGCTGCTGCTCGCGCCGTCGGTGTTTTTGCGCGGAGGGCATGCTGGGAGCGTGGGCGCGTTCTGGTGAGCGGCGCGCGCATTAAAATCGTATCACGAGCTCCCGGTTTTGCGGCAACACCCTCAGGCGATGGGCATCTGGAGCAGCCAAGGCTGACAGAAGAGTCGATTTTTGCTAAATTACACTAAATTTTAATACCTATAGTTTTAAGGAAATAATCAAGTTAAGTTCGCGTTTATCAAACGGAGGTAAATTCTTTATTATTGCTAATAATTCATGCATGGCAAACTTGCATGGTTCGATGGTAACAATCTTCCCAGAAATGCAGAAATGGAATAAGAGAATGCAAAAGAGAAAAAGAGTTGGAGACGACTTTGAACAATCATCAAGTAACGAAGTTCAGGAACCCATAAATGTTCCTTGTGATTCAAGAAATTCCCAAAATAAAAGTGACTTGAAAGCTAAATTTCTCACACAAAAGTTGTGAAGGGCTCAGTGCGTTATGTCAAAGATAAATGCTTTGATTTGTAAATTAAATGCCAAAATTTTTCAGCTGGAAAACTGTAAAGCTGTGACTAAGGCTGATGAAGCGTGTTTTAGGAAGCTCAAACACCTCTTCGCATGTCTTTCTCAAAAGTCACTTAACTTTTGGACGCAAAAAAAAAGGGTGGCGGTATAGTAACCACTACAAGACTCTTGCTTTTGCAATTTATTATTGCTCTTCAAAAGCATATCAAATGTTGGAAAAGTTATTTTGTCTCCCCACCATTCGTTTGCTTTGAAGTTGGCTTCAGAATCTGAACATTACTCTAGGCATAAATGAAACTATTTTGTCTCTAATGACGCTGAAAGCAGAGAAATTAAGTGCTGTTGACCGTGTGGTGTCGATTGTGATTGACGAAATGTCACTTAAAGATAACATTGTGTATGATGCTAGAGGTCTGATGAGTTCCATGGTTTTGTTGATTTAGGAAATATCAAAACAGTGAATTCCAATCAAGCCATGGTAATTTTGGTGGGAAGACTTAAAGTAAATTGGAAACAAACTGTAGGAAATTATTTAAGTAAAGATGCTATGTCAGGTGATTGCTTGAAAGAAGTGATCATTGATGTCCTTACAAAACTAATGGATACTGGATTCATCCCCAAGACTGTGATTTGTAATCAAGGAAGTAATAACATGCGTATGAGGTCTTTGTTAGGAGTCACTGAAGAAATGCCTTTCATTGAATTCAAAGACAATAAAGTATACTTTTCATACGATGCTCCACATTTGCTGAAGTGTGTTCGAAGCAGTTTACTTCGATATGATTTTGTGAGTGATGGTAAGAGTTCCTGGAGTCACATAGTTACATCTTACAACAAAGATGTATTAATGAAGCCAAGATTTGCTCCTGAATTAAGCAAAAAATGTGTCGATTTGTCTCCGTTTAGTAAAATGAGAGTGTGCCTAGCAGTCCATGTGTTGAGTCTCTGTCAGCTCTGGTATTACGACGCAGGTGCAATTTAATTCAACGTCATCTGAAGCAATGCCTACTGCCAATTTTATTAAAGCAATGGACACGCTCTTCGACGTTTTTAATTCGTCTTGCAACATCTCACCAAAAGAGTTCCGTTGTGGTTTGAATGATGAGAGGAAACATTTTTCCTTTCTAAATGACATTGTGGAATATTTAAGAAATATTACTGTTCAAAACAAACAGAGGCAAAAACACATTGCATTGAGGGATAGGTTATAAATACTTCAGCATTGAAAATGTTATGGAGAGAACTGAAAGATGATTTTCGAGTTTATCTCCTAACAAGGCGACTTACTCAAGATTGCGTAGACAATATTTTTTCTGTAATTAGAGGAAAAGGGGGAAATAATTTTACACCATATGCCCACACGTTTCGGCTATCGTTAAGATTAGCTATGACTAATCAGTTATTGCAGCCATCAGATGATGATAACTGTGCCATTGATGTGAGTCATTTTTTAATTCAAAAATTAAAATTGGATACTACTAGCAAATTACCATTTCCAATTGAATCTTGTGTAACAAACACTGTGAAAATGGATTACAGTGAAGATATTCCTGCAAGTTTAGTATAGGAAAATGCTGATTCCTATGTACGTTGCTGGTTGTGTAGTACCTTGCTATATGATGAATGTAGGAATGCCTTCTCAAATGTTGATGAAAACATAAATTAAGAAACACTCATATTCTGATGAAACAGTATGTGAATGCCGCCCTTTTCTATCCAAATGAATTGGCTGTTAGTTTATTTTGTAAGATTAAATATATTTTTAACAAAGCCGTTTTAAATTGTTTGCGTCAAACTAAACTTGATGTCAAAAAACAATTGATGCCAAACATTAATATTCAATTTCAAAATATTTTATGTAAGGAGTGCACTAATTTGTATGTAAGCAGAGGTATCAATGTATTGATAGAGTGCTTTTTAAAGGAAGCAAATGAAGAGAAGACGAAATGTATCAAGAGAAGTGTTAAGGCAAGAAAAATCTTGCATTTGTAACCACTGAATTATTGGAAGAAATAAAACATCACTTTTGTACATTATTGTTTACCTAAATTTGAACTCTTGAGTACAATTAAATCGCAAAGAGAGAAGGTAAAAATTAGTCTTTTTTCGTTACGACGATTTACAAAAAAGTATTCCTTCCGTAAGAATTGCATTGACGTTTCTATTTGGCGCTGAATTATCAGGTTCTGGCACCAGGAGCGCTAGTGGGAACTCGTTTCCATCGGTTGCGTGGAAGATCGGGGAACTGTCCTGTATTGTCTCTATACTACACGTGTATTTTTCTGAAGTACTTATGTATAGTTTTTGTGTATTTGTCTTTGTTTAGGAAAGGATATTCTCTTTCATCGGTTAGAACTTGTTTATTACACCCTTTCTTAAACCACAACGAAAGCTTCGTCTTTCGACGCCTATCGGATGTTCCAGCAAAAAATAGAAAATGTCGCCATCCATAAGCCCTTCGTGGAAAGTCTGACATTCTCTTACAGCTAGGTCTTTCCATTAACACTTTGCAATGTTATTTCAATATCTGTCGATGTAGATAACAGCTGTGCCCCCCGAAGAGCACTGTAAATGTTGAACTAGTTCTTCAAAAAAGGATATTTCCTTCTGTGTTCCCAAGCAAAGTTCCATAGATAATGTTCAAAATAAATATGCCTTTGATATACCTTGAAATCTGAAATATTTTAAGTCAAGTTATTTTAAGTGAGCGAGCAAGCAAGCGGATTTCTGTTAAAATATTTTATTTGAATAGAAATTCGGAGAAAATAATTGTAATATATTTCTAAATCTTTGCAGCATTAGAGATGCTTCTTTAATTCGTTTTCTAATGTCTCTGGGAACAAGAAAGAGGAAGCTGGTGCGCGCGGGCGCCACAAGGCAAGAAAGGGGCGCAGCAGCCCGCCGGGCCCCTCGCGAGGTGTCGGAGGCAATTAGGCGCGTCCCCCGTGTCACCCGCCCCACCCCTCCCCACGCCACGGCCAGGAATTTAATAAACACGCCACCAGCCACCAGCCACCGTCACGCGAACCACACGCCACAAAAGCCACCGACGAAGCCCTCGCCCCCGCCTTTTCTTTCTCGCTTACTCGATTGCTTCATTGCTGGCTTGCTCGCGCTTTGCTCGCGCTTTGCTCGCGCTTTGCTCGCGCTTTGCTCGCCCTTTGCTCGCTGGCGCTTTGCTCGCTGGCGCTTTGCTCGCTGGCGCTTTGCTCGCTGGCGCTTTGCTCGCTGGCGCTTTGCTCGCTGGCGCTTTGCTCGCTGGCGCTTTGCTCGCTGACGCTTTGCTCGCTGGCGTTTTGCTCGCTGGCGCTTTGCACGCTGGCGCTTTGCTCGCTGGCGCTTTGCTCGCTGGCGCTTTGCACGCTGGCGCTTTGCTCGCTGGCGCTTTGCTCGCTGGCGGTTTGCTCGCTGGCGCTTTGCTCGCTGGCGCTTTGCTCGCTGGCGCTTTGCTCGCTGGCGCTTTGCTCGCTGGCGCTTTGCTCACGCTTGGCTCGCTTACTTAGAGTATAAATTAATTTGAACGAAAATATCAAATAAATCTGACATAATTAAAAAAATAATAGGGGAATTCTTATGATGGAAATTTTTTAAATTTATTTTTTAAAGTGGAATACAAATGACAGGAGCGACACGGATCTACACTTAATACAGTACAGTTTTTGTGATTGTCGTCATCAGTCACTGTTTGGAACAAATGTCAAGCAAACGGGGGGGGGGGGAGCAGGAGACACAAACACTAAATTTATTTAATCACATCGGTCAACACCTGAAAAAAAATTATCCTCTGGAAGAAAACGTATATATTACCCTAGAAATTGTCACAGCCAGTGTATTGACTGTCAGTTATTTCCGTGGTGGTATCTGGTCTAAATCTGAAAGGAAACATATGCGTTCACACAGGGTCTGTTGTAGCTGTCTGACCAGTCCGCACGCGTGCACGCGTGCGATAGAAAGAGTGAACTCGCATTCATTACTTAAATACAGTCCCCTTCAATATACATAAATGTATGAAAAATATTTTTACTTTAACAACATTTTTGGAAGTAATGATTTTCTTTCTCTTAAAAATAGTTATTCTATAAATCGCTTTTAAGTTTATGTTTAAAATGTAAATGTGCTACATATCCTGGCGTCTCTAATTAAAAGAAGCACTCCAATTCAATTACTGCATAAATGAATACACAATTTTTCCTTTAATACATGGTGAAGGACAAATATTTATAAAGTGGTGTGTGTGAAGATGAAAGGTTAAACTTTAACGTTGTAGGAAGATCAATGAAAATAATTCAACTTTTCTTATTACAATTATTATTATTTTAATGTAATGTATTGAAATTAACTCTTGTATCGTGGATATTTGTCCAGAGTTAAGTTACTTCAACTTAGTATTGTCGTAAATTAAATATTCATTTGTGCGGGAGTTTTTACATTATCCCTTCCAATGCAAAACCTCTTCCTACCGCAGACAAATACCAACGAATGCGGTCTGAGCAAAGTAACCAAACAAGAGCCTGGTGTTCCCATCATATTCCTCAACTTTTTGTTGTACCTACTTTTTTGGGGTCCTCTCATTGATGGTCGCTTGCGAGAATTCGGTGACCTGAGTTTTCACTAAAGCATCACGAAAGCAATCATAAGATCTTCTCTCTGCCATGAAAGTTACACTGAATACTGGTTTTACTTTGGTAAATTAATGAATAGCTGAAGTTTTAACAGCTGCAGTGGCCATGTGAATAGCTTTTCTCGCGATTATGAACTTTGAATATCCTTCATGTCGCTATAGTTGAGAAATAACGTCACGGGTTTGATAATGACTATCACAATGAAATAATCATATGAAAAGAAACTTTCAGCTATTTCTATGAAAGGAATTGAAGAAAAATGATAATATTTTTGATTGAGAATGATTGTGACACAATCACACCTCCAATTTCATGTGGAAATGAAGTACATGGTTTGTTAAAGTCTTCGAAAACAAAATTTTTCAATTTTTCAACTTGAGTAATAAATTCATTTTTTTGAATTGTAACGAAATGTTGTGATCCCTTGATGATAAACAACCGTAACACAGCCATGGAGCCTAAGTTGTTTCTGGGACACTCAATTGAGATGAAGCACAGTGCGAAGATGGTGGAAAACCATCTACAACTAGAATAATTAATCGCAAAAAAATAAGAATTTATAAGCGGGATAATCTGAAGTTTTAATTGTTAATGGCTTATTGTGTGCATTTTCGTACACGAGTTCGCTGTGTTGTCCGATTATTGGTTGAACAAGTCGATGAAGTAATTATCCTTGAAGCTCACCACAATTGTGTAAGAGGAAGTGACATTGCATCGGGATTCCTAGGCGACCCATGGTCTTCATTTCTTTAATCCTTCAATTCAATTCATATCATTATTAACGTTATTTCTTCACCAATGTCACTTCTTCCAACGAGAAACAGACAACAAAATAATAACTGGTGGTGCTACAATAGCACATACTATCAAGCATTATTTCTAAATTTGCAGTTTTCGAAAATTGAGAGAATTCATTGAAAATTACACCCGGTCCAATCTTTTAAACATCCCTCCCCTGTTTTTGAGAATTTTTTAAAAAAAATGCCTTGTTTCGCGCCAAATTACACGAAAACTATTCATGTTTTCGAAAAATTGACAGATGGACAGGCAGACGGACAGACAGGCAGACAGACAGACAGATAGGTAGAGAGGCAGGCAGATAGACAGACAGACAGACAGACAGACAGACAGACAGAGTTCATATTGTGGCTATAAATAGTCAAATAGAGTCCTGCGCCAGAGGCATTGGGGAAACGATTGCCCTTACGAGAATTTGTCAAACTAAATATATCATTTCCTCACTTACGTGACCTGGGATGTAGAAAACAGACCGCTCGCCGTTCTTTGCTGGGACAAAAGGCACACAGAAGGGTTTCTGGAGATTCTCCTGTCTCTTCTTGCCTCTCATCCTGCCTTTGCTCCATCATTCATGATTTCGTCTTCAATACTTGTCATGAATTAATCTCAGTCAACTTAGGGAAAGAGAGGCGTTGTGATTGCAAGTAATGGTTCCAATATAGCACGAAATAAAGAACAAATTATTTCTTTCCTGCCCTTTCTTGAATGAAGTAATGAAGTAATGAAGTCACCGTGTTTGTATAGAAATCATGCGTCTTGAGCGGCTATTTGGTTCGCAGATATGTATTAGAAGAATGAGTCTCGTAAAGAATGCAGCATAATGGCTTTATGCGGCGTATTAGTACGTAAGTGACGAATGAGGGATGAGTCTCTGAGAAAACCTCAAAATAACAAAAAAATAATGGAAAAACTCCAATAAAACGCTGCTAACGATGTGCAGAGTAAAACTGTTCAATGTAGTGACTGGAAAGCAGTCGCTGGGGGAAGAACGGAAAACAGCTCTGAGCAAAAGCAAATAAATGAATAAATAATAAATAAATAAAGTAATATTTAAATAAATAAATAAATAAATATTTAAATAAAGAACAAACGATTAGATCTTAGAAGTTAATTCATCTTTACAGTGTTGCTCAATGAATAAGAAGCAGTGGTTAATAGCATTCACTAGAAGCAATTGCTTTCCACATGAGAGGAAAACAAAATAAAAGCGTAGGCTTCTGCGTCAGGAGCCAATTAAAACTTGGCTATCCGGGAGACGCCGACGCGTCCTAGACAGTTGCTATTGTGGCAACCGTGCCAAGGACGCGGTGTCTCTCGGACAACCAAGTATCTATTGAAAACAAAATAGTTCTCCAGAGATCACGACAATACAGGAACCAAGCGGGAAAAAGATAAAACGAGAAGAGATACGGTGGAGTTTTCTATGCAATTACATTTAAATTTCACGATAAGTGTGACACGTATTCTCGTAATTTCTCAAAAAATGTATTGGTCAACAGGTTTAAAGTCACTTTCGAATAGAAAACACAAAAATCCAGGACAGAGGGTTGTTTCTTTATTGAAAAAAAAATTGTCCTTTCGAAACGAATTGTTTTTGCAACGTTTCGGGAAGATACAAAGTTGATCTCGTTCATCGGACTACAAAAGATATAAATTATGTGATTTTTAAAATCAATGAAAGTATAAAAAAATTATTTCCATACAATATTAGAATGTATTTTTTCTGAAGTTCCTCTGGGTTTCTCTGCAGTTCCATCCAGGAGTCTACACAAAGAACTTGCGAATGTGGTTTGCATTGCTGCGGGATGTGGTCTGTATTTCCACCTGCTTAAACCAGTTTCGGAATTCTAGCAGCTTTTTGTAACGATGAGTGGTAAGGAGTGGCTCAATGTAACTCGCACATGCAAGCAGAGAGCTATATTAAACCCGTTTGTTAGTGTAAGCGATTGTATCGAAAAGAGTAATGTAACAATTAACAACAATTACGCCTCACATATGTTTTGTCAGTCACACGTTCGTAAACTTCAGGAACATGAGTAAGCATTCCAATGAATAATGTTAATTATACATGGAGTAGTTGTGTCTATCAGAGAAACAAATTTAAATGTCATATTAACATTGAGAAATCGAATTTCTGACCTGGCATTTTTGGCATTAGTATGTTACATTAGTTAAATTTCTTTACGAAAAAATAAGTGCAGTTCAGTTTAGTAAAACATGCGGGCTAGTTTATAAAGATGTGTGCTAGATAGGAAAAATAAGGAAATGCCTCATCTTTGCAACTCATAAAGGAAAATGCAACGTTCATTCTAATATATGTCAATATTAAGAAATATTTTCAAATGACATACGTACCATATACCGACATGTGTTGTTTACTATTTTTATTAGAAAAGAGTTTTAATTAATATTGACAATATTGATCAAGATTTTTTTACAAGTTTTCATCTTTTTGCCATTTATTCAATTCTGTGAGCAAATGTGCGCTCAGATTATGTTGTAGGTTATATCGCCATCGTTGGTCGTTGGTTATTATTAGTTTCTGAAGGCCGTAACTTCCCTTTAAGCTACCACGACCCGAATCTCTCACAATTCAACGTCATCTCCTCATCCGGAGAGTTTCCTTGGCGTCAAATGTTTTGCTCAGTAGAAAAAATTAAATAATTGTTGTGAAAGCCGCTGGCTTCCTTTACACATCAGAGATCATACCAGAGAGGGTGCATTTACACGGACCGCGTTGTGGATGCATATTATACCAGCGTTCGGAGGAGAGATGGTTTCATAAACAATTAATGGGAGAATTGGAGAGGATTTAATACGACAAAGTATCAGAGACGATATTACGACTCGAGTATGCAATGATAAGGTGAGCTGTAAGCGTTGGGCGAGGCGGGCAGTGGACAGTGGGCAGTAGGCGATGCTCAGTAGCGGTGAGTGGTGAAGGTGTAGTGGGCGAGGCGAGCGGTGGGTGGTAAGCATTGAACGGAGAACGTTGAGTGGAGGGCGAGCAGTGGGCAGTGAGTGGTCAGCTCAGCTGTTGGCGAGGCGGGCAGTGAGCAGCGAGTGGTGGAGGTTGAACGGTGGGCGAAGAGCGGTGAGCCGTGGGCGAGGCGGGCTGTGGGCAGTGAGTAGTGGAGGTTCAACGGTGGGCGAGAGGGACAGTGGACAGTGAGTTGAACGGTGGGCGAAGTGCGGTGAGCGGTGGGCCAGGCGGGCTGTGGGTAGTGAGTGATGGAGGTTGAATGGTGGGCGAGACGGACAGTGGGCAGTGAGTGATGGGCGGTGAGCGGAAGATGAAGAGCAGCGAGTCATGGGGGAGACGGACAGTGGACAGTGAGTGGTGGGCGAAGAGTGCTGAGAAGCGGGCGAGGCAGGCAGTGAGCAGTGAGTGGTGGAGATTGAACGGTGGGCGAAGAGCAGTGAGCGGTGGGCGAGGCGGGCAGTGAGCAGTGAGTGGTGAAGGTTGAACGGTGGGCCAGGCGGACAGTGGACAGTGAGTGACGGGCAGTGAGCGGACGGCGAAGAGCAGTGAGCGATGGGCGAGGCGGACAGTAGGCAGTGAGTGGTGGGCGAAGAGTGCCGAGCGGAGGGCGAGGCGGGCAGTGGGCGGTGAGCGGTTGGCGAGGCGGGCAGTGGGCAGTGAGTGGTGGGCGGTGAGTGGTGTGTGAGGAGTGCAGTAGGCAGTGTGTGGTGAGCGGTGGGCAGTTAGCAATGAACGGTGGGCGAGGCGGGCAGTGGTCGATGGGCGCTCGGCGGTGGGCAGTGGGTGGTGAGCGGTGGGCGAGGTGGGCAGGCGGGCGATGGGTGGCGGGCGCAGGTGGCGCCGGAAGTCGTGCGGGTAATTGCGTGCCGGCCGCGCCCCCCGTCGGCCCCCGGCGCCCGGCGCTGTCGCTCGCCGTCGCCGCCTAATTGTCGTTTTGTCGCGGCTTCGCAATGACAGGTGCGGAGGAGATGCGCACCGCCCGGCAGGTGGCGCTGGCGCCGGCGGCGCCGACTCTCTCGCGATCTCCAGTTCTTCCTCCGCGGACGAAGCGCACAACTCACGGATTGTCCTCACGAGTCGGCGTTAAACAAAAACTAGGTAAACGATGGAAGCGTAGGCCTCAATGGCGGCGGTAAGTATCTACTTGGGAGTCCAGGATGCGCCGCGTCCTAGGCACAGGTTCCAACGTTTCGGCTGTCATTTTGCGACTTTCCTCTGGGCAAAATGAAGGAATTTGCAGCATGACGGTCCAAATATTGCCATCTGTTCCAGAATGCGGTGTCTCTCGGGCAGAAAGAAACAATTCTTGTAGATACGTAAACGCTTTTCTGAATTATTATCCTTCATTCTCTCAGACATTTGAGTAGATATAAACGAAGTCACGCGATGAATGGAACGCTCATTGACTAATATGCCTCCTTGAACAGAATTCGCACCCGCTGCGATGGGGCAGTTATAGCATTGCCGTTTCGTTTGCAGTCATTGACGAGCAGATTCTAGGGCTCCGACAGGCAGATTTTCAACATGCACTTGATGGCTAAGCCTAACTGATTCTCCGACTGAAGAATAATTCTAGCGGCCGGCTGCTCTGATCGGTAGTTTTTCCTGGTTTCGCCGATCAATACCAATCGAAGCAGTACTCAAACGAATAGGACAAAATCTATGCGTGGGATGTTTCCTTACTGGAACACACAGTTACCCTTATATGGACTACACTACCACACATGCCGGGAGACCACCCGGGGGCTTTAAGAAACCCTGACCCGGTTTCTTAAAGTCACGTGATTCAACCTGTAGGTTCCCACAGTTATTGTGTCAAGACACAGTGATTGGGTCAATAGATTGCTATAGTTACGCCCCTATCTTTCGCAGTCACCCTTTCAATCACCTCTCTCCCCGTTACAGTTTACGCCGCGAAATTCGCCTTTCCCGAAGGCGACAGTTGCAAGGGCTATTAAAGGAAATATTGTCGTTTAATTTAAAAGCACATGTCAGAAAGTACACTCTTATACTCAAATTATTACCAAAACATTAATAATTGATACTTCATTGTATTCCTCTTCTTATGATACATTCATTGTCAGGAAGAAAAAAAATACCCTTCTATTTAAACAATCAAAGATGATTGAATTTCTCGAAAACGAAAAATATTACAATCAATATCTCTACGGCATATTGCTTCCCCATCATTCCTCATTGTTGGCGGAAACTGCATTTAGATATTGTGAACCATTTTAGAAGTTATAAGGGTAGTACTTAGTTGGTGGGAAACCCGGAATACAATTTTCCTTCAATTATTTTGCAATATAGTGTGGCGTCTGCCATTGATTCCCCCCTCCATGGTGATCTTCGGATACCGGAATGATATTGGAATGTGACTGTTAAGAAAGAGCTCTGTGAATATTCTTCCAGCAGCTTTCAGTTGTTACAAATTAGTTCTTAATATAACAAGGAATGCAATTCAAATTTCATTCACGAGGAAGAAATTATCTAAGTATTACATTTCGTTATTTTTTTAAATTTCGTACATTTTCTCTTTTTGTTTTTGATATGGTGAATAACATGTTCATGCAAGTTTTAAGAAGTTATTTATTTAATAATATGTTGTTTTTCAAAAACAAGATGTTTCTTTAGTATAATATTAGATTTTATCTTAAGCGGTCAAACAGGCTCCTCGGTACTTGTAACCACATATGAGTTAATTTTCAGAGACAAAGCAGAAAGGTGCTGAGAAAGCATCAGTTTTATCATTTCCAATCCTCGCGTTGCAGTTTTTTAAGTTGTTAATTTTTAGAATTTTCTTTATGGTTACCAAGTGTGTTGACTTTGAAACGTGTGATGATCAATAATTTCAAACGAACCACGACGGAGAGAAAGTGCATGCTAATAGAAGAATAAATTTCTGGAAGTATTGATTTAGGTTGTCACGGAAACTATGACGAGAGCGTCCAATCTGTTATTTTCTGAAAGATAAATGAAACATACAGTATTATTTTGAGACATACAGTAATCTCTAGTGCCTTGCAAATTGATATGAAACGTTTTATCGACGGGTTACGTGTTCTCTAGATTCATATAGGATAACAACACCAGTAGTGATCTCAGCGACAGTGGTGGCCATTTCAAGCACAAAATTTGAAAACTTCTGACCATGACCAATACGTTGCAATTTTTAAGGCGTGCATCATCGCATTCATCGGGGGAAATAAATTGACAGAAAATGGAAGAAATGATAAATTGGTAAATTTTAGATAAGGGATTTATTCAGAAAGAGTTATGGTAATCGCTCACTGAGTCTCACTTCACGAATTTAGTACTGCAGCCTAAGAATTTTGAGAAAATTATGAAAATGTTCTTAACTGTGGCCAATACTAGTGCTTTTACTCCAATAGGCTATATTTAATATCTTTTTTTTTGTTTGATGTACAAAAGAACTTGACTTTTCTTTGGAAATCGTAGACAACTTTGGCTTTTTCTTTCATATTTACAACACACTAGGAAATGGTCGAACAACAATTGAGGGAATTTCGCTAATATACAGGAAATAATACACATAAAATTGCTAATAATATACAAGAAAACTATTATTACCATACGTGTATTTCACGAATAGTACCTCTCGTGATTCGAATCTACATTTCTAACAGATTTGTTAGTCACTTCATCAAAATCTCTGCAAAGAGAATTCTAACTTCAAATTCATTAATATTCATTTTAATTTTTTAACATTTATTATTGATTATTTTTATATATACATATACACACATATATCAGTTACACAGAACTACACATACGTATAGATGGCTTAACTATTAATTCAACTTAAAATTACACTCATACAAAGATTGAGTAAATCAAGATGACACCTCGTAGATTCTCTTCTAGGTCTGAAAATATTTTACAGAAGATATGAAGTGGATATTTACTTATGATGCGAATAGGGTGAATGAGATTTTGACAAAGATTGAATGAAGATAGATACTGGATGTGAGTTTTCAATTTAACTGTGTGTGCTCTCATAGATTTTGCCAACACTTCACGGTATCTTCTTGATAAACGGTCACGTGTTCCGGAATAACGCCCTTTCCTATCCAGATAAACTTATGGCGAAATCTGGCGGCCGCGCGAAACGGAAGCGCCGACCTCTTCATTAACCCACAATTATTCTTCCTCCAATTTGGAATTTCCATCGGCGAACCGTGATAATTTATTTAATAAGCTAATAATGTTTATAAGCGCCGAGATAACTCAGATACCCGAGAGGAAGGAAGGATAGAGACAAATTAGTCGGAAACTGAGCGTGCGTGCTGTATTCCCTGACTATACAAAATTACAAAATACCAGTCGTATATCATGGAGCTGTCCACATTAATAAACTAGGACCTCCCAGAAATCACGCCATGCATCACCTTTGAAAATCATGCACTCATTCTCTCAGTTTCTGGGAGGAAGTCTCGCATTTCCTTGCCGACAAGAAACACATCCGTGTTCGCATGACCGCCCGCCCACTTGTGTTAAAATACTTGCTTTCTTCATCAGATTAGCCCACGTTCCTCACGTCAGTCCGACGTGAGCAACCATTCAAAAATTGAAGAGTCTGCGGACGTGCAGAATTTGTAGTTTTTCTCAAGACCGCTAAGTATCCGACGCTATGGTTAAATCTCTTCGGTTATTTATTTCTTATTTTATTGTTTATTTATTTATTTTTGTGTGTGAAGTACAGGTGATATCCATCTGAGTGTGATGGAATGTAGTCACTAACCAATTGAAAATTATGAATATCCCACACTTTTGAATTATATAAAGGATGAATTCTTTAAATTTGATAAAATGATTAACTGTTCGAAAATTTAATGCAATCGTTATGCAAATTGAAAGGATAATTTCCCTTCCAAAAAAGGTCCTCTGAATTCTGCTACAATTGCAATTTCTAATGTACTTGAATAAGTTTGCAGAAATACCGTTTTTCACAGGCAAAAACAAAAATCCCTTTATCACACCTGTGGTATAAGATATACAAGGATTTGGTATGTTGTCTTCCAACTTTTATCTTATTTATTTTTGTACGTAATGTAACGTATTGTATTAACAAGCAGGAGGACCGGCGCCTTGCAGGCACCGCGTCGCAGGATTAGGGAGCCAGAAAATACTGGATGGAGAAAGGAAGTACAAAGGCGGTACCTAGCGGTGGAGGCACCCCGAGGTATTTTGAGAACTTCCAGGAATCCATGGGAAGGGACGCCCAAAGTGCGTGGTGGCGCGACAGTCAAGTGGCATGAAGTGCCCTGCGAAATCGAGATGACGCGTGTCACGTGATCTGTGAGGTGTATAAGCAAGAACGCAAAGCGCGGGGGTGGGTTTTGAGCTAAGTGAAACCTCGTGCAAACGTACAATACTTGCGCCCAGGGCGGTGTGGAGACAAACTATGCTCGAAGGGCAACCCGTGTGTTGGGACGACGCTGTGGAACGTTTTTTCCACGGGTGACTGCGGTCGCCGGGGCTCTGCGCTGTGCGCGTAAGCTCGCCGAGGAGTGGCAAGGGCCACGAGTCAGGCAGATTTACATGTTTTAAGGACCGAGGTATAGGGTCTATCAGACCTGTACATAACGGATAAAACTATTTATTTGTAAATACTTATTAATAAATATGTAAATAGCTGAAGCTCGTGACTGTGATTGCTGTTGTGTTCCCATGACGTCACAGTAACATAGTACAACCTGAGTGTACGTCCGAGAGGTAAACGGGGACAAGTTAAAATATAATAAAAATGACATTATGTGTCAAACGAAAATGAAATGAATAATGTAATCTGTGGTTGAGAATAGAATGACGTTGGGCAGAGGGGAAAGATGATATATTAAAAAAAGTTTGGACATATTGTGGATTCTTAACGCTTATCACTAGAGCTCGGACAACGCCCTTTTTGTTCATTTTATTTCTTTGAATTTAATTTTAGGCAACTTATCTCATTATCAGTGTTTACCTCAGAAATGGCTTTTGCGAGGTTTTTATAATGCCTATAAATGTATATTTTAGAGATAATTGCCTAATCGAGCGTTAAGAGCCTGTATTGAATTTTCCGCATTTTTAATACTTTTTGTTCGCTATATTTTGTTTTCTACAATCAATTTTTAAGAAATAACTGACGGGGAATTTTTCACAAGTAATAACAAGTAACAAGCGGGTAAAATTTGCCAGGGTGTCCTCTGATTGAAAAGCTCTATGTCCTGTGTTCTTGCCTGTAACGCGTCGAGCATGGACATCGCTTAGAGACGTATAAAAATTTGACACCTTGCGAGTTACCTTTTGTATTTCGCCGAAACCCGTGGGGAGCTCCAGAGTACAGGAAATTGATCTCGTTTTTCCGATCTTCGCAATGATTAGTGAGCTATCTATTCTTTACCAAGAACACAAATCTCTTCAAAAATAGCGCTCCGTTTTTGCGTTTTGAAAGGTAGAATTACACAAGATATGGAGAGTTTTTCTTGGAAAATTTTGTATTGAGTTTGAAGTTTTGTGCATGCCAGATCAGTAAATCTTATGTTTCTGTTAAGCATGCTAGCAGTAATGCCAAAAGAGAAAGATTCAAGAAGTGCATTGCTGAAAGAGTGGGTCAATTGAGAAGATCCCCGGCGGACTCGAAATGTACTTTTTAGCCAGTGTTGTGAAAATATGGTAAACTGGGGAAAAAATACTTCTTCCAACATAAAAACATTGCAACTCATGCAAAAAAAATTGCGAAAAAAGTGAGAACAACTATTCAAAACTTCTTCAGCATGTGCAGTCAAAAGATGAAGACAAGAAAGAAATTCAACACAGACTAGTGCCATGCCTCAAGTATTCCATTTTCAAAACATGAAAGTCCAACATTTAACTAGTTTAACCAACAAAATATACAAAATATAAAATTCCACACGAGTCAACTCTTAGGAAATATTATCTAAATCTGCAATATGTTTTGACAATCGAAGAAATTCGATTTGTTGTTAGAGAATTATGTTGATCGTTTATGTACGTATAAATTTTTATATTATTCAACCATAATGCCCGTTTTTCTGTCTATTTTTAAGTTTTTACTTCCTAAGTGCCTGCCTATTGTCAACAAATGCCTATTTCACTGCCTATTTTTAGGTTTTTAAGTGCGTACTTGCCTGCCTATTTTAGATCTTTTGAGTGCCTACATGTCCTAACTCTATCACAGCCCACATATCACTTTATGAAGCACTGTTGTGCTTCTCACGATCAATAGCCTTTCTCCGAACCACACGTTCACTGAAGCGGTTAACCAATAATTTCTTTGTCAACATGCACTTGTGCCTATGTGCTTTTGAGATTTTTTCACTTTTCCCTAAGTGGCCGAGGTTCTCGATCCCTCGACTTCTCCCGAAACAGCACGGGGCAGTTTCTCTGCAAGCGGAACGGGCGTCGGGCGAGCACCTCAGCCAGTGCTACCGGACTGGTCGGCCGATCATCAGCCCAAATTGCCTCCTATCTCCTCATCGACTCGCCCTCCTTCCGTCCGCTCGTCTCCCAAGCGGCGCTGACGTCCCACAAGACTTTGTCACGACACTCGACATGCTACAGCAGCCACGCCATTCCACATCACGCCATTCCACACCACGCCATTCCACACCACGCCATTCCACACCACGCCATTCCACGCCACGCCATTCCACCCGCTCCGCCCTGCCCAACCCCGCCAGGCTCCGCATTGCCAGGATCCTTTTCGCTCTTTTGTATCTCATCTTACCCCTTTTATCCCCACCATGCTCCTCCACGCCGCCCTCCGTTCTGCTCCACTTTAACCCGCCCTACCGCCTACGCCTGGCTCAGAGCATCAACTAATGTCACTGCAGAGCCTCTGTCTTTGGGAACGAGTCCCGACGGTGGCAGTTTTTTCGACACAAGCTTCTACAAAAGCCGCTGTCTGGCGGAGAATTCTTGCAGCCGGCTGCTCTGATCGGTCGTTTTCCGTGGTTCCTCCGAACAACACGAGGCGAAGACTGGATCAGTACCCTAACAAAGAGGCCAAGGCGCGATCTTTCTTTCCACTTTGTTCTACCTTCACCCCTTTTTGTTAACACTAACATATGTACTACACTGTCACATATGTCGGGAGAACAACCGGGAGCTTAGAGCTTGTCCGGACTGGGATGGTGCTTTGCTGGGGAGAAATATCTGGTTGGAGAAAACCACGTTAGACGTCGCGTATGTCAGCGCTAGATCTCGCCCTCCAGCGGGGGAAGGATCCCCGCCACCCCTCGAGAAAAATGTCCTCTACATTAACAGGTCTGATGACCTCAGCAATTTACCCGGAAAGTTTCCGGCAGAAACACGAAATCGATCAATCAATCAATCAATCAATCCGCTCTGTTCCATTCCGCCTCGCCTCGCTGAGAACTCGCCGCTTCCCGGCCCGACGCACATACTCCTCTCCCAACCAGCCCATTCCCGCTCTGCGGCGACCCGCTATGCTACAATCCGCCCCTCCTCGTCCCGCTCCGCTCGATGTAAACGACCCCGTCGGGAGAAGGAGAAGTAGCGGGCGCCGTAAAAGCTCATTACTTTAATTAAACAAAATAAGACCTCACGGTAGCTGACACCCGCAGATTTCCATCTGGGGGGGCACCGGCTCTAATTACACAGAGACGACGCCGGTGGTGGCGGCGGCGGCGGAAGCGCGGGGGAGGCGAGACCGGGCGGCGCTGCGTGTTTGTTTAGAGCGCGTGAGAGCGGACGCTGTGCGCGCGGCGATGCGCGCTTGTCTCCGCCGGACGCGCCCGCTACGAGCTTGTTTCCGGTGAGCGGCGCGGGAACTGCGTGGCCGATGGGGGCGGAGGATTTATTGACGCGGAGATGCAGAGCGTGGATTTTCAGAGTTGTCACAAACAGACGAGTACGTTCTTCCGTGTGCAGCTCCTCTTGTGCATTGCGTGTAGCTTGGGAGCAAGTTTAATTGTAATTATAATAATAATCATCTTCTCTGTTTATTTAACGGGCCAGTCTATAATTTAATTGCAATTTTAATTGCTGTGTTGCAAATAGTTGTTTTTTATTTTTTCAGGAATATGCAATATCATAGTTTCAACCATATCTCGAATGCAGGAAATTTCCTCATTGCGGATAGAATCTTTTCTTAAAGTAATGACAGGTACATTACTAACAATGAACACTAGTAGATTTTCTTAAATTACCGTGGAGCATTCCACTCCAGTACTATATAAGGAACAATGGGTAATTGTCTGACAAATTTTATCAAGACTATACAAACATTAGAAATCTTTGTAGTTTCACGTGCTCTAATTAGCTTGTTCAGAGGGGGAAACCAGGCTCACTAGCCTCCAGTAAATAGAAAAAAACGTTCGCTGGCTCTTCTAAGATTCAAATATGTATAAAAGTTTCAGAAGAGATATATTATGAACGGTTAGGAAAACAGATGCATATGAAGGAAATTGTCTCTACCAGATACGTTACAAGAAATATCAAGATAAGATTGTGCAGAGTTTATTGAGTATTTTAAAAACATAAATACATGTCAGATGTTATAGAATTGTTAAATGAAACGTGGAAAACATTTTCTCAACTGGTTTAAACAATTATTGTATGTAATAATTGAACTATTAGCGTTGACTCTGCCTACCTTATCATAATTCAAAATTTTATGCACGTAATTTTTGTATAATAACTAAATAAATATTTTACATATATATAATGTGTTGTATCATTGTAAGTAGCAAATAATATGAATGTTTTTAATTCCTGCACTGTAGAGTAATTGCTCACTAATAATCAGAAGAGGTTGATGCAACTGTATTATTTTTAATTAAAAAAGTAAAAAAGTTATCCTACTAAAACTCAGAATGAAAGAAAATTTCAGGAATTATTTTTCATTTTCAAATGTTTGTTTCCAGATATTTAATTGCAGGATCTGAAAATAAAGGAATATTTAACTAATGGATAATTTCTGTTGTTCTAACAAAAAAATTGACAAGCACTGAGATTTATTTAAAAATTTGATTGAAATATTGTGGTATGAAAAAGATACGTTTTTCCCAATTATTTTTTGGGATGAGTATATTATATAATGACTTCTATTTAAAACTATAAAGGGATAGTCAATGAAACCACCTCCAACATTCTTCAAACGGTTCAAGATATTGAGATGGAATTTTTGCCAAACGATTTAGAACACAGGAATCATAAGTAGTAAATATTAACTTTTTGATATCATATTTTATTTTAAAGTTACCTGATCAACTTCGCTTTTCAAAATGGAATTTTTTTACTTTTTCGCAAACTGCTTACGCAGTGAAGAGAAAGTATTGTAATGTTGTGGTGAGGGGGACGGCAACTTTTCGACAGAAAAACTCTTATTGCCGAACCGAACTGATAATCATAAAGTGGATAAATTTTGTTCCTATGTGTAGTATATTTCTTTCCCTAACACATTGTTTAATCAGAATCCATGTTTTGTTGACTTCTAAACCGTTCAGCCAATTTCCTCCCAAACTATTATACCTCAATCGATCTGTAAGAATTCAAGGCTCTGAGTGTTTGAAACGGATATTTTGATTTTTGGGGTACTTAACATGAAGCATCAAAAGCGTTTTCAAAATTTTCTCAAAAACAGCCACAATTTTTTTTATTAAACTGTTCACTCGGAGAGCGTCAAGAATTCTTTAAAAAATGACATGGGTCTCATTTTCGTTGAAATCCCAATGAAATGCACTCTATAGCCAACACTGCATATCTTCTTTTTTAAAGCATCGCGCGTCAAATCGCAAGGTGAGCCTGTTATCTATGTTTTGAACGGCTTTGGTAAACCTCAGAAAGGTAGCAAACATACACAAATATTGTTCTCAAATTCAGTAAGAAAATGGTGCTATTCCCGCCAAAAGGCTTGTTTAACTGAGCTACAACTTCTTCAGTGACAGTTATTGACTTTCAAAATTAAAAAAGATCTATTCAATGTTCTCTGCCATGTTCACGAGAATTTGTATTAAAATTTATAAAACTAAGTATACTGAAATAATACTCTTGATAACAATGCAAATGGGTCGCAAAATTCCAAAAGTTCCTTTGTCAACTGTTTGCAAAATCATCGCGTCCCAGGGTCACAAATCTGGTCTTCAATCTCTCTGTCATTGCCACTCTGCAAGCGACAAACTTACCCTAATGAGCCCCTAGGTATCAAATTCTTTGATGAAAATTTCAAAATCTGGAAACGATTTTAAAATATTCGAGGTGGGCATTTTTATTAATTAACCATGAACATTGAAGCCTTATCAAAGTAGTACATTATCAAACGATGACGTAATACACGAGTGTGATATTACGATACCTGCGAAGAACAAGCGAGTATCGTACACTTCATACGAGTGTAACACCATTACATTGAGTTTCATACAGTACTTTTTCTACGAATCATGGCAACTTTTATAAGTTGCATTTTTGCATTTAATCTCTTCATGGCAGTTGACATGCAAGGTGCAGCCAAGGCCACCTAGCGGACAGCTCCCTAACCTATCTTCCGGAAGTGGCTTTGGTTTATCACCGCGCTTGTTAAATAGAATTGAAGTGAAATTACGATCCAATTCATTTTAAATAATATTCCGCGTAAAAATTACTAATAATAAATTAAATTAAAACTGACAAGCCTAATATATTATTAAATGCAATTATAATGTACACAATCGAACGAAACATTTACAACAACGATTTTCAATGATTAATTGGCAATACTTGGAATGCAAACTTCTTTGTGATTGGTCAAGAACCTGTATCATAATGAAATCTGTATCGTAATGAGTTTCATTATGCAACAAGTTGCAGCCATTAAATGACAGAATTATACAATGGGAGTAGAAAAAACAGAATTTATTTTAATTTACTGATACATTGGTCACAATTTCTTCAAACAATTTTGCTTTTTCTTCTCCATTCTTTCAGAAGTCACACTCTTCGCATAACATAAAATTTCAGCTCCTGTGCTTGGGTTCATGTGACGCCTCTGAAGTTGATATGCATCTAAGTACAGCTCATAAAGAAGAGTGCCGGCTGGTGAGTTTCTGACAAACACAGGAATGAGTCATTAAGCTTCTGTACGGAATATGGCTAATTGTTTTACCGCTAGTCAGCGAAAGATATAATTTAAAAAATAATTGGCGTTGTATGTAGAAATTTAAGTTTTATCATAACAGAAAATAGGTTAAAATGTTTTCTTTCCAACCACTATAATTCACACACGGAATCGCCACACATACTCTAACGAGATACAAAAATACTCGTACAAATTAAATGCCTGGAAAGTATCTACATTGTGTTTCTGTAATTTGTATTACTGTGTTGTTGATATCAAAGTTTGCCTGGCTGCTCTGGAATCATGTGTGATATCGGATCGTGCAATGCTTAACACTGGGAAATACTGTGGGATGATTTTAAACTTCGGAATTAACTAGAAAAAATTCTAAAATCTAAATGTAACCTATTTGTACATTAAGGGGGTGTTGACTCCAGCAGGGTCCGTGTGCTTGGCGCACAATGTTCTCGTCAGACATGGATGCAAGGAACTTTCAATTTGACGAATTGCGGGCCTCTATAAATGGCACCGCGGACCGCCCGTTGAACAACCCTGCTTTAAATACTAAGCAGGTTAACCTGCAGAACTCCTAGTACGAGGGTGCAAATAGAGGGAGAATGAGGAGGATAAAAAGGAGTGAAAGGAGGGGACGAAGGAAGATATGAAGGAGGAAGGGAAACATAGAAGAGAATAATAAGAGGGGGGAAATAACCAGAAGAGGACGAAAGATATGAAAAAGATAAGCAGCCAATCGCCAGCGTCGCTCAGTCGCCACCTTTTGTGAGACGATGGTGCCAGCCAAGCGCTGGGCCGCGTGTCTCTAATTAGTGCGTGTTTGCTCTACGCAGCGCTGCCGTGTATGAAACCCCGCCCCCACACCGCCATCTGTCCCTGCCTGTCTCAGGCGATTGAGTCATTTGCACGCTTTGCGGCTCGCAGCTACACGCCCTGAGGCAGCCCAGCTACCGACTGGGCCCGCACTCGCATACGGTTCTAAATAGTATTAACCCCAATCTGCCTAAATTATTTTTTTTAATTCATTACATCATTTTATAATTGAAAAAAATTAATTGTTTTTCTCAAAATTTTGAAATGCACACGGTGACTCGTCTTAGGATGTTATTGAAAACAATTGAAGTTCTAATTGCAATTCTGCAACATTTTAAGATGAAAGTTTGAACTACCTATACCTTCGTACAGGATGTCCATACGACAGTTGAAAGCAAGCAGAAAGCAAATTTCATTTTATCAATTTTCCACATGAAGAACGTCATTACATGAATATTATTTAATATATCAGTTAAACTACACGATTTCTACATCGAGGTTTTCGCCATTTCACCGGGACCATGAGCTCGAAAAACCTTATACTGTTCATAAAGGCGCTTCCTTTACTCGGTACTACTAATGGCGCGTTTGAAACGGTGCGATAGTACGAAGATCAAATGTTGAAGTAGGCTGTTTGCTTCTGGGAAAAGCATCGTTCAACGTCAGATTGGAGCGTTGAGAGGGATTTCATTAGTCCATGCACATTATGTAATAAGGCAAAAGACCCTCGCGTACTTTGTCACTACTGCAAACAATGCTCAAGGCAGGGAATTTTCAGATATTTCTTAAAAACTTTTCTTGAACCTTTTAAACTTCTTGACATACCACAGCACTTAAACTCCCATTAGAGTAATAGTAATAGTAATAATAATAGAAATAATAATAATAGTAATAATAATAGTAATAATAATATTAATAATAATAGTAATAATACTAGTAATAATAATAGTAATAACAATAGAAATAATAATTATTATTATTCAACTTTCTTCTCTCCGAAAATGTTAATTATTTTTTGATTACCTAACTTCTTCCACAATATACGGTGATTTACTAATTTAAAGATAATTTAACTTTTTTTTACAAACGCAGATTTTGTAACGGGAATTTGTTGATTTTGGCATCCTGAGTCGTAGAATAGTCCTCTATAAGTTTGCATTTCACGCGTTGTCACATCCAGTAAGACATAAATCAAACTTCATGAGGAATGAATGATGTTAAAGAAAGCACTGTCAGTATTATAATATTTTAGTTTTTTCATTTCCCAACTTGACGAATAGTGCAAAAACTATTCAGTGACAGAGTTCCATCTATTTTGCATTTACAATATTTTTCTAATCAAGGTTACAACAGCCGAGGAAAAACCATTGGTGAAGCTCGGTTGCACAATAGCGACCTTTGAGCTTATTTCCTCGTGATCTTACTCGCGCTAAATAAATAAAACATGGGTTACATAAAATTGAACAGTTCGTAGTGTTTCATGTTTTAGTAGGAAAACTAACACGCATCCTTATGTTAATATTTCAAGCTAAAAAAGACATTAGCATATTTAATAATTTGCGAAACGTTCGCTCACTTGCCCTCAAACGGAAATATTTAATTAATTGCTACTAGAATGTTACGAAACCATTCCCTACTATTTTAATACAACCCTGCTTTCGGACTAGTATTCATTAAATCCGTTTCATATGTTTTAAAATGCATATTTTTGGGAGCGTAATGTTCGGGTAAAGCATCGTGTAGGCGCCTGCTCGCGTCCGGTTGGCGTCCTCCGCCCTCACGATGATTATCCGTCCTCACGCGTCTCCGCCCACCGCCGCCCTCTCTGCCAATTGAGACATTCGCACGCCTCGCTCCACGGCCCCCGCCTCACACGTTGGTCCAGCCTCGGGCAAAGTGGACAAAAATATCATCCGCCTATAAGGGCAAAGGTCCCCAAACTTTCTTCTAATGGGGTCCGGGTAGAAAGTTTTTAAGACCTTCGAGGGCCAAAAATTAAATTTCAGTATAGAATGGAATTGATCGCCTATTTGTTAATTAAAACTTTGGTAAAAGAACGACAAAAAGTTAATTCTTAAAACACATTTGGCCATATGGACACGCAATTCTGGATCAATATTTGTAATAATTAAAACTCATTGGGAATAACAATTTTAAAATTTCAATATTTAATTATAGTCACTTCTTGTTGTGGCTCAATTTTTATTTCACTTATTATTAAAATTCTCTCAAATGGCTGGTGAGCGGACGAAAGACTGCAACAATAGGAAGCCAGATTCTTATATCTTGCAGTAAATTATACCTATTAGTTTTTCAACATTACATTGCTTTATCTCTTACAATATGTAAGTTGTTCTCTCTAAAATATTGTTACGTCGTGGGAATACACAATAATCACAGACACGAGCTTCAATGGTAAATATGTACAGGTTTATTCACAATATGTACAGTAATAATTTAAGTTACTCAGCTCTGGTAGATGTTTACTTCCCTGATCGCAGGAGCGATCCTTAAAAATGAAATGTCTGACTCGTGGCCCGCGACACTCCTCAGCGAGCCTCCCGCACACAGCAGACAGCTCCGGCGACCTCGGTCACCCGTGGATATAGTCCACAACGGCGTCCCAACACATGGGTTGCCGCACGAGCCTAGCTCGGCTCCGCACCGCCCTGGGCGCAAGTTTTGTGCGTTCGCACGAGGGTTCCCACTCAGCTCAACAAACCCCACCCCCGCGCTCTGCGTTCGCTCTTATATAGCTATCACCCACGTGACCTGAAACGTCACTGGGTTTTGCACACGGCCCGCGCTAGTCGCTTTGCCAGGCATTTTTGGACATCCATTTCCATGGATTGCAAGAATTTGTCACGCGGCACGCGGCAAAAATGCGCTGTCCGCACTTTGGGCATCCCTTTCCCTAGCTCTTAGGATTTCTCAGAATACCTCGGCGTGTCACATCCTGCCTGGCCCCTGGCGTCTAATCCTTTGCCGTCGCACCTTTGTGGCGCCCCGGCGGTTGCTAGCTGTAGCCCTACAATACGTTACAATATACATAGGTAGAATAAGTCACGAATGCAAACTTTGCAAACAAAATGCAGCTTGAGGAGTCTTAACCTTTCCCATTACACATCGTTATTAAGTAACCATTTGAAGAAGAATGGCTGCGAAAACAATTGCAACGTCACCACTACCATTTGACAAAATCAATCGGCTTTTTAAGCCCAAACTTTTCTTCGGCCGAACACGGAACCTCTCTGAACAGACTACCTGCTCTGATAGATCTTATTTCATTGTTTTATTCAATCAATTTCTGGGTGATACCGAAGTAGCACCGTAATCAACGAATCATGCGTCCTACTGATTCCTTTGAATCTCATAATCTTATTCTAGAACTCTAACTCTATTTAAAGTTAATTTGATTTAACTTAGTTAATGTAGGTGAGGATGCAAATGTATTTTGAAGTGAGGATTTCGTGTACCAGTCCAAGTTTAATGATATACTTGATGTGTGTTTACTTAGCATCAAGAATCGTAAATTCAGTGATATTTTAAGAGAAATATCCCAATAAAAATATTCACATCAAATTTCCCCATTCCGCATCTCTCTTTATGCATATTTAATTCACCGTTCACGGAAACTTGAAAATAAAAATATCCAAAGCTTCCTGTTTTATTCTGCGGTGATAAGCAAGACGTAAAAAGCGCATACAGATCAATTTCTCGAAGCTGTTCAATTTACACGATTCGAGTCCATTGAATAGTTTCGAACATAAATTGAAGATCAAATTTACAAATTGACATATCTCCATTTTCATTTAGTTTCTAGTTTTCAAATATATTCTTAAAACGCTTCTCCATCATGGTGCCAAATATTGTGTTTAAAAATGGAGCTTTACCTGTGATAAACTGTATCCGAAAATCGTTGA
This sequence comes from Teleogryllus occipitalis, assembly GCA_011170035.1. Lineage (NCBI taxonomy): Eukaryota > Metazoa > Arthropoda > Insecta > Orthoptera > Gryllidae > Teleogryllus > Teleogryllus occipitalis. The sequence goes on along the minus strand of BLKR01000602.1, from coordinate 288,816 downwards.
ATCCTTTCTTGAACTATGAGGCTGAATTTAGAGTTTTTCGTACACAATTCGGACGACCCGTTACTTTCGTCACCTTCCAAAGTTACATCAGAGCGCGGATAAAGTTCCGTTTTTCAAAACTGTTCATTTTACATTATGCATGTGCTTTGAATAATCTTGAAAACAAATTGAAAATTTTTGCAAAAACTAGAATTTCGTCCACCTTTAGCGTCTTTCGTACCATCGTTTGCTAGTCTCATCACTTTCGCTACCTGCGGCAGTCTCAGCGTCGCCAGTACAACATCTGCCATCGTAACGCAGCAGTTACGTCCCAGAACCAGAAACGCGAATAAAATTCAATTTTTCAAAAGTGTCCATTTTACATTATTCAATTGAATTGAATAGTTTTGAATACAAATTGATGATTTTTTTTAAACTAGAATTTCGTCCATCTTGAGTCTCTTTCGAACAATCGTCACTTCGCCACCTGCAGCAGTCTCATCTACCCCTCAGTTGCCCCGCGCGCGTTCCGAAGCGGGATCCGCGTCCTCGCGCGAGGCAACTGCGCCTCCAACTGCGGGTGACTAATTTCAACTGCTTGCGAACGAGTGTGCTCAGGCGCCGTAATGAGTTGCTGAGGGGAGGGCGACGTGGCGAGCCGAGCCTGCTGCTGAAACGTGTCAGAGGCCGACACGCTTTGCCACGTAAGAAATTTGATGCTTAACGGTGAGGAAACTTGTAACGTACGAGTGTGTCTGTCACGCAAATATCCCGTAAAACGTTGACTCGGAGAAGAGCAGGGGTGTTTTTTTTTATTGCTGCAGCCATTATGAATATTTTAATATATTTTTAAATTAGTTTGTGTGTTATGTTTTCTGATAGCGTTTTAGGATGAAAATGAGAAATATACGAATTCGTATCAGTCGTCTGTGATGTGATTTTTAATGATTCCGCGTATTGAAGTTTGCTCTGAGATGTAAATTAAGGAATGAAATTGATATTTCAAACGATGTTTAAAATAAAGTCTTTTTCTGAAGTAATATTGTACACATATTGCCTTCTTCACAATCCTATCTACACAATTTCTTGAGTTCAGTTAAAAGATAATGATTCTGAAATTATATTCAATAAATTCAAATATAAACAATTCTTAATTGTAAAATGCCCTGAGAGAAGAAACAACAAATACCACATAAATGGTTTGTTCTATTCGTCGTCTCAAAACATTTCCGAGGAACAGTGAGAGAATATTCGTATATTCTTCAACGAGCGCATAACGAGGGCTATTGTTCACAAGTTGATGTTTACGACTAAAGCGACGTAGGAGTGAGTGTTGTAATTTCTCCGAGAGAATAATAGCCATTATGCGCTAGTAGAAGACTACACTTTCTCTACGTCCTTGAAATATTCAGAATACATTTTGAACAGATTTTGTTTTATTCAGAACTCAAAAATAAGGATACTGTGACGTCGTGGGAATACACAATAATCACAGACACAAGCTTCAATGATAAATATGTACAGGTTTATTCACAATATGTACAGTAATAATTTAAGTTACTCAGCTCTGGTAGATGTTTACTTCCCTGATCGCAGGAGCGATCCTTAAAAATGAATAACTGACTCGTGGCCCGCGCCACTCCTCAGCGAGCCTCCCGCACACAGCAGACAGCTCCGGCGACTTCAGTCACCCGTGGATATAGTCCACAACGGCGTCCCAACACATGGGTTGCCGCACGAGCCTAGCTCGGCTCCGCACCGTCCTGGGCGCAAGTTTATGCGTTCGCACGAGGGTTCCCACTCAGCTCAACAAACCCCACCCCCGCGCTCTGCGTTCGCTCTTATATAGCTATCACCCACGTGACCTGAAACGTCACTGGGTTTTGCACACGGCCCGCACTCGTCGCTTTGCCAGGCATTTTTGGACATCCATTTCCATGGATTCCAAGAATTTGTCACGCGGCACGCGGCAAAAATACGCTGTCCCGCACTTTGGGCATCCCTTTCCCTAGCTCTTAGGATTTCTCAGAATACCTCGGCGTGTCACATCCTGCCTGGCCCCTGGCGTCTAATCCTCTGCCGCCGCACCATTGTGGCGGTTGCTAGCTGTAGTCCTACAATACGTTACAATACTTACTCAAACAGTGTTTTAATATGAAATACATAATAAGTCTGAATTTATTTTCTGGCAAAAGTAATGGTGAAATAATGTTGAGAAAGTTTTGTAAAGTAAGCCAAGAAAACATTCTGGCTGAAAGAATTCACCCTATTACTCTTTCTCCCCTCCATAAATGTTGTACTATATAATTGCTCATAATACTTACTTGATTTTTCTCGCAATAATTGTAAAGTTGTCAAATTCGCTTTTTCCTGAATTTCAGGTGGAGTCCAAATTTCATTGTCACTGTCGCTGGCTTCAAGATTCGTTTGCTGTTGAATGATCAACGTGAAATGTAACGAGAAATACTAGTACAACCAAGCATATGTTACGTACATGGAACTGGGAAATCATTCCCTTGTCTACCGCAGTTCAAAAAAAGTGCAAATTGCAAAGAGAATGCAATTCTTCTCGTGGATTCCGAAAATTCTAGTATTGTGATTGGTGGTCAGGTTGTGGATTCCGACCTGGAATCCACGGGGGAAGGTGTAATCGATGTCATTTGTCGATTAAATGTACAACAGGAATACTTATATTATTAAATGGTCGTAGAGAAAAGTATTTTCAGCCTATTTAGCCTATTCAGTGGTTTTACGGAGCCCAGAACACTACCAATATATGCGTGTAAGGTATGACATGGCAGTATTTCATAAATATACAATCCAAAGTGATTTGAAGTACATTTGAAGAAAATGACACGTTTCGTCAATAATGTTTTCTGACCAGTAATTCCAAATATTCTTTTCTTTGTTTACGTTACATTACAGTGATTGAAAGAAACAAACTAGTGCTACAACAGCACCGGCTTTCTTGCATTATTTGAAACTTTTGCAATTTTCTTGCAAAGTGACAAAATTTGAACTTGTGCAAAGTTCAGAGAGTTCAACGAATATGAAACCTACGTCAGTTTTTAAACATAATTTACTCTATCCGAAAAAATATTAAAGAAATATTTGGAAAATTTAAGTTTCATTTAATTTAAAAAAATATTTTTTTTATAAATTGCCACATAAAAAACATTCAAGCAAAAATTACGCGAAAACTACTTTCTTCGAAAAAACCTTGTGAGTAAACTTATTTATTGATCGATTTTTAAAACATTTTATTAGCGAAAATTTTTTTATCATCAATATTGTACTTTTGCAATGTTAATGTCTTGCAATTAGTGCTTGCCTAAAATGGGACCTGTGCCATTTGTTTAAGAGTACTTTGCCCAATCCGAAAAAATCAAGAAAGTTTGGGGACGATTTTTTTAGGAAATTTTGAAAATTAAAGGAATCATGCGAAGTATCTTTTTCTAATTCGCATTGGCTGGAATTCTTTCATATCGATCAGGGAATATCGATTTTGGACCGGTAGCTCAGTGATCATCAACTGATGTCACTGCAGCGCCTCTGACCGGGAGGTCCTAGGTTCGAGTCCTGACGGCGGCAGGATTTTCGACACTAGATTTTCAGCTAGGTCGAATTCAGTCGTTGTTTGGAGGAGAATTCTAGCGGCCGGCTGCACTGATCGGTAGTTTTCCGTGGTTTCTCCCATCAATACCAGGCGAATGCCGGAGCAGTACACTACCAAACGGGCCACGAAGCGCGCGCGATCTGTCCTTGCTCTTCCTTGACCTATCCTCTCCCCTTACACACTTACATGCACTACACTACCACATATTCCGGGAGACCGGTAGGGAGCTTAGAGCTTGTCCCGGCAGGGCGGTGTCCCGCTGGTGGGAGAGTCCTGGTTAGGTACCCCACTAGCTGACGGTAGCCACTAGTACCCATTAGCTGACGGTAGGTCGGCGCCGGATCCTGCCATTCAGCGGGGGAAGATCACCGCCATCTCCCGAGGAAAAAAACATGCACTACACTAACGGGACTAATGACCAGAGCAGTTGACGTGCCCGGAAACACGAATAAATCAATCAATCAATCAATTTTGAAGGAAATCGTCTGTTTAGGAGCTGGCGCTAGCGTTGACGGACAGACTGTCGGATGTTTTGCCATAACACAGTTTTTCTGTATCAAGGACCTTTAAAACGAGTTACCGGAAGCAATTTATTTCATAAAAAAACAAGATTTATCCACTTTCTTGAAATCAGGACTCCACAATACCCATTTTTCTGACGTTAGTTTTTCTCAAGAACTCTTTAAACGTGACTTTGACTCCTAGATGTAGACATTATGCTCAAGAAGGAACTTCATCTAATTGAATTTTGATTGAAACCCCTGTCTCTTAGCCGGCAAAGTTAGCCTAGGACTAGCCACGGCGACGTTTCTGACTGGGTTTTTCGAGAGTACCTATCCCAACGGTGGTGTATTTTCGACCTTTGCTAGAAAGCTAGGTAGTACATGTCAGTCGCTGTCTAGAGAAATCTAGTGACCAGCTTCTCTAATGTGAAGTTATCTGTGGTTTCTCTGATCAAAACTTGGCGAATGCTGGAACGATACTTTAGCAAACGGAACAAGAATTTTACGCGCTTCTTTATTCTTACGCCCCCTCCCCTCATAAACATCACAGTTACATGCACTTCACTACCACTAACGTCGTAAGATCAGTCAGGAGTTTAGAGCTTGTCGCGACTGGAGAGGGGCCATGCTAATGGAGACATCTGGAGAGGGAAACCCCCAAATGCCCTCACGTAGTAGATCTCACGTTCCGTAGCTTCTATCATTGGAACATCATTATTTAAGTCACTACACTAACGCTGCTAATGCCCATAAACCCTAAATAAGTAATTACATGTCACCTAGGACACCTGGATATTGACGAGTTACGATATACTGATTGTATTAAAATAGCGCGTTCATCCCGAGTGAAAGATGGAATAAGCTTTCAATACAGATTCAATTTCATTTTGTAAATGAATTTGAGGCGTTGTTTCGTCGTATATATTTATTTTGGCATAAAGCTTTTTCGGCCGCAATGCGACCATCTTCAGTGCTATTCTGAGGCGGCTGGAGACCTCGGTCCAAACAAGACAGCTTTATGCCAAAATAAATACATACGACGAAACAACGCCTCAAATTCATTTACATGATGCAAATGTCGTTAACGCCGCACCATTTCCTACCATCAATTTCATTAGCACGTTAAAACTCATGGATGCCCGAGAATCTGAAACGTTTGAACTTTCATCTAACAAGTACGTGACTTCGTCAGTAACGCAGATATTTCGAACATCGTCCAATTCACGGGGCACCCAGCTGTAGGTTGGCGCTTCGCGTACGGCACGAGTGTATTCAGTACATGATTACGATGTGATTGATTTCTCATATCTTCATCTGCCCCAACTGAGACTTGATCCTACCGTTAACTATTACTATATCATCATATTCATCCAAAAAGACTTCTCTTCCATCATTCATTTCATCGACGGCAATGACAAACCTCCAATTGTGTACACCTGTCTTGAGAAGGGGAGAGCATACAAGTGCAGGCCACTTTCCTAACCTATTTGCAGAGTTTAGAAAACGTTGGGGCAAAGTCATCATCACCATCATAATCATCAACGTAAAAACGTACCGGTAAACAGACAACAATCATCATCGACATACCGGCAAACAGACAATCCTCTCTATTTTGACTGATGCGCATCCCTATTTGGCCTCATTTATTGTTGAGCCGGTCACTTGCGAGAAAAGCACCTGGTGCCGCTCCGCTGTAAGTGAATTGGTCCATGGGTGAATTCGAGCGCTGCCGTCCGCTGTTGCAAGCGCGCTTCGTGGGGCCAGCGCTGCCTTTAATCTCGGCGCTGCCGACTCGACGTTTTGACTTCTCATTTAGGCAGGGGAGGGGACGGGGCTACGCTTTTGACAGCCCGTCATGATGCTGGTGGTTGGGGCGGAACGGACGGATTGGGGCGGGATGGGGCGAGCGGGGTAAAGCGGCTTGTGGGCTGAGAGACCGAGGCGAGCCCTGGCGGGTACGTACGTGGCGTGGCGGGAAAGAGCACGGCGGGTAAGGGAGGGCGTGGCGGGGATCGAGAAGGAAGGGCGAGCGTGGCGTGGCGAGCTGGTGCGTGGCGTTACGCGGAAGCAAATGGGGGAGGCGAGCATGGTGAGGCGTGGGATAGGTTGGCGTGGCGGGGAGGGACGAGACGGGAGGGGGCGGAGAGCGGGATGGGTTGGAGTGGTGTAAAGTTCTGCATAGGGAAGCGGATCGGAATATGATGGGGAATGGCGGAATGGGACGGAATCCAAAGGAGCGGGACGAATGGAGAGGAAGGAAAGAGACGAAGACCGAGAGACGTTCGCCGGGGGATGAACGAAGGCGAACGAACGGAGAGGGGCGGATGATGAGAGACAGAGAGGGACAAGACGTAGGGGTACGAACAGAGTATACAAGGAGACCCGTGTATTTGTGTGTGTGTGAGTGGGAGAGTGAGTCAGTGAGTGACAGAGAGGGAAATAGGGAGTAAAACGAGGAGATAGGAGGAGGCGAGAGAAAAAGGGGACAAGAGAAGAAGGGACTGAAAGAAAAGAGTTGAAAAAGGAGGCAGAGGGAAAGGGAGACCATTCTAGTCAGTATCTCTCGTTCAATCGCTAATGAAATTCATGAATATTTGTTTTTTTTTAATTTGGCAATACCGCCATGACCACCTGGACCTAAAATTCAATTAATAACACTAGGGAACAATACTTTTTTTTCATACCTACAGGACAAAAGTAGGTGATTTCAAAGGAAACAATCACGCTGATTTCGAAAAATATAATAAAAAGTTTATATCACGCAAAGTTCATAAGATATGAACACATTTAGTGTTTGAAATAAACAATACCCTATACTAATTTGCACATTGTCCCTCTGATCATATTACTACAAAATTGTATGAGTATGCTTCATATGAGGTAAGAACAAGTTAAACATGGAAGGTGCATATTCGTTCAATAATATGCAGACATTAAAATGGTTTGTTGGTATTTTCCATATTATTGATAGAGAGAATGACAATGATTTGAGTTTTCCTTACAACCACAATTTAAGGTTCGTTGTACAGATGACACAACACTGGCAAAAAGCCCATGGTTGGTTCTGATCACAAACACGACAGCCAAAGTATTAGGCAAGTTTTGTAATTTTTTTTCCTTTGAAGTTGGAATGTAAATCTTCCACAAACGTAACAGAAGTTATCGCGTTAATTCGCCCACTTTTGATGTCAAATGACGAATTGCATTTTATCAAATCGATTCAATTTTGCAGATCATGTGGCGGTCCTCACTTTATAAAAAACACAAAACTGTAATGTATTAATGTATTTGAGACGCACGCAAACCAGATATGAACTTCACGCTCATTGAGGGGACAGTTCCGCATGACACCGACTGATTCAAAATCTACCACCCAGTTGGATATTTGTATACTTGCGATAAGGTAAGAAGCTAAAATAATTCCTTTCGGCGACTGATACACAGTAGGAAATATGATAGTGCACGTGACTTGTTATTAAAACATCCACTAAAACCCATTCGTAACTGTGCGTGACTACCAAACGCGAGAATAAAGACGGCAATCTTCGAATACACAAGGTAAAAAACAAACACGAAAGTCAAATTTTGTAGATATCTCATGAAAGTGGCATAAATGAACTGAAACTTTATTTTTAAATAGTTTTATGTGTATTGATTCTACATACCTTACAGGTGCAAATTAAATGTATTTGCATTAATAGCAAAATACGGTGTGACACGGTATATAGATACGGTACATTTAAGAATTATGATGCGATTTGGCGTTTTTATTGTGATATTCATAATCTACATATAAAATTGAATGTGTTGCGTACTTAACCTTGCTGAAGGTAAAAATCCTATTCCCTAGTGTAATTGTCTGCTACTTATCTTACTTAAAACTTTTGTCTCCTGGTCCAGGAGAAGCTGCGACTTCGTGTGGAAGAACCGTGTCTTTCTAGACACAACACAAACTTAGGTCGTCCAGCTCAATCATAAGTAGTTATTGTCGATATGTACTCGCGACTAAAACCTCTGTAATCTTTTTAATTATTTGTAGCTTTCGGACTTATTTTTTCTTACCATTTTAGTAACATTATTCACGTAACAATTCCATCGAAAGTCTCTCACTACGCAGAAGTCACAATTTATTTCAATAAATTTTATTTATTAAATATGCCTTTTTTTATAAGGAAGGAAAATATTTTAGATATCTATCAATTGTATTATTTGAAGTATAAAAAATAAATTAAACAATTAGCAATTTTTTAACAAAAGCAAATATATTACGTTTATTTGCATAAACATAATTAATATATTTTTGCAGAAAATATTTCTCTCGCAGTGTACAATTACAATTGTACAATTATGAAGAATTGTACACCTCTGCCCATATTTACTTTCTATTTCTTCCCCCTATTACATTTATTCGAAGCTAAATTAGCTGTTAAGAGATCCGCAAGTGTTCGGGTAATGTAGCACATTTACCTGATGGGACTAATGCGTCTCGTGGGTAAGGGCCGACTTTCATTTTCACAAATTTAAGAAAACTTTATCCCCTTCACTTTTACTTACACAAACCTTCTGCACAGCCAGTGATAAATCTATAACCTCGAGATATCTGGTGTCACAGGTGTTTTATTGTGGCGGATTTACCCGCGGACTTGTGAACGCGACATACGCGTTCACCCGAATGGATAAAACAGGCGGAATATTCTAGTTAAATTGAATGGTATTAACTGAGCAACTGTTTTTAACAAGTAAATAAATAAATAAATAATGGAGAACTCTTGAACATCATACTAAAGGCAGAAAGTAAATATTACAGATGTATTTTTTTATAACTTATTATTAGTACTCGTAATCAGTTGCTTATGTTTTAAATAAGCATCTCAAACATGTTTGACGTTTCTACTTGCAGTTGATGCGTGCGTGTCTGGAGGTTTTAACTGGAGGTAAAAAGGAATTGTGTGTTAGGTAGACCCGGAGAGCCTAGGCATCTGCTTGTTAGAGGGCGGTTATGACTCGCGCAGTGCGCCGCAAAGGGCGCTCGTTTGTTACCCCCATGGGCGGCGAGAGGGCGAACAGGTGCAGCGGCTCAAAGGGCTCATCTCCAAGGACTAATAAACCGGCGTTTTTCTGCCTGAGACCCACAATCACTAACCTATTCGCCCACGGTTCTGATGACGTAGTTCACTAAGCTCTTCTCAACGAGTCCCATTTGCTTCTGAAAGTTTACTCATGGCTAAGGTTTTTTATATCATAGATAATATTATTTATTTAGATAATACAATTTAAGGCCCGCGTAACTAAATCGATCTTCGTGCATTGAATACTTTAGTTTGTGTGAAACTGGAATAGTAATAACAGAGGAACTTGCAATAATGCCAACAAATATTTATGAATAGAATTATTTATGAATAACACGTGAATATCGTACTAATGGCAGTAAATAAATATTGAAATTGTTTCAATTTGTTTATTTACCTTATTAATAGTATTAATTAGTTTACTTTTAAATACCAAATTGCCAGGTTTTTAATTAATTACCAAATTATTTTTTTTGTTTTTGTTTTGTTTTGCACTTTTCATTTGATTTTCCTCAGTTACACATGTAACATAACATCCACACATCCATACATATGTAGAAACATGAGGGAAAAATCACATTTATATTCTTGGCATTTTCAGAACTGCTGTACTACTAGAATATTCACCTCGATTTTCGGGGTTGATTCTTATGCGATTTATAGCTGAGAAAAAAATAAAATAATCAGTCTATTATTAGCTTTGCTTATTCTCGTGCAAAACATTATAAGTATCTCTCGTATCCTCTTGTCAAAGTTGAAAACTGTTCAAAAATGAATAATGTATCAAAATATTTATTGCGAACAATATTATTTTAAGTAAATTTTTGACACCGGTGAGACATTTCAAGCATAAACATAGATGTAAAAACAGTTCAAAGTGTTCCTCATATTAAGAATAAATATTTCCTTTGCCGTTTACGCCTCAGAAGAATAGTTTCCCCTAGAAAGAGTTTTTGTAATTTTCGGTTTCGTGTCAGCCTACATATCACCGCAACTTCACGCGCATTTCTAAGACTCGAAGCGTTGCTGTAGAGACAAGAGGGCATTAGCGTCACTTGTAGTCAACTAGTGCTCTGCAATTCGGACCGACAGATGACAGGACAAGGTTCTGTTGGCTTAAAATCGCGCCATTGGGAGACCACGTGTGATACATATCTGTCGTAATTTACTGTCCAATTCCGTTAATGTTTTTCTTCATTTGTATTAAAAAAGTAGATTTTCTCTTCGGTATTACTTCGAAATGTTATTGGTTCTTCCAATCTCTGTTAGCACAATTGTCTGGACAAAATGAAAAATCTCCAAGAAACTCCTACCCAGAAACGCAGAGTTTCTCAGCAAAATGTCATATGACACATTTGTTCAGTTAACTGAAGAGAACATGGTAATGTATTTGTTTAAGAAATGAAATGACTCACTTTCATGTAGATAGATGTCTCCGAATAATGTTATAAATTTCTAGGGCATGTAGAAAAATAACTTTTGTCAGTGAACACAGTGTTGAGAACCTCCTGAAATGAAGTAAAACATGTAGCATTTGCACTGATTGTTAGGCAACTTGTTATACATGTTATATATGTTTGATAGATCAGATTCTCATGCAATCAAGGGAAATTCTCGCATCTGCCAGTATCTGGATATAAAGGGTTACCAGATAATCAGAGACAGGTTTCAAGCGTGTAATTCCTTTACATAAAATTTCCCATTACATGTTAATTTGCCAAAAGTGATCTTTTTCAATCCTTCTATTAGCCCTAGAACTTTGTAACATTTATTTTTAACAGAAGCTGACTCCAGAACTTTGAAATGAGTGAATGAATTTCGAAAATTCTTTGATATCAATTAATGGAAACACATAAGTATATACTCTTGTGATCATTCTCAATTCTCTGTAGAACGGCAGCCACTTTGCTTTATGACACTCCCGTGCTTTCTTTACTTTGCGATACCTAGTTTTTTCTTGTATTTTTTTTACGCACGCGTCCCGCAAGTTCAACTTTCCAAACCATAAACACTAAACGGAAGTAATTTTTCTCAGGCAGGAGGAATCAAAAAATGTATTGATTCAAATGTAAACGAACATTCGAGAAGAGTAATTTTTGTATAAGGAATTCCGGTAAATTTTTGTTCAGGTAGAGCGATGAACGGCAAAGAAACTTCGTGTGCTAAGAGTGAGCGGCTCAGAGGTTCTAGCGCGTGCTGGTGCTGGGGGCAGGAAAAGCGCAATAAAAGGTCCCCTACCCCTGCCCCTGCCCCTGCCCCTGCCCCTGCACCCGCCATCGTCACCGCCCCCGCTCCACTACCGTGCCCGCTCCACCACCGCCCCCGCTCCGCCAGCGCCCCCGCTTCGCTACCACCCCGCAAATGCACTCCGCTCCGTTCCGCCCCGGACACCTCCCCGACCCCGCCCTGCCACTTCCCTCCCAACTCACGCCCCCTGTTCAACACAGCCCCCGTCCTGATCCGCCACGCCCCGCACCCGTCCCGCCACCTTCCCGCCACGCCCCGCTCACGACACACCCCACTCCCTTCCAGCCCCCGTCCTGATCCGCCACGCTCCGCACCCACTTCGCCTCCTCCCCGCCCCCACCTCGTACACGACCCACCTCCGCCCCCGCCCCCGCCTTGGCCTCCGTTCTTACCCAGTCACCCACCTGCGATGATTTCTGGTGCGAAGATATCCAGCGTTACCAGCGCGGCTGTGGCCGTCTTACGGATACCCTTGAATCTTCTAAACTCAGACGGGAAAAGGACGTACGTGAGTCCTTCCAGTAGCGGCATGAGGCATACATCGTGATACTCGTCCAGGTAAAACTAACACACTCTTAGAGTGCGTGTACCTGAATTTTTAAGGCCTTCATAACCGTTTGGGATATATGAAACCTTAACTTGCACTGTTTTATCCATCTGGGCAAACTCCGCCATCTTGCATCTATGATCACGACCCTGCAGCTAAAAAATCGTATGGACAGAACCTGTCGGATCCTGATATTCTTAGATACGTGTTCTTTGTGGCCTGAACGCCAGTGTGCGTAATTCTGAACTCGCTGGTTTTAACTTGAGAAAGGTAATGCGATACGTAAGAAATGTGGTGAACGCGGACGTTTCAATCTGTCACACTTCTCGAATGTGTATGTGACCTTGAAGGGGTTTTTTTTACGTGGCTAACTATATGACAAGAGTGGCTAGCTAAAATATCCACACTTCAAATATTCTTTATTTTGTAGTCCAGGAACTATAATAAGAACCACTATACCTCATTATTGCGACGAAATACAAGCTGGCTTCCAGTATGTTAACACGGTCACAAATGTATTAGTGAAAGTAGAACTCTTCTGAAATACCCTAGTGTGAGGAGTGACTAGTGTTCTGGAAGATGAGTAAAAATTCCATGAAGGGGTGTAGCAAGCATGTACTTCACTCGCATTTGCTAATGGATTATTTGAAGATGATCGAGCAATGTGGTGGTTTTCTTTACCTTTTAATGGTACATTTTAACTAACTTATATCATTTTCTTTTTATTTCACTATCATGTTATTTTTTCAAAAAGGTTGTCGATAGTTTTTCATGCCCCTGAGCGGAGCGAAGTACACGATGGCGGTCGTTTTAAGTTCATTATTTATGGGAAACTTTGTTTTCATCACAAGTGTAAAGCGAAAACCTAGGGATTTAACTTATCAGCAGTCACCAACCTCGTACAGGAATTGCTGCTACTGCTTTTGCCACAACCATCCGGTTCGGTAATAACTTGTATTATATATCTACTCAATATCGGACTTTTACAAATAAATAATGATTTGTTGTTCCAAAATTCTCAAAAAGAGGTGGATTATGTTATATTTTAATGGTAAAAAGTTTTTGGGCCATCGTCAATAGTGTGAAATGGAAATTTTTCGACGCTCTGTGCCGATTTTCAATTTATTTCTGCGTAACGATTTTGCATCTGTTATTTTGAATGCCAATGTATGTTCACAAAGATGGACCGTAAAAGGTGGTTGTTTCTGAAGCTACACAAAAAAAAATGCAGTAAGATTATATTGTAGGTGGAAATTCTCAATTCTGAGTTTTTTGTTACTAATATATTTCATTGCTTTCAATAAGATAAAGTAAATGTTTGGACAGAACTTATTTCATTTACTTCAATAAAAATATAGAACTTAAGTCGCACGTAAAGACACCGCACGTTGTATTTAAGTAATCATAATCTGTAAAAGAAAACACTTCGGAAAATTTATTCCGTCTAATTCTCCTGGTGTGTTTCCAAAAGAGTTATGAGTTTGTTCTAGAAGCGCTACTGAATAAAATATAATGCACATGAAATATGATCCAAGTGTTGCCGTATCATATACGATCGGCGTGATACCACAAACCCCCACAACAAGTACGATTTTACAACAATTAATTCATTTGTATTGTAACCTTGAGCAGTTGTATACTGGAATTGTACCTGATGTACTCCACAGTAACAAGCCCTGGAGATTCTCAGAGACGAAGTAAATTCGTGATCTAATGAATTTTATGTTTAACCTCCGCCGCTCGCCACACGGTTCTCCGCACTCCACACGCACCGAAGGAAGTGTCAGTGGAGGGCGCTATTACCAAGTACAACGCAAGGCGAGTTGCAATGAGCAATCAGCTCGCAGGTGCTATAACACCTCGGTGTCTGGCGCTTCAGAATCTGGGCGCGGGATCTTTCTGGTCCCCGGCGGCCTTGTGGCGTGCTCCTGGACGTCGGCGCGGCGCGGCGTGGCGCGGCGCCGACAAATGGTGGCGTGTACGCCAATGCCAGGTCCGCCCCCGCCCCCGCGGGTGTTCATAAAGGGCGCGCCTTGGAACGCTCCCGCCTCCGCCCGCTGTCGGCTCGGCGGAGGCGGAAATACTGAGGGCTACAGGGCAATGGGGAGAAGATAGGGATACACTTATCAGGGGAAATGGAGAGATGGTGAAGAGAAGTGGGCAATTATTTAGGATGCCGAGGCCAAGATGAGGAAGATGAGGAAGAAGAATAGGAGAAAAATAAGAAGGAGAAGAAAGTAATGGTGATTATTATTATTATTATTATTATTATTATTATTATTATTATTATTATTATTATTATTATTATGAAGAAGAAGAAGAAGAAGAAGAAGAATCTTTAATTTTTTTCTTTCACATTTTGTCAAGTACACCAACGCATCTTGGATACTTGAACTCCAAGAAAAAAAAACTTTTCAAACTTAATTTAAACTCAGTAAAACTTTGCTTGTAAAACCTACGGCCTTTAAAATGCTGTCCAAAAGTTTTTGAAAAAAAAAAAGAATTTGAAAAGTAAAAAGTGACACCCGTTTTAGTATCTATCCTTTCTGGACTCTGTAAAATTACGCACTTGATCCTTCTTTTTAGTCTATATGTATTGTGAATCACAGTCTCTTCTTACATCGTCGTTATGATTCAATTAATTCGAAGCTAATGAGCGAGTTCACTCGGGTGACTTTAAAGTGGGCAATCCTTTCCAAGGAATAAATGATCTGAAAGTCATCTGGTCATCATCGTGCAATGTAATCACTAAAAACATCTTTGTGATTTCTTATCAACGATAAATATCATCCTGGTTTATCGTCAGGCATTAATAAAGACAATCAGCAGTCTATCTATTTATCACGTATGTCATCAATAACATGAGTATCACGGGCATCAGATTCTTCTCCGCTACGATGACCACCATCACCTGCATCATTATCATATCCAACTTTATACTCTCATTTGGTATAACGACCGCCTGTTACTGCAATCCTTTGCATTTCCTACCGGCGTCATTCTTGCCACTGCTATTCAGGATAAAATCAATGTTACCATCATCATATGATCAACAGTCTACAGACTAGTTACGTGTGTCATACCAATTCCGTGATTCTTCTTCTTCTCCACGAACCGGGAGAGGTGGCTCAGTGCATCAACTGATGTTACTGTAGTGCCTCTCACCGGGAGGCCCCTGGTTCGAATCCCCACAGTGGCAAGATTTTCGACACTAGTTTGTCAACTAGGTCGCATTCACTCGTTGTCTGAAGGAGAATTCTAGAGGCCGGCTGCTCTAATCGGTAGTTTTCCGTGATCACTCCTATCAACACCAGTCGAATGCCGAAGCAGTACCCTAGCAAACGGGCCATGGACCGCGCGCGATCTTTCCTTCCTCTTCCTTGTACAGTACTGGAAACATAAATTGATCGCGGCCGTCTGCGGCTAAGTTCAGCTTTTGCACGGCTTGGCCAGCCCTTGTCATGACGAAACGTCGCAGGCGGAGCCTCACAAACCATCGTAGCCAATCTCAACGCAGGGGGGAGTGCCCTAACAAAATTACGACGTACAAAATGGCGGGCGCCGCTAGTTCAGATGTGGAAGTATTTTCAAATAAAAAATACATGGAAGAAACACTTGTATGAACACGAAAGTGAATTCATTGAAATATATAGGAACACATAGCACTTAACCAGTGTTAACACAATTCTTTTTGAAGAAATTACATTGATATCAGATAAAATAACACTAATTTTAAAACAATTACGTTCTTATACACATTTAAATTCCAATATTCTTGTCCAAACACAATTTATGACCTTTATCAAATGACCAGTTTACTACAGAATTTTGCGATAAGAAAAACGATTATAATTGCATATTTTCAATTGTTCATATGTATATTACATTTGCAAAAATGCAAAATACTGTCTTTCTCGAATCGTTAGGACAGCTAGGGAACCATTTCAATTAAAGAAACTAAAATTCAAAGACCAACTGTATATTTGTCACTAAAGTAACAATTAAACTAGATATTAAGCAATTAATTTGCATCTCATGTCAAATTTGTTATTTTGCTATCATCAAATCAGAGGCAACTTGGGAACACTCCCCGGCAAGAATAGCGCACATTACGGAATTATTTATAAAATTGTTAATTGTTGCAAAATTGTTAATTCGCAGTTTTCGGTTCTGGGACATCAGAGAACCTTTCCCACTTTAGAATTACAAAATTTTGAAATTGTTTATATATTTTTAAATTTTTCAAACAAAACGTATTGCTTTTTTAAAATTGCCTTTAAAATTTCGCAATCCAATTAGCGCGCTATCTCTTTCGTTTTCGAGATACGTAATTGTTTATAAGAAATTAGCATGTCATGACAACTATTTTTTTGGCAGTTCCCACGCTAAGCTTTTCTATATGCCGTTTTGCAACGGCTCGCTTAGTTTCTCCGGCAAATACATTTGAAGTCCCTAACGGGGGTGGAGGGGACAAGCGGCCACAATGCTTGCATTAATTGCCACGAAAATTGTTGCTGGTTAGATATTCCTGGTTTTCAGCTCCCTAATTTTTCATTTTATTCTAAATACTTTAAGTTCCATTTGTTTAACAATTACAGCATAAATTTTAAAATACTACTCGAGTCGGCTACCGAACAATCTTCAACTTGGGAGCAAGGAAGTGTCATCAATTGGCTTCCAGAAATACCCCCCCCCGGTGAAAATTGCGTCCTTGCTCCACACGTTTCAAGGCGAAATAGCCTGAGCTTGTAAGCGTAAATCGTAACACTCGCTTTCCCTCGAGAAAGCCTTTATCCACCTTCTTAGGAAGCCAATTCTTTACATATAAAATTGTGGAAAAATTTTCAAATTAAATATATAAGAAAACAATAATTTTGCATTAATTGTCTTCACGTATAAATATAGACATTAAAGCTTCCGGCTTCTCAGTATTCACACATTCCAAATACGAAATACATTGTTATAACATCCACAATTTCATTCTAACCAGTTAGTCTGCTGCCTTTAGAAGCATATAGCATCAGCATGGAATAAGCGAAAAAGTAATATTATAATATAGTATTGACATATGTTTATTTATGGACATTTGTACTTGAAGGAATGTGAACTTACGTACGCAGTTAAGTAAATTTCAATGAAGGTGCAAAGTTTGCAAATAAACATGTTTTTAAAATTCAATTATTCCAAGTTCAGAACAATTGCTAGAAGCATTCTTTTCCATTCGACCCTCTAACACGCCAATGCTTTTTGACACTACCCTCTGAATCTAAGTGGATTGTTTGAGGTCATCGCTTATCGCGTCAAAATCATGGAAGTTTTCATGTCTTCGAAATACGTATACGCCGAGGTCATCTTCATGAAACACAGAAAATCTCATATGAAAGAATCAGTCGTCATTTCAACAATGAAGCTACTACGACATAATAATCATAATATCCTCAATTTCGTTTACTTAATGTGTTCCTTCGAGCGTGCTCCGTGTCTCTGAGTAGCCAACATTAACATAATCGTTAAAATTAAAATTAACGATTAAGGATGAAAATTTAGGATGAAGAAGTTCACATCTCCTCGTAATTGTTTGTAGAGAGCCATATCAGGTTAGTATTATTGTCAATAAAATTGTAGTTTTATTTAATTTGAAATAACTGCTTGAATATTTTGCGGTTTAATTAAGAAAATATAGCTACCCGAATTTGACGCTATGAAAAGTAAACATTTCGAGGTTTCCACTGCGAGACGCATTACGTCATCCTTATTCATTCGCTTAGTATACTACAATCGCTTTCATTTATCATCAATCATGTTACATAGGGTTTCTCATGTTTATTTGATACCAGGTGTCCCACCAAATATGGAACACCCCCATAACTTCAAAACGGTTCAGGGTATCGAGTTGTAGTTTTCGCTGAACAATGCAGAATCATGGGACAGGTAACATGCTGGTAGAGGAATTCTCTATAATAGTTCTAGTTTTCGAAAATTTAATCATCTTTGATTTTTGAAATTGAACTATATACTTTTTCATCAGTAATGGATAGATCATGAACATTGGAATAAAATAATGTATCATATGTTAGTATTTTAAGAGTAATTTGAGTATAAAATTAGATTTTTTGGCATTAGATTTTCAAGTAAACGGGCAGCCTTTACAACAGTCGCCGTTTTGGGAAGATGGCCTTCGCGACGTTGATACTGTTTTGTGAAGAGAGAAGTGTGAGAGGGATGGCCGTGAAGGATGAAGGTGTAATTGCAGCAATTCATGATCTTGACATGAAAAACTTATGAACAAACATCAATTTTAAGATCTGAATGAGAATTTTTTCACACTTGTTCATTTGAGTTGAACTGTTCTTCCTCTGAAATTCCAAATCAACGATAATCGAAAAGAACGAAATAAAAAAATATTGTAGCGAAAACGATAATAATATTAATAATAATAATAATAATAATAATAAAGGCCATATCTAAATTAACAAAAATCGGTGCAGAAACAAGCCATCATTTTAATATATGGGAAGTGAATGAATTCTTAAATATTTTCATTGTAATATCTTGATTAATTCATCAAATAATAGATAGGTAGACATTATCTCTTATTATTCACGGTAACTAAACTTCCTATTTAAACACGTACTACCAGAACAAAGTAATAAAAGACTTGAAATACTCTTGACAGTTCTATCAGTGTAAATTTACCCAAATTTAACAGAAATGCATATCTGCATTCGCTACTGCTCATACTGATTAGAGAGTTTCTCATTTCATAGCGCCACGTGCTGCCTCAAACTTGAAAATGCAGAAGACGGAAGTGTACCGTTTTCTTTTCCATTCAAGAACAGCAGTCGTATGATTGCAAAGTGGACGAGCGATCATTTTAATTAAAAATGACATCTACCAACGAAGAGACGGTGGTTGGCTCCTTGTTCAGTTTGAAAATGATATTTATTATTATTAACATCTTCTTTACGCTACCAATTTTTTATATCGTTCTTTGGAACGATCAATGTTTTAAAATTTTAGTAGAAGGCAAGTTAAATCCAAATAAATAAATGGAATAAATCTCCCATTCTGATTGTTAAAATTGGTATTTCTTAGTGTGATGTCTGTGCCATCACCAAGAATTACTGTTGTTATGCCTCATCCCCCACTGCCACCCCTCTCAGTCAAGACGCAACAGTCTAGACGCCTGATGGCCCCCCTTTCCCAAAAGCGACAGTTGCAAGAGCTGCTATACGATCACCCAGTTAATTCAAAATCACATGTCAGAAAGCCTAATTTTATACTCAAATTACTATCAAAATATTAGCATATGATACTTCATTTTAATCCTCTTTTCATGGTCTATCTATTGCTGGAGATAAAAAATATATAGTTCCATTTGAAAAATCGAAGATGATTAAATTTCTTGAAAATTAAAAATATTATAAACAATTTACTCACGGCTTGTTACTTGCCCTATGATTCCGCATTGTTCAGCAAAACCTGCACTTCGTTATCCTGAACCGTTTAGAAGTTGTGGGGGTGGTCCATATTTGGTGGGACCCCCTGTTTATGTAATAACATTACAACTGCATTCTGGCGGGCAGGAATTCAGGCTCTGTAATTGGTGTTTTTTTTTTTTTGCGTGTAACCTACTCTGTGGTGTGTGAAAGTGTATTTATGCACATATACTTTCTCGTAAACATTGGGAGTAACAAAAGTAATATTTAGAGAGGTATGTATGTATGTATGTAATGTTGCAGTAAATCGATGTGGAGATTTTAATGGAAATACACCTTTTGGGGTCTTAAGTTACCAAGAGAGTGTTGTTGTTATTTCAAAACGTCCGTCTCTTCGTCCATGTGTCCGCTCTTCTGTCTGTCTGTTTCTCTGTGAGCACTAGTGTGTAAACTATTTGTAGAATTTTTGTCAAAATTAATTTTCCATTAACGATCTGGCCCGAATCGAGGCCCTGCGATTTTGAAAATAATTCTTTAAATTTTGGGGTTAATTTAGTTGAAGCCCCTGGGGAGCATTTTCAAACTTTTCTTCAAAACGGCTCCAAAGTTTTCCGACCTACTTATGTAACCACAGTCGAACATCCGCCAACGTCGGAACTCGAACTCTAGGGCCTCCCGGTCAGTGACGTTACAGGGAAAACTGTAACGATGCCACTGAGCTATCGCAACCTTTGCACGTGTACTTAATAACATAGTAAGTCTTATTTTCATTACAAAGTTTTAATTTTTCAATATTACAAATATTCAATTGTTTCATATTATTCGTGCGCATAGTAAATTTACCTTAAAGCTTCCTGCTTGAATCGTGTGTAACAAATCGGACAAATTGTATATTTGAAAAAATTATTACAATACATATAATCAATTATTGCAATTAATACAATGAAGATCTATTGTGTGACAAAATGTTATTCCTCTAAAACTGAAAAATGTACCTAAACTGATGTTTGCTATTCTGGCAGTTTTCTGTGTACTATTCGTTACTTCTGTGAATGTTGTCTGAAGAATACACTGCGTTAGACGAAAGATAATTATACATATTTCTTTCTTAATGCAATCTGCTCTTTAATATTAGTCTTTCAAATCATCTCGTGTGAACGTTTCTTAAAATATGAGTGTTTTTCGCAAAAGTTTGAGTTATATGGTGACAATATATATATATGTTTTCGAACACCACTAATACACATGCTGGAGATTTATTTCCAAGTGCAATCGTTTTAAATACGAAATTTTAAAATACGTTTTATTTAGAATTTTGTCTGAAAAAAAACCAGTAGCTTTTGCGATTTTTCGAAAGAATTTTCTGGCATCAAGAACATTGTAAAATTCAAAACACTACATACGCGACATGCCCACGGACAAAATCGTAGCGTATTTGGTTGGGTGGATTCTTCTTGTGATGAAGATCTCAAGTTCAAATCTTAGCCTGCACTACTTATTTTTTATTCTGTACATTAGAGTATGTATCTGACAAATGACTTTGAAATCAGTTGTAGACGTGGAATTTTATATATCGTTTTGCTTTTCAATAATTATATATTTTTTGTCTCTCAGCCGTGTATCTGTCGTCTCCTTAAGGTTTATTAGAAGAATGAAGTGTTAGTGTAAAAGTTGTAATATATTACGCAACCGTTATCAATAAAACAAGAAAATAAAACCGGCTTTTCTATTGTTTGTATTGGTAGTCCAATGAACAGAAAGTGAATAACTGTGTCAATGGTAGATTTTTTTTTCAATCAAATATTTTTGAGAATCTAGTGATTACCAGTTCCAGTACACTGGAACTCTTTATTTTCCGACAGAGAACTGTAACGGCTCTCCACGCCGGCAATGTGCCTTTTGCTATCCTTGCCCGAAAGCGATAACCGAGCAAGTGGCAACAGCTCAAGATTTGGCAACAGGGCATTGGTCACAGGAGGCCTGTGGCCGCTGCTTGGCCCTTTAACACGAGGACGGTTTCTTCATTGTAGGGAAGAAAGTGAGAGGGAATTTGTGCTCTTATTGCACTCCTCGGTCATAAATCATGTGCGACCGCGCCAAGTGTCTGCGTGAATTTTGAAATTTGCTAACACGTTAGAAACGTATGTTAGCACGGTGTTTAAAAATTCTGTTCCTCAATGCTTCTGTGCGAAATTGGTTATATTTTGATCTGTACGAGAATTCGTAAACGTGTTTTAAATTAAAAGTTTCACAAAACAATATGAATATCGTTATCCATTTTTAACATGAATAAAGTAATATATTTACCCCACAGAAACTTGAATTATGAAGACAGAATATTCACAAAAGAATTGGGATCCCTTAGACCAGACTTGTGCATCAATCCATGTCCAGTAATGAAAATAGGTCGGACATTTAAGCGGTAAATATTCTTATATTTGGTGCCCTCTCTGGTTACTAATCTGGTCACTAGAGGCGCCACTAGATCATAGCTACCTTAAAACACTAAGAAAGCAAATTCATTCACTTCTTAAGTTCTGTGACATTCACTGATCACATATGACCCTGTAGGTCATATGTGGTCAGATATGGGATAGAAAATAGAGTAGTAAAATAGAAGTTTGTAAAAACAAAAGAATAGAGCAATTTTTGTGCCTGTGTTATTTTAGTGGGGAAATGTAGCACTATTTGTACGAAAAGTTGAGAAAAAAAATTGGAGCAGTTTTTGAGAATTTTTTTGTATATTTTTAATTGCAAATATTGCACGTCATATTGTAAGGAAACTATTGAAATTTTCAAAAAAATGTACAGGACCTTAATGAAATAAGTAATTATGAACAACAAATTTCATTAGAAGGAAAAATCTTGGATTTTGTAGTTGTGGGAAGACACCAGAAACATTCAATTTTTTTCAATTGTCAAAAATTCAAAGTTAACCGTGAAAATAGAACGTATGCCAGCTTTATAAGTGTATTTTCATCTATTCTTCCAATAAATTTAAAGAAAAAA
The DNA here is from genome assembly GCA_011170035.1 of Teleogryllus occipitalis. Taxonomy (NCBI): domain Eukaryota; kingdom Metazoa; phylum Arthropoda; class Insecta; order Orthoptera; family Gryllidae; genus Teleogryllus; species Teleogryllus occipitalis. The sequence goes on along the minus strand of BLKR01000602.1, from coordinate 266,407 downwards.
TTTAGAGCAACACTTTTGAGAAAATTTTGAAAATGTCCGAAGGGCTTGATCTAAAGTACCCCCAAGTTTTAAAGAATGATTTTCAAAATTTCAAATTTTTAACTAGAGGTAGATGGACAGGTGTTTCTTCTATTTGGAAAAAAATCCTACTCTTGGTTTAAGCGCTAGTAATGTTCACAGACGGCGGGCGTTTCGCTTTCAATTGGTTTTTCGGCACCAAGGACCCGCAAAACAGGGATTCTGGCTACACAACATATTAGAGGATTTCTTCTCTTAATTTAGCAACTGGATTTATTCACTTTTTCGTTATCAGGGCCCGGCAATAAGTTTTTTTCTGCCGACAATCCGACGTTTTTTCGCGCAGCATTACATAACTTTCTCTATACTAGGTATATTACTCCGCAAATTCGTATGTCTACGTGAAAGTAAAAATGATATTTCATTAAAATCCGTCCCCTAATATACTCGTAAAACAGTGTTCAACATACTCTTAATAGTTCGCTTTACCACAATAAGTGGCTCATTTAACCCCACACTGCAGTTAAGTTGATCATTTTTTCGTCAACTACATTTCTGCATCCCATAAAATTTGCTAAAACTTGAAAATTAATAATTCGTATTACCGTTTCTTACATTAACTTAATAGTATTATGTAATAAAAGTCTGGCTAGCCTAAGATAAACAAATACAAAAAAATAAAAAGTATGTTAACCAAACTGTTCTAATTATTTTAGTATTATTATTATTATTATTATTATTATTATTATTATTATTATTATTATTATTATTATTATTATTTGGTCAAATGTTAAGTATTTGGCCATTTTTGTTTTTTGATCATTACTACATAGGAGGGGTTCTAGTCTGTTGATTGACTAGGGGCTTTGATATTGAATTCCGATCTTGGGTTTACAAGGACTTTTTACACCCACTGTAAGGTTTTTGCTCTGTTTCTTTCAAAATGTTAAAAAATGAAAAATCATTTTATTACTCTTCCACCCTCTATTCATTTCAGGAGAAAAACTGTAAACTTCTATTTAAAAACTGAAAGATGATTGAATTTATCCAAAAATAAAAACGTTACTAACAATATCTCTGCGCACTTTTCTTGTTCTATGCTTCAGTGTTGTTGGGCGAAAACTGCATTGCAATATCGTAAACAGTTTAAAGATTTGAAGGTTGTTCATAGTTTGTGCGGCACCTGGTATTTATATTATTTCAGTTATTGTTTTAAACACAGCTCTGAAATATAGAGTTGAAACATGTACTAACTCAGAAAGACATAATACATAATTTACATAATATACATAATTTATAATTTTACTCTCTCATTGCAGTACAGTAGCCTATATTTACAATATAGGACGGGTGGGCTACGGACCTTCTCCATGTTAGGCTCATTTTTCGTCAGAGGCGTAGTAGCTCACTGCCTTAGTGGTATCGCGGGTTATGACGTGAACTCGTAGGTTCGATTCCCCGTTTTCCCTAGATTTTTTTTCACTCAATAATAATTAGCAATGAGCAGGTCTTTAACACAATATTGTTTACATCCACATTGCTGTGGATTCTTTATTCTTGATTATTTATGTGGCCCTAAAAAGGGCCGTTTTATCTCTTCAATAAGAGGACAAAAAGCCATCGTTCTCTATCACGGCTTGTAATCTACGCGGAAGTGAAGTCACCAACGTAGCAGAATAGTTGGGACCATGGGCTAACTTCTCCCATGCATCAATCACCACATCCCAGAGAGCATCTGTCGTGGATGGGGGCGGATCTGGCCAATTTTCTGCCATGACACGCTTCGTCTCGGCCCACATATTTTCATTTGGGGGTCAGCCCCACGAGGCGGCCAGTCCAGAACCTGTACTTCCTCCTGCTGTGCAAGCCATTCCTGAACCAATTTACTTTTGTGAACCGACGAGTTGTCATGTTGAAAATACACTTCTCCATCCGGATACATTTGTCGCACCGACGGAACCATAATATCTCGCAAGACATGGAGATATTGGGTGCCATCGAGGTGACCTTCTATCCTGTGGAGAACTCCAATGCCACGTGCAGAAATCCATCCCCAACACACTACAGATACTCGTCCAGATCGCGTACACTGCTGCACATATTCCGGATAATGACGAGTCCCCCGAGGTCTGTACACTCGTACTGGCCCGTCATTTGCAGAGGAAAAAACCGACTCGTCGGAGAAAATTACATTTCCCCAGTCACGATGAAGGTTGTCCTCGGCAAATGCCAACCTGTAGAGCCTATGATCCTCGGAGAGCCTCTCCTTAACCGCTGCCCTGCGGGACCGAAGTCCTGTGTCCCTTAAGCGGTTCGTAACAGTTCTCGAGCATCCAGGAAAATTGGTGGCACGTTTCAACTGAACCGAACTGAGAAATGGTGTCACCCTAGCCTGGTTCACCAATTCGGCGTCCTGGGCTTCAGTCGACACACGCCACAGACCGGTACCAGCACGTCTTCCCACTTCCCCTGTTTCTCGATACTGCCGCAACCACCTACGTGCAGTAACGGGTGGTACCCCTAACGACGCCCGGCCTCCGAAGCAGAGAGAGTCCCATTTTCAACCAACGCTACGACTCGCTCCTTGACAGACCGATCGTAATGCGACATGGTGAAAGAATGCGGGCTTGTCGCACGGCGCAGCGTGCCGCGGCGCTTCGAGAGAGGGGAAATGCGAGGGGCGGGTTCCGTCCTTAGGGGTATAGTCAAGAAATGAGAATATTTTCTGAAGTTAACTATCCACTCCACGCAATTTTGCGTAGTGTAACGATTATGGACAATTTTGTAAAATAACATAGTATAATGTTCTATGCGAAGTGGTAGCAGTAGGTTTTTTCGAAATTTTGATTGATAAAAAATATTGGCTGCATGCATTGTAATACAGTCTAGTTTTTTGATATTACAATTGTTTGGTGATGGAAACACCCAGAATAACGTTCGTAAAAAACTTTTAATTTTAACTTACGTCCATTGAACAAAATAATTTCCTTACCGTGTGATAAGTTGAAGCCCTGATGAGTCCCAACGAAAAAAGTAATTTTAATCCATTAATAGAGTACTTTATGATAAAATGAAGCTGAATTGTAATAGATTAATATTTTGTTATTTCGAAAACAAGAAACTTGTTAAATGATGACATTCAGCGGCAATGTAGTGTAATATTCATTTTTCACCACTTCCGAACCAATATTCCGCGTCCGTTTATTTTCCGACTCCCAATTAACCATTAGAGAAAGCATCTCCGTTCTGGTAGACTTCTTGGAACGGCATACCGTTCTATTTACCGTATTATTACGAAAATGGTTATTCGAAAAAAATTTAAAACTGAATCATTTTCTTGAGAAACTTCAATAAAATATTTCAATAGTCTTTAATTTTTTAACTTAATTTAATTAATTTAAATTAACTTAAGTTCATTCACAATTAACTTTATAATTAGTGCGTAATTACATGAATTCAAGCGGATTGCTAAGGCTGTATTAGTATTTTTGTGCTACTTTGGGATTAAATGAAAAAAATAGTTCACGCATTGGATGTGAACTAATTCTCCATTTCATTGAAAAATTTTCAATTAGTAAATAGTACTAATTCTTTCGAGAAGACACCATTTTCTTCAATTTCTTTAATACGATAAAATAATATTTAAATTTTTTCCTGATGATTCTAAACACTTAAGAATTATATTCTACAACTTGTAAAAAAACCGATAATAATATAAATGACCGTTTTTACAAAATATATTTATATTACGAGACATGAGATTTGAAATGAAATGTGCAATATTTCCTGTAGCAGACGTCGACACAGTGGCTTTGGGGGAAAGTGTTCTTCGCGACCTTTCCCCTGTCCTCGCAAAAGTGTCGGCGCCGCGAAGGCAACCTTCCAAAATGCGACAGTTGCAACAATTGTTAACAAGAAGTCTCGTACATTTAATTTAAAATCACATGTCTGAAAGTATAATTTTATACTCAAAATACTATCAAAACATTACGTGTTGCATCATTACATTGTATATTTATGATTACCTATTCCTATTGAGACTAATACGTGGTGCCATTTAAAAAATTAAAGATAATTACATTTCTCGAAAAGTAAAAATATTTCGAACAATATCTCCGCGGTGTCTACTAATGTTTGAAAGTAGGGTGCGAGAACTGTAAGTTTGAGATGGCCTGTTAGAATTTACGAGTTTCGTGAACTTCTGTAAGAACTCAACATTTCAAGAGTTCGATTCAATAGCAAGGCGGCTCGACTAAGTGACCTCTCTGAGGGTCATTTCAAAACATAGGCGTCTGAGGGACGTTATGTACTTCCATTCAATGGAAATGGAAACAACGTAAATTAATGTAAAGAAGTGTTTTATACGTTTTATACGTGTTTTATACGTTAACGATTTTATACGTCAAGAACTTGTTCCCACAAAAGGGTGTAACGAAGCATTTTCCGGGGGAGGGAAGTATTATTGGGTTGGTGCAACATTCTACAGACTCCGCCTCTAATGACTTGTAAGGCGAGGAGAATGGGGAAAACTTCCGAGGATAGGCCACTTGAATTACTAGAAGAGCCAATGATAAGTGTTGCTTGCCGTAGAATTGAGGATTCCTCAAGCCCGGTGTAAAATATATATTTTTACTCTTTAATTTATTAACAAATGAGACATCATTGAATTCCTCTATTGAATTATTCATTTCAGGTAAAAAAATGTATAGTTCTATTTGAAAATTCGCATGTGATTCAATTTCACCAAAATTAAAAATAATACACAGAATATATCTGCTGCATAAAACTTGCCTCGTGGAATAAATATGAAAATGATCTATCGTGTCACCGTTCTGTTCAAAACCACTTTGCAAAATTATTTGTTGATAATCAATTTCCTTTCTAGACGATAAACATATTGGCATACACTTTTTACCACTGAATAGATTGCACCCAAACACAAGGAAATCTTCACATTTGCAGGACAACGGTCTCAGCATTTTGAAATTTGCAAGAGAATTTATTTATAAGACAGACGAATCAAAATAACCAAACTAATGTTTCAAAGATAGATTAAGAATAGAAATGAAATTTATAAAGTTAAAAAACAGCTCATGAGCAACAATTTCCACCGATTTGTCGTAAGTCAGAAAACGTTAATACAATTTAATTGGCAGAAAGCAAGACAAAAATATTTGAATTTTATACTTGACTCCCAAGAGCGAATGAATTGTCTGCAAACAAATGAGGGTCGGCATCAGATGCTACGATCCTCTAACCAATTGCGTGTCTCGAAAACGAAACGCGATAGCTCCCGTTGCATTGCGGAATTTGGCATCTTGTGTAAAGGGAATTGAAATGAGGAAATAAAAAAGAATTGCAAAAGTTGTAAATTTATAAACAATTTCCAAATTTTACAATTCTAAAGTGGGAAAGGTTCCCTGATGTCCCAGAACCGAAAACTGCGAATTAACAATTTTGCAACAATTAACAATTTTATAAACAATTCCGTAATGTGCGCTATTCTTGCCGGGGAGTGTCCCCAAGTTGTCTCTAATTTGATGATAGCAAAATAACAAATTTGACATGAGATGCAAATTAATTGCTTAATATCTAGTTTAATTGTTACTTTAGTGATAAATATACAGTTGGTCTTTGAATTTTAGTTTCTTTAATTGAAATGGTTCCCTAGCTGTCCTAACGATTCGAGAAAGACAGTATTTTGCATTTTTGCAAATGTAATATACATATGAACAATTGAAAATATGCAATTATAATCGTTTTTCTTATCGCAAAATTCTGTAGTAAACTGGTCATTTGATAAAGTTCATAAATTGTGTTTGGACAAGAATATTGGAATTTAAATGTGTATAAGAACGTAATTGTTTTAAAATTAGTGTTATTTTATCTGATATCAATGTAATTTCTTCAAAAAGAATTGTGTTAACAGTGGTTAAGTGCTATGTGTTCATATATATTTCAATGAATTTACTTTCGTGTTCATACAAGTGTTTCTTCCATGTATTTTTTATTTGAAAATACTTCCACATCTGAACTAGCGGCGCCCGCCATTTTGTACGTCGTAATTTTGTTAGGGCACTCCCCCCTGCGTTGAGATTGGCTACGATGGTTTGTGAGGCTCCGCCTGCGACGTTTCGTCATGACAAGGGCTGTCCAAGCCGTGCAAAAGCTGAACTTAGCCGCAGACGGCCGCGATCAATTTATGTTTCCAGTACTGTACATGGAACAGCTGACCACCGTCTTCTCGGACATATATCAAATTCGTGAGACGTTACAAGAAAATCGTTACGCAAAATTCAATTTACTAATTTATAATGCTATTATACAAGAAATAGCGTACGAAACTCGTTTATAATATTGGTTTATTTCATTCGTGCAAATCTGAAAACACGCTTTTAACGTCGCTCGTTTTCAAAACATACTCATACAATAAAGCTTAACGTTATAAAATAATTTCATAAAATACCATTAGTAAATTTTACACAAATAAAAATATTTGAATAATTAAAAAACATACAAATATATTAATTATGGTAAAGGTGTGCAAGTTAAGGGCTGTTTCATAAACTTTTCTTCTGCCGATAATCTGATATGTGATGTACGTTGTTGATCATGAGCTTTGTTAGCAGCTATTTGCAAAATCATTCAAATATGATGTGAATGATGTTTTAAAAATACGGCAATAGCACGTGATAGTCCAATTTTTTTCTCTCATAAAAATATCAATTTAAAATACAAACTAGAAGTACTACAGAATTTCACAATTTTCTCGCACTAGTTAGTTTTTTATTATCTTTAGTCTGATTCGGTATTGCAGCAACGTCATCCCAGCTGCTACATAAACGCGGCTGAAAAATTTATTTTTTTAAATTTATTATTTAATATTTTTTATTTTTTCTAATTTTTAGGTCCCTTAATAGAAGAATTGAAATGTACCTTAAAGAATAGTAAAGAAATGTAAAATTGACATCAATTGCACATTTCATTCAACAATTTGGAGCCATTTTTGAAAAAACGTCGTTTAAGGGTTTCTAAAAATACACAATTTTGAGCCTATTTTTAAAAAACATCAATTTTTCGAGAAACTTTATCAACAAAACTTGAATAACTTGTATCCAGACTTTTTAATGTCATCAGTTACATTATTACTGATCAAAATTACTCCCGCCCGCAAAAGTCCGCATTTGAATACTGTGACATACCAGACTGTCACACAATATTTTGATGCGAATTGGGGACACAAATTTACTAAAATTCATGTTGAATGATTCATTGAAATGATCGTTTGCTAGGAAGAACGTAAGTACCGGCGACGATTATTTTCGTAAGAACCCAACCGGCAGAGCTAGTAGGATAGTTATTTCCCTTTAGATGCGTTTGCGAGAAATTTAAAATTGCAACCCTTTTCTGGCGCCCAAAAATGATATAAATTCGGAAGCCGTTTGCAGAAATAATTTGACAGAAACGGAGAGCGTTTCAATACAGGCTTCATGAAACATCCTTCATAGACGTTAATTTCAGGTACATTTTGGAAAAATAATAAAATTACTGAATTTTCCCTTCTTTTTTCTTCTTTTTTAAGGCATTTATAACATTCTTAAGATACAAAAATGTACACTGAAATCCACTGTTTGCCTTTTGGTCCAGGTTTCAGAACCAACCCCTCCGCTTGTCCTCTGCGTCAGCAGAGAAGCACCTATGGCCGGCCAGACCCCGTCTCCTTTTTTTCGGGAATGAACTCCTCCTCACGCTCGGTCTTCAATTCGCCTGGGTGTTCAACAAACCATGAAGTCGAGAAACATGGGTAATAAATAAATAAATAAATAAATAAATAAATAAATAAATAAATAAATAAATAAATAAATAAATAAATAAATAAATAAATAAATAAATAAATAAATAAATAAATAATGAATGAATGAATGAATGAATGAATGAATGAATGAATGAATGAATGAATGAATGATGAATGAATGAATGAATGAAAGAATCAATGAATGAAAGAACGAAAGAATGAAAGAATGAAAGAACGAATGAATGAAAGAACGAATGAATGAAAGAACGAAGGAAGGAAAGAAGGAAGGAAGGAATAGTTTACATTATTTTAAATATGCTATATAAACATTAATAATATTAAAGAATTTATGTCGGCAACACACACATCCAGGTGGCAAGGCTGGTGGTATTGGAGTCAGGCAAGACAGCACTAAGGACGCAAGGTGGGTTTTGCAAGGAGCAAAGTGTGTTTGAGATGCCATGGCAGACGACAGCACATCAAGGCATAGCAATACAGGAGAGATCAGGCCACAGCAAGACACATTCTAAGGAGTAAAATGCATTCCTTTTCCTCTAAGGAGGAAGGGTAATAAATATCCAGGAAAGTAAAAGGATTCAGCTTGAAACTACCCCTGCAATTTAATCTGATTTCCTCTCACAAACATACCAGGAAAGTCATATTCATATGATCATTAATCGAACAGAAAATTACCTATTAATGGCTACTCTAAGGAAGAATTTATTAGAAAATACACTTGCGAATTTGAAATAACGAATATCGGAAGACCAGTGATAAGCGTGGAATAAACTACATACAAAAAGTGAAATAAAGATAGAATACACGGTCTCTTTAAGGCTATAAATTGCCTAATATCTAAGGAAACAGAAATATACTGTTTTTAGGGTGACAGGTCAGAATCTGAAGAAAGAAAGCGACTGAGAAGACGTGAAATGTTCGAGCAGGGATGCAGCGGAATGAGCGCAGGTCGCGACCTGGGCACCGGAAGCAAGAAAAGGCCCGTGGGCGTGGCCGGGGAGGCAGGGGCGCGGGGCGCCCAAAGGAGGGTGGTGAAGCGGGGCTACATCCGCCTCCGCGGCACGTAACTTCCGCGTATCTCCGCGCGAGTGTGGGAAATTGCCCTGGCGAAAGAGCGCGAGCGCACACGGGCGGCGCTGAGGTCACCCCGCGCAGCGGCCGCGGGGACGCGAACGGAGGAAGGAACGTCTCGAGGCGAGGCAAGGCGATTAAAAAATGCAGAGATCTGGAAAAGCGAATAGAGGTGATGATGGTGGCGTGGTGAATTGATTAGGTGCCTGGAGGTTGAGAAAAGAGGCGGTAACAATAGGGTGCGCAAAGGGTTTGCGGATGGAGCTGAAAGAACGTTCTGACGGATATGAATATGCGTTAACAAACAAGGCTGAAGGGAGTCGAGAGATATAAAGTGAGAAACATAGAGAGAGAGAGAGAGAGAGAGAGAGAGAGAGGGAGAGAGACTGAGAAAGTGGGAGGAAAGAGATGGCGAGAGAGAGTAGGAAAGTGGGAAGAGAGAGATTGTGAAAGAGAGTGAGAAAGTGGGAGGAGAGAGAGGGCGAGAGAAAGAAAGTGGGAGGATGGAGATGGTGAGAGAGATGGAGAGAAAGAGTGAGAGAGTTGGAGGAGAGAGATGGCGGGAGAGAGTGAGAAAGTGGGAGGAGAGTGATGGTGAGACAGAAAGTGAGAAAGTGGGAGAAGAGAGAGGGTGAGCGAGAGAGGGGGGTGCAACGGGTGGAATGAGAACATGCAGTAGGGGGAGCACGCCAGGTGCCGCCAGAGGCAGCGGAGGTGGACGCGGGCGTGACCGAAGACAGACGTCAACAGGCGACGTGCTTGCAAGCGACGATGTGAAGCGAGCGGGGAGCGAAGAACGCAAAGAGCAAAAAGTAAATAGCAAGGAGCAAGCACAGGATGTTGCGAGTTTCAACCCATAAGGAGGTGTGAGAATAGAAAGCGACGCGCCGAGCGCGAGGGAGTACATGGAACACAATGGAGGCAGCTTCCCCTGGCTGCGCCTCCCACAGCACTCGCCCTCACGTGAGTGCGAGTGGGTGCCGCGCGAATAATCGCTTCATTGTGCGCGCGGTAGCGGGGGATATATACACGGATATATATACATCCCTCTAATTTATAAGACACGCCTCCGTAATTCTTTGCACGCAATGTACTCCGATTTAAGGGGAGCCAGAAGGGACAAAAATGATTAAAATATATATTTTTTAACTTTCATTAATTACTTAATAGCTTTCTGTGTTTAATAAGGTCATTTTTATCTTAATACATCTCTAAGTTGTTGTTTTTTTAATTTTGAAGTTTAATTAAAGTTGATGTGGGCGTGGCCGTTTCGATATATCGTGGGTGTTTTTCACCTATTGTTGAGAGAAAAAGTTAATATTTTGCTTTCTAGTGACGGACAAACTGTTTTTGGTAACACGTGAGTGTTGAATAACGTCAAAATATCGGTGTTTGTGTTTGCCCAGTAAATGGATCAGGAGGGCACTGAAAAGTATAGGAGCCATTTAATCCAAGTTTAAAATTATCATCTTTAGGGAATATTTTCTCAAAAACTATTAATAAGATGCTCAAATTTTAACAGAGCATGTAACACACCAGTTTATATACTTAAACGGGGCGGATTTATAAAATGTTAAATGCATTAGGCATTATTCTTATAAATATTATTATTTAGAACAAAACGGATTACAATGGACAAAAATTAATAAATTATTCAAAACCAATCAATTGATAATTTATTCAAAAACTATAGTTTTTAAAAACGACTTTGTTAAAATACTTATAAATATTGAATATACACTCACATAAACTTTCAAGCCTGTAAATGAAATACTTTGTGAGAAAAGGTTCCATTCATTAACATTGGCGAGATAGGCCATTCCGGCTCTCCTTAAACAGAGTGGTACCTCAAGGATACGAGCTGGAAGGAGAGAGCTACATTGTCACCCAATCAAAAGATCTATTTACAAACATTTTACTAGTAACGAAGTTCCCGATTGGAAAACGGTGTATGCCTCTCGGTTCATCTCGTGACCTTGAATTGCTACTCTGTTTTATCGGAGTATAGGGCATGTGTCTGACGGGAGAGAACAACAGGGAAGAAGAATTAATGAAGTCCTGGAAATGCTGAACACACCGTGAATGAAATAATGTCAGTTTCGGTCAAATATTTTTCAAAAGTTTAAAATATTACAACAAATTTTAAATATCTGGATTTTGGTAATATATGATCATTCCGAGTTCAAGGAAATGATGTGTGCATAATTCTATCAGCAGTACTAAAAGGGTTACAATTCAGGTTAAAAAAGCAAAAAAATATTCATATCCAAAAGTCCTTTGTTCAGTCCTTTGTCATTTGTACAATTCAGGTTAAAAAAGCAAAAAAAAATTAATTTCCCAAAGTCCTTTGTTCTGATCGAATAAAAAATTTTACGAATCAATGTTGCGATGATATTCCTTTTTCATTGTAACTTTAGAGGTGCAGCGTGTCCATAGTCACGGGTTTGAACACCCAGTGCTATGGGCGGTGAGACTCGTTCGTCCTTCATTTTTGTCTGTCTAACGCTATCAATCACTGTCAACCAATGAGAGGTGTAACGTTGACGACGTTTTACAACGGAAGTGATCGCGCGTTGTGTTGTGAATACCACTGTTGGATAAAGCATAGCTAACATATTTTTGTAGCCAAAGTATCGTATCCATCGTTTCTTCCAGAAGTGCGGTTTGACTGCGTCGATTCTATTCCTTGCTTTATAGAGAAAAGATTCCGACGCGAGGTTAACGATAAACGATAAAGGTCGTAAGATATTAATTGTAGGACATGGTCGCACATACGCTGTTCTGAGACTCGAGAGGACTGCTGCTCGACGTGTGATCAGACGAGATGGATGCGTGCTTACCATTTTGATTTGGCAAATTCACTACTGCCGATCCGGTGGCCGAGATCGCGAAAGCAGTAGTGTTGTAGTGATCTCGGGCCAAAAGGTCGTGGTTTCGAGTCCCACCTCGGGCATGGTTGTATTTGTATCCGCCCTTTCACAACTTATTATCAGATCATTTCATCTTCATAGTTACTGTAACGTTAACTCCAATAGTCGTCGCTAACGATCTAGATGTTGATGCGACCTAAATCAACAAAAAAATGCATTACTGGATATATGTCGAGAGGAGTCAGAAGCTAACCGTACGTAATTACAAGGATATGTGCAACTTCTGCATTATCATTTATAGAGGTAAAGCCAGTAAGTTTCAATTTTACTACTATAAGATACTTAGCTGCCTACCACCTGTGACATCGCTGGTAAGTTCATATAAGCAGTAGGCGAGAAGCACGATATTCAAAGCAATGTGACAGCGATGTGTTGCTAGGTACATGCCATTGGTATTTTTTTATAAATGCTAACGCGATATTATAATCGTTGATTGCTTTATTACTAGTGATTCGCGTCAAGTGCTAAGATTATTCGTCGCGTAAGTGAAGGGCATGTGTTTAGCTCAGGAGGTGCTGGTGATCTTGCTGAGCAGGATGGCGAGATCCGGCGCCAACCTACCGTCGGCTAACGGGATTGTTTCAACCAGGAATCTCTCACCAACTCCCCAGCCGGGACAAGCTCTAAGCTCCCGACCAGTCTTCTGGCATTTGTGGTAGTGTACTGGATGTTTGTGTGTGTGTGTGTGTGTGTGTGTGTGTGTGTGTGTGTGTGTGTGTGTGTGTGTGCGGCCCGTGTGTGCCCGGGTGGGGCCACTCTTCCGCAACTCACCTGGTATTGATCACAGAAACCACGGAAAACTACCTATCAGAGCAACCAGCCACTAGAATTATCCTCCAGTCGGCGTCAGAAGTCAACCTAGCTATCCTGACACCGCAGGGACTCGAATCCAAGGACCTCCTGGTCAGAGGCACTGCAGTGAGATAGTTGATACCCTGAGTCACTTCTCCCGCTACGTGTGTTCGTGTTTATCTGTTCATGTGCATAATTGATGTGATTTGAAGTACACTGTCACAAATGTTTCCCAAATGTACCACACGCACTGTGCAAGATTATCATTAACAGTTTCACTAGCAAATGTTATTTGCTCATATACACGTAATCTACAGGAACGTGCTGTATACGCAATCTACAGGTTGCTCTACAGCTATGTGTCGTGCCAAACCATTCATTCTTCATAGAAATGTTGACTGAAAATCACGTTTCAAACACTTTAAGAGTGACATTGACAAAAACTACAACAAACACATTTAAACTTGGAAGTTTAATAATTTCTATAAAATAAATTCTGCCTTCCAAATTAGCCACTTCTTTAAATTAAAACTACCATCAAAATGTTATATTTTAACACTAATTCAAATTCTACAGCGAACGCATGAATTGCTGACAGTGACACCTAATGAAACCAAGGACCGTCGATAAGCTGGTTAGAATGATACCAGATTCACCTCCTTTTGAAACAAAATATTGTCATTATTTTTTAAGAAAAAGACTAGACTCTCTTAAAAGACAAGAATACATGACACCGAAAATTCCATATAAGGTACAAGAAGCAACAAAGTTAATACAAAATTTCGTGCGTATAACAAGAAATGTCAAGTAATAGTGGTGAACACAGCAACGTGACTACATACAGAACGAATGAACGAAATATTAAAAAAAGACCAGCAATGCTGCCACACATCGCCGCAAGGATCGAGTGCGCCATCACGCGCCTGTCCAGGGAGGAGGCGGACCAAAATCGCAGAGAGACAGCACGCATTCTCACACGGGCCAAGCTACCACGCAACAACACCCGGCAAGAACGCCTTGCTCTGCGCACTTTACGCCAGCGCGATGATATTGTCATCGTGCCTGCGGACAAAGGCAACGCTACCGTGGTCATGAAGACAGAAGAATACCACAGCAAAGAAGCCGCCCTACTTGAGGACGAGGCCTACGCCCCGCTTCAACATAATCCTCTCCGAAAACTTCGAGGAGAAGTCGCGGCCCGTGTCAACAACTCAACGGTTATCGAAGCGGAAATCAAACAAGTTAAAGATGGGCAACAGTGCCATGCCACGGCTGTACGGGCTTCCCAAAATCCACAAGCTTGACATACCTCTAGGACCAATTGTGAGCGCCGTAAACTCTCCGACACATCCGCTGGCACGCCATATTGCAACCAAACTACGCCCGCTGACAGAAGATGTTGCGTCAGCTGTCAAGAACTCCAGCCACTTCATCGACCTGCTACAAGGTAGGCTGCTAAAGGATACTGACATTCTGGTCAGCTTTGACGTTACATCACTCTTCACCACGGTTCCGGTCGACGAAGCAGTCACGGTCATCCGGAACAAATTAGAAGACCGCGGACTACCAACAGAATGGACCGACCTCGCGCACTTTTGTCTTTCATCCACCTTTTTCCAGTTTCGTGGCAGCGTGTTTGCCCAGGTAGAATGGGCGGCCATGGTTTCGCCTTTATCACCTATAGCTGCCAACCTCTTCATGGAGGCCTTCAAAATTGAAATACTAGAAAACGCCAGGCTGAAACCCGCCATGTGGGTCAGATATGTACATGACACATTCGTCATATGGCCCCACGGACAAGACACTCTCCAAGAATTCTTAGACCATCTCAACAGCGCCCACCCCAAAATCAAGTTCACCATGGAGGTGGAAAATGATGGCCGGTTACCCTTCCTCGACGTCTTAGTCAGCAGACGTGACGACGGCAGCCTAGGACACGCCGTATACAGGAAACAGACGCACACCAACCGCTACCTTCATGCAGCATCGCATCACCACCCTGCGACGAAGAACGGCGTTCTGAGAACTCTTGCCACCCGAACAGTCAGAATATGTGATGGAGCCAGCCTTCCTGCTGAACGGGAAATTCTTAAGACAATCTTCGCGGCTAATGGGTACAACGGACCCACCATCCAGAAAGCTCTAAGACTCACCCACCACCCGACGACTCACAGAGAAACCAGCACGGAATCCGAAGTTGTCTTCGGATTCCGTGCTGGTTTCTCTGTGAGTCGTCGGGTGGTGGGTGGCACAACAGTGGCACTTCCGTACATTCGGGGCATTACAGACCGTATTGGAAAGCTACTGAGACGGTTCAGAGTCAAAACCATCTTCAAGGCTCACCATAAGCTAGGCCAAACCCTAGTGCGGGTCAAAGACCAGCTCCCGTCACTCCAAACAGCAGGAGTATACGCTGTGCCCTGCAGCTGTGGGCGAAACTACATCGGCGAGACGGGCAGAACGGTGGAGGAACGGCTACGCGAGCACATCCGCCATTTCAAACTCAAGAATCTTCAACGCTTCGCTGTCGCCCAGCACGCTTGGGAAACCAGACATGACTTTTTATTTGAAGACACGAGGGTGCTCGCCAGAGAACAGCGATGGTGGCCCAGACGGATAAAGGAAGCGATGGAAATAGTCAGACACCCCCAAAACATCAACGGCGACGCGGGGTTGCGCCTCCACGCCTCATAGGGCGCCCGCAAAAAGTTTTTACATCAACCATCTGTCAACATCAAATCGGAAGAGCTCCATTCCGGAGCAAGCCGTATTCGCTGCACATCTCCACGATGACGGGCTCCCACGCGATCACCCTTCGGGTCGGGCCGATCCATGCCGTCCGACCCCGGACCGGCCGGCGCCGTCCGATTGCGGAGCGCGCCCTACCGCCCGACTCCGGACCTTTCCTCGCCGTCCGATCACGCGCCGCGCCGCCCGACTCGACTCCCGCCGTTGAGGGGCAGCCTTCCGATTGGCCGGCTGCTTCAGCCAATCACATCGGCCCCCCTTGCTATATAATCCCGAGCGCTACCACATTTGCGCATAACAGCCCTCCATCCCACATATCACAGATGGTCGAAACGTCGGCAAACAGCCTTCGACCGCGGCGTCACCTGGACAGCCAAGATCATTTACATGACTCTGGCCGCGGAAGCCTACGACTTCAACATTTTTTAATGTCTATTTATTTACTATTCCCTCTAAAATAAATTTTCTTAAAAGTGAGTGTTCCCTTTAAAATAAATTCTCTTAAAAGTGAGGGAGGTATGTAAAACAACGTGAGCGCTGGAGCGACAGCGGAGGCGCGAACCAGGTCTCGAGAGCGAGGGCCGGAAGGCCCTCGCGAACGTAGCTCGTTGGATCCGTCGGGTAGCGACGTGCGGTAGCACGTCACGGACCACTTGGTTAAAAAAATGCGTTGGTTAAAGAATTGTGTAGGTTATAAAATTAAATTTGTAGCGTGAAAAATACGAATAATCAGTTCACTTAATGAGAGTACGTTGCTACGGAGATTTATACGTACAGGGGGCTTTGGAGCAGGGGGGTAGCTATTCTCCCGATCTACCCTCTCTTCTAGCAATTGATGCTTTCTCCGTTGTCATCTTCTGGTAGCGTCTCAAAGACGTCGCCGGTTTCCGCTCATGTACATGTTATCCGTTTTATGCCGACATGTAGCTGCATTTTTCTATCCCAATACGCTGCCACCAGTTTTTGTTTCCTTCATCTGTAGCGTCGTGATGAGTAAGACGACAGGATTCTCAAACATGTACGTTTATTTTATACATAATATACATGGATAGCTTAAATGATGAACACAGCTTATATCATCCACGTGTCGTTTGTGGAAAACAGAAGATGAATCTCATAACAACTTTCAAGTGTTGATCCGCACCATGGCAATGAGTTGTCATGGGCGTCAGGCGGAACCGTCTCTCACAAAGAGATGAGAGAGTCTACGACGTTACAGTCTGCTTTCGTATTTCTCACATTTTCTGAAGTCCATCCCACATATCACATCAACGTAAATAGAAAGCAAAAGGCCAACATACCTTTAGGCGGATGGTAATAACTCAACTGCCATTACATAATACGTTCAAACGAGTACTCGTGGCGTAATAACTAGCGCATACGCCTTTCCACACAGCAGGAGTCCAAGTTCGATCCCTGAAGAATGGTGGACAAAGTGATGGACAAAGCGAACGCTCATCAGGTTTTCTCGGATCTTTGCCGTTTCCGCTACCTCTAATTCCATAATTTATAAATTACATTCACGTTCAATTATATTCACATTATAATTAACACATTATAATTATAATATACATTATAATACACACATTATAATACACACGTAAATTATATTCACATTCAATTACATACTCTTAATTAAATAATCACTCTTGGACCTAAATGTCATCAGCAGTTGAAGAGCCTTTGAATCCATACAAATCAATATACATCTTTATTTAAGGTGGTAATGATTCATATTTATTAAATGAAATAAATTTAAGAACTTTGATTCTAAAAATGTATTTACATAGATAGGGTTAAGTGTTTCTAAAAACATGTTTATTCGTAATTTAGTCTTTTGTTGTGGGATTGTATTATTAGCATTGCAACTGTTTTATATTTCCATCGTTTTATTATTTCATTACTCTTCTTATCAATTAAAAGCTTTCGTGGTCATTTATTTTCCCAGTCAACATTCACAAATACCTTTAGGCGGATGGTAATAACTCAACTGCCATTACATAATACGTTCAAACGAGTACTCGTGGCGTAATAACTAGCGCATACGCCTTTCACACACAGCAGGAGTCCAAGTTCGATCCCTGAAGAATGGTGGACAAAGTGATGGACAAAGCGAACGCTCATCAGGTTTTCTCGGATCTTTGCCGTTTCCGCTACCTCTAATTCCATAATTTATAAATTACATTCACGTTCAATTATATTCACATTATAATTAACACATTATAATTATAATATACATTATAATACACACATTATAATACACACAACGCTACGTAAAAGCACGTGACTGCATACATGAAGCCACTTCAATTTCATTACAGAATTCCTATCATTGTGCGCACAATCGCTTTGCAACATGACCAATTTATTCATAAATATTAGATTCGCCCAGAGCTTCTAATTTCCAACAGTTTCGGGTATCACCGTGCCTCACGTCGTTGACATGCCGCGGGACAAATTCGGGTAGAATTTATTGTTTATGAGGAATGAGAAGAATCACCTCCTCTTAGTAAAAAAACTAACAAATATCTCAATGTAAAATTAAGTATGCCTTAGTGAGATTTGAAGTCATCAACGAATGACCCAAATATTTTTATGTACTACATTGTTATATGAGTTACTGTATTCAGTGAAAAATGTATACCTCAGTTTTTTTAGTTCTTTCATGAGATCATTGGGTGAATTTATTCTTCGATGTAGTATCATCAATCTTCTTAAATATTCGCGCCCACTGTCTCATAATTGCTAAAATACCTTAATGACTGCCGAAAATTTATGAAACCTGATAGTAATATAGAAAGGAATAGTTATTTACGATATGAGTATCGTAACACATCTTATTACAATACGAGATTGGGAAATTATCAAATGAGGCCGTTAGGCCGGTAACCAATCGAGTTTTATCATAAGATGTTACGATACGTATATCGTGCGTTTTACCACTTTGTAAAATCTCAAATATCTGAAATATTGACTATTTTTTCTGCTGAGAAATGTGGTTAACTCATAAGACGTATTTTTCTTTCTTTCTTTCTTTCTTTCTTTCTTTCTTTCTTTCTTTCTTTCTTTCTTTCTTTCTTTCTTTCTTTCTTTCTTTTTTCTTTCTTTTTTTTCTTTCTTTCTTTCTTTTTTCCTTTCTTTCTTTCTTTCTTCTTTTCTTTTTTCTTTCTTTCTTTCTTTTTTCTTTCTTTCTTTCTTTCTTTTTTCTTTCTTTCTTTCATTTTTTTCTTTCTTTTTTTCTTTCTTTCTTTCTTTTTTTCTTTCTTTCTTTTTTTCTTTCTTTCTTTTTTTCTTTCTTTCTTTTTTTCTTTCTTTCTTTCTTTCTTTCTTTTTTCTTTCTTTCTTTCTTTTTTCTTTCTTTCTTTCTTTTTTCTTTCTTTCTTTCTTTCTTTCTTTCTTTCTTTCTTTCTTTCTTTCTTTCTTCCTTTCTTTCTTTTTCTTTCTTTCGGGTTGAGAATTGGCACCAGTTAATCATTTTCTTCGATGATCTACTACCATCCATTCGGTAGAGATGACTCAGTCAAGTCAGCCAGAGAACTTTAGTTTGCAAGTGTTTCATTCTTAATTACATTATTAATTTCACAGCAATATCTAATTCTTCAGGTAGCGTCAGTGCCATCGGTACCACCGGTCAGTCTTTGCATATCACATTCTTTCATCCACAACTCAGCTACATGTGATACTATTTCGAATATGTGCTTAGTATAATCTTAGGTTTGCTCTCTAGATAACAACTTGTTCATTAATAGTTCCTTATGACCAGTTCTTTCCCTAAATTCTTCTTCTGTTTTCCTTAGTTTATATTAGAGCCAGAGTAAGTGCAGGAGCTGACTTCATCTGATATTTTATCAACTGTAATATCTTTGATTTTGTGGACACCTGCATTAGTCTTCATAAATTTAGTTTTCTGATTATTATTGATTAGAAGCGCAAATTCCATTATTGTGGTTTAAACTCCGTCAATATTTCTTTCAATTGTTTCCTTGCCCATAATGTTAAAAGTAAAGTATCTACGCATGCCAGATATCGAATCAGCCGTGAAGTTATATTCCCTTGCACATAAATTTGAGCTAAAGCTACATTTAGTGTATTTGGTTACCCTCTCATATTCTGGCTTTTTATTTGTCAGGGTTATTAGTTTTAATTAGCTTTATTTACTTCTAATTACTCTTCTTTTTGAAATTTCTCTAATTCTCAATTATTTTATTTTTCAGCAATGGGTCAAACCTTATTCGAAATCAATAAACTCATTAAATAGATCTTATTTCGTATTTACGTATTTTCCCATATAACTGTCCAATTAAAAATATATTATTTACAATTAATCTAGACGAAAGCCAGATTTACTCTCAATGAATTTACTTTCTATGATTTCTACTAATCTGGTATTTAATACCACTGCAAAAATTTTATACATACATTTCAGAAAGTAGTTTAAACTAATTTCTACGCTCTGTCTCCTTTCTTAAATATAGGAATAAAAACACATTTATTCAGCTGGTTGGCGAAGCAGTTTGTTAACGAAGTTTGAAAGAAATGCAAAGAGTTAATGAAATGTGATGCGTTTTCCAATTTTAATATGATAAATCCCAGAAACCATATTTCCAAATGATTTGAAAAGCTTCCGAGAATGCACCATCCAAATAATTTATACGTCATATTCCATGAATTTTAATTCTATAAATCATCATACAGCAACATGAACAACAGTAAGAGTATTATCAGAGCTCACCGAAAAAACGAAATAAAAACCTTTTTTGTAAATAGCATTTTACCATTTTAATTTACGAAAATTGCAATTTTCTCACACAAACAACACAGTACTTTTACAATGGCGGGGCACAAAGAATGCAGAAAAATCGCAACATTTCACTTTCTTATTAAGAAAAGAGCAGTAAGACCAAACAACAACTCGTCGAAACTTAAACAGTAAAATATTGTGACCACGTGACGTGGTGTGGCTTGATGTGACGTGACGTGACGTGACGTGACGTGACGTGACGTGACGTGACGTGACGTGGCGTGGCGTGGCGTGCCCAGTCGGATGGGTTACGGATTGTGTCGGAGTTAGATCGGCTTGGGTCCGATCGGATCGGATCTGGTCGGGTCGGGTCGGGTCGGATTGGATTGAATTGGGTCGGATCCGATTGTGTCGGAGTTGGATCGGCTTGGGTTCGATCGGCTCGGGTCGGGTCGGGTGCGCTAGGGACAGAAACAGGGACAGAGTGTACCGAGTCTAAGTAGGGTTGGTGTGGGATTGGAAATACGGTATGTAATAGTGCGCTGGTAGAGAAAACGGGTTGATGCAAGGAAGTGGAGTGGGGCGAGGCGCGGGGGCAGGGAGGGCCGGGTGCCGAGTGCAGAGCCGCGGGCGCGTGTTTGAGCTGCGTCGTCGTGGCGCACTGGGGGGATGTGGGGCGCTGGGGCACTGGTGCGCTCGGGGACAGGCGGCGCAGATCGATGCGTGCTCACCTGAGTGATTGGGTGTCAGCGCAGGGCACGCTCGTCAACAGCCTCGGGCAGATCAGCGCTGCGCGCTCGGGTCACCACCACAAGCCTCTTCATCGCTAGGGATACGCCACCAAGGACCGACAATGAACACTCCCCTCCGGGTCCCCTTTGTTGTTAGAAACTAATCGAATTCAATGCGAAAAATAATCGTTCACAACACATTAAGTTCAAAGATGCAACATAGAAATGGAAGAACTTAGACAGCTGGACAGATGAATTGTTATCGTGATTTTACATTGACAGATGAATTTTTATCGTGACAGTATTTTTATCGTGATTAAAAGTTAGCATTTTCTCCTTCCTGCGAATCGAGGCTCTTCATGAGCACATATAGCAAATTGCTCACTGACCCACACCTCTTAATGACTGATATTTGTCTGAATTCTATTGGGCACCGTTAGGGCTTCATAACAGAAATAATATTATTTATAGAATCTATGCCAACTCTATAATCTTAAATCACTCTTCATACTGTCCGTGATTGAAAACGAGTAAGAGATTACATATTTCCCATTTGAAGCAATTCGCATCTAATTTCAAAGGATACAGTGGAATAAGAATGTAAAAACTTTTGCCAATATCGTTGAGCCCATTTTGTGTGGAATACGTCGAAGACCAAGAATAACTAAGGTTCGAGAATTTTCCTGTCATCCTCCCAGTTCATAAATAACGTGTCTTTAAAATAATATTGATTTACATGTTCAATTGAAAATAGATTTCAAGTTCAATATCCGATTGGGTATACACGATTTAATGACTCTCTGAAAACAAATGAAAACTCGGATTTAAGAACAACGTAACTCAGGTTGAGCAGTTTTTCCGTTTCTTGGCTTCCGATCTTCATCGGGTGGATGAATAACATCCTATAAATTCTACTAAATCACACTGGGATTCAGGAAAATACAGAGAGCAGTAGGTTTCGAGGAAGTCGTTGTTCCGAGAAAGACATTGTTCCGTGGAAGCCGACGACCCCGACCGCACCATTCTATTCAATCCCACCTCTCCTGACGTTACCGCCCGCGCCCACCTGATTGGTCAGCTAACTAGCCAACCAAGAACCTGGTTTTAGGTTAGCCAAACAATATAGAAACGCATTTTATCCCTGAAAAAGACCAGGAGAGGATGGAGGAAACGCCGTCATCACTGCTCTGGACGCGGCGTCACCCCGACAGCCCAGAACTTAATTTTTAGCCAATTCAAATATGTATAATTTTCTTGCACACAATACGCACGCATAAAATATATTTATTTAACATTTTCCAGATGTAACAAGCTTAAAATATGTCTCCAGAACAGCACGTTAAATGAAAAGTGAAATGAATCAAATACATGCAAGAACGGCTTAAAACATATTGTTACTTACATTTTATATTTACATTATGAATACTTTCTTAAATTAACTTAGTTTCAATACGTTCTCATGTAAATGAATACAATAAATATTCTGAATTTCAGATTACTAACTGAAAAATAAAACCTGGTAAAATCCCAAGTAAACCCAATTTTCTCTAAACTGCAGTTATTTTAGGTTAAGCAGTTCCTCCATCCAACTCCTAACCTTAAATAAGGTCAGTAATGTGTTCTAAAATTGAACATTTATGAAATAACCGAAAATAATAAATTCATTTACAATGTAACGTATATTTTCATAACAAAAATATAGGAGGTATTGAAACAAAAACCATAATTCCATTTGAATGAACATTTTACCGTTAGTACTATACATTGAATTTATGACTCACCCACAGGTCGTTTGTACTTGTAGGAACATGTAGCTGTCAATATAGGGACGTTCAAATTGAATCTGAAAAATCATAAAAACATGAATATGCTGGATGTTCAATTAAAATTCAAATAAGAATGTAGAAAGAATGTATAACTTCAAATTAAATTTTAGCAATAGATGTATCAGAAAACTAGTAAAATAAAATATATTACACAAAAATAAAATATTTTCAAACGATTTATTTAAATATGGGTGTCATGAAATGCTGCTAGTTACTTTTTCTTGGCTGCACTTGGAACGAAGGAATGTATTGGAAACGTTCCAAGGTTTCGAAGTGAAGTTTGGAGTGGTACAATCTGTTTGTAAGTCTCCCTGACCCAAGAGTTATTTTTACCATATGACTATAAATATATGAGGGTCAGGGATACCTGAAAGAGATAAGAAGCTTCAGAACTGCAACTTCGTACAAACATCATGAGTAACGTACACTCGTGCGTTTTAAATGTTTTTGAGAGCGTGCAGATGGTAAGGTGACACACACACAATTATTGTACAAAAAGGCCAAAACTCGAAAAAATTGCCTCTTTAATTAGTGTGTTCCGGAATGTGTGGAGGAGTTCGAGAATGGAATAAAGCGTTATGCCAAAATCCCCATCTCCAGCCCCACCACACGTACTGTATCTTCTGATACATGCAACTTCAATGGGGATAACTACCAGAAAAGAAAATAGCATATTGTAAATGAAAAGAACCAATTCTATAATTATTTAGTTAACCCAATCTACGGCAGCACAGATAGAGATAATCCGTCCGGTCCAATGTATCTCCAGTATCTGTATTTTCAGCAGAATGATTTCAAGCCATGTTAAAAGAAAGGTATAATATTTATTTTATTCATAATGTTAAATACTGTCCTTAAGGTACATGATGAACATGATTGACTCTTGAATTAAACGCAATGGAACGAATATGAAAAAAATATATCAAGAAACTTATTTCAGATACAATAATAATATGGAATGGAATATTTCCACTGTGAAAACACTAAGGGGATGACGGTACTAAATAATTACCAGCCTTTATGAATAATATCTAACCATTATGAATAACATTTACCGAATTTTGTGAAAATTATTAATGGAAGCTGAATTAATCATTTTGTCCAGCCATTACAAATCCTCTTCCAAAATTAATAACTTTGTCAAGGTACTATGCACATATGAGCTAGTATGAGCGAGTCAAAATAATAATTTTTATTTTTGTGGGCTGGAAAGGGGAGAAGCCCCGCCGGCGATCTAGGTACTATATGCGCACATTTTCTTGAGCCCCGGAATACCTACCCCCACTCCTTTGCCAACATTAGTTGAATTAACAATAAATGATACCAACGAGCGTTGTAGACAAAATCTGATAACCCTAAATGTTTTCTCCCATTTAATAGAAAATATTTTGTATTGAAAAACGAACTACAAATTTGATATAAAATTCATTTTTTGAAAATAGCTTAACTCCCACTCCTCACGCACTGTGCCGAATCACGGGCTCTTAGTAACAATTGCATTTACGTTCGGAGCAACCAGAATACTGAGAAACAAGACAAGGAGACACTTTCAACATCTGTTATGATTGTGGGGTGTACGCATATTTACGTTTTCATTTTTTACAAGCTGCAATTCGTGCTATCAACACATTTTATATAACTAGCGGTCTCACCAGCCTTTGGTTTCACTGCGGAAAGACTTTCCTGGGTCACTGTGCTTTTAGGACGCAGCTGGCGTTTGGCTACGTTTATCCAATTGCTGGTGAGGATCCAGCCTTTGTCATACACAATTAACACGAAACATCCTCGAGTCTGCATAACACATTGTTTCCAACATATTTCATGTCAAACAGTTTTGTGTCAAACATTTTTTCCCCTTTCTTCCCAAACAAAATTTTCAGTTTAAAAGGTTAGGATAGACAATAAAACGTCACGGTAGGTCGAGTCGTGTGAGTTGATACAAGACTACAAAATGAATAAAGGAAATGAGTGGGAATGTACCGCATACCGAAATCTTTCTTTCTCAACAAATACTTGTATTTTTGAAGTGAATGACATCATTTGAAGAAATAAAATTGAAGAATAAATTGAACTGGTAAATAAATTTAATGTTATTGGAGATGTATGACAGATTTGAAAAAGATTGGCCATTTTGAAAATATCAGAGGATTTCGTGATAATCGTAACTTCAACTTATTTAGGGCCGGTTTCACCACCTCCGATTATATGTTTAACCTCGTTTATATGTATATTTAATCGCGTTTAAGTTGTTCGCGAGTTTCACCATGTCATTTAAACACGATTATTGGGAAATAAACTCGAGCGCAGTTAAACGCCCGAGAACGGCCGTTTAAGGAGAAATAATGACGTTTATCTACTGCTCCAGCGCCAGGAACTCCACACTGCACTACGAGAACGTTTGTGAGTGACCTTCCAATAATCCCGAGGAAAAAAATGTTCGGAGACGCTGAAATGATTGTGTTTGACGACGATGTGATTCACAATCTGATTTGGAATGAACCAGAAAGACGGCCGCGATGGATTCCTGAGAGAACAGACTATTTTGATATGTATGATGATGTTGATTTTATTAGGCGTTTCAGGTTATCAAAACGCACTGCTCTCTCTGTGTTGGAAAATATCGAGGAAAAGCTTCAATTTCATTCGGACAAGTAAGTAAAAAAGTGAAGAAATAAATGTTATTTTGTGTGAAATAAATTATAATTTGTCAGTAACAAAATTATGTAGGATTACCAGATCAAAATAAAATAGGGAGAAGATAGCTTCTGCTTCTTTATTTTATAATTTTTCATATTTTTTCATTGTTTGCATGCATTCAAGCAATTCAAAAAACAACTTCTATAGCATTATGTATTGTTAAAATGTGTGATAACATTTAGAAGGAAATGTCAATGTAGCTGTGTAGAATATTTATTTGTAAAATATTATAATTATTCCAAAATTATATCAAAGCTGAAAGGCTTTAAAGAAATTAAAAGAAACTAATTATAATAGCCAATAAAAGGGAAAAGAAAGGTCACACATTCCAAATTAGTAGAATCTGGTAACTGTAACAATGAATAGCATTTTGTCGGCTTTTTCATGACCATGGCTAGGATTTGTCTGTAATTACATATTTGTTAAATTAAAAACTTTTGTCAAATGTTGACGAATCCAGTTTTTTGTAGTGATTTACAACATATTTGATTATACATGCTTTCAGATAACATAAGTCCGTTTTATATTTGAAAATTTAAAATAGTGATTGAAAACATGTTGTAAATTACTAGTTTTCAGAAAAAAGATAATGGAACTTACTTTCAGCAGCACAATAATGGCTGGCCAATTTTAGTGCATGAATTAGCTACTTTTTTACAGCTAGTATTAAAACAAAATTCCTTGCCTTGTTCTATTTATATTACTTGTTTAATTAGTACATGATTGACTATTTTTCACTTTATAATCCCCATTGAGGTACATGTAATTCTTTATAATCACTAGTCCTGTTTATGAACTCTTTATTTAAGTTGTTGGAAATATTTTCATTTTAAATATTAACAAGGCTTTTCTATACTTCATACAAACCTAATTTCCCCATAATTTTTACATTGCAGAAATGATTCCATAACACCCATGAATCAGTTATTGACTACACTGCGCTACTATGCCACAAACTTCCACTTGCAATCAGCAGGAGATTATGGAGGCTTCAGCAAGTCCACTGCGCACAGGATAGTGTGCAGTCAGTGCTGCAATTGGACAACTCTGTCCTCAGTATATAAAATTTCCTGAAAATGTTGTGGACCAACAAGAAACCTGCTGTGATTTTTACAGAATTGCGAGGTTTCCCAGAGTGATTGGAGCCATGGACTGCACGCACGTGAGAATTGTATCACCTGGTGGACCAGAAGCTGAAATTTTCCGCAATAGAAAAAATTATTTTAGTTTAAACGTTCAAGCCATTTGCAACAGCAACATGGAATTTATCATCATCATTGCACGATGGCAAGGAAGTGCCCATGATAGCACAATATTTAATAATTCAAAATGTTGTGCTAATTTTGAGAATATAAGATATGAGTACTTTCTGTTGGGCGATGCAGGATATCCTTGCAGAAATTATTTAATGACGCCTCTTGATGCTCCAAGAACACCAAGTGAACATCTATACAATGAAGCGCACGTGCGCACTCGCAATGTAATAGAACGGGTATTTGGGGTGTGGAAGAGATGCTTCCCAGTACTAGCATTAGGCACCAAACTGCATTTGCAATAATCGTTGCAACTGCCGTTTTACACAATATACTTTGGGCTGATGGAGAAGAATTACCTCCAGATGATCTCGAACTGATGCTTCCGATTCCTTGGGATGTTCTGCTTGCTGAAGGAGACGTGCAAGAAAGACCACCTGCTGCTGGCCAAGGTAGAAGAGCTGCATTTCAAGCACGAAATAATCTAATAGAAAATTATTTTGAAATGTTGGTGAGAAATATAAATCAATGAAATAAAATGCAATTGTAGTTACTTTTATTTTGTTTTTAATTCCCACATTCTTTTTTCAACATAGCAGTTTTCAATTTTTCTTGCTCCAGGCGTTCTCTGTCCAGAGCTACTTTTAGAGCAAGGCTTTCATTAAATAAATTTAAACATTTTAAATGTTGTTCTTTTATTTTCTCCTCATACTCCAATCTCCTAACCTCCTCTGCATGCCGCCTCCTGGCATCCTCCTGGAGAGCACTTTGCTGCTCCAGCATGTAGCCTCTCTGTACGACATAGAGATCTCAGCTGGCTAGCAGCACCTCCTCCTTCGCAGCATTCAGGGACTCACTTGGAAGGCGGGGTCGCCTCCTTGACCACCTTGAAGGGGTTGTACCGCTGGTGCTGATGCTGGGCCTGGCCTGGTGCTGGCAAGGGAACCTGCCCGGCACTGGTGCTGGGGAGGGAACCTGTCCTGGGCTGGTGAGGGAACCTGGCCCGGCACTGGTGCTGGGGAGGGAACCTGTCCTGGCGCTGGTGAGGGAACCTGGCCCGGCACTGGTGCGAGAAAAGGAAGACCAATCCCCATTCACAACATCAGGTTGAAATAAAACAAACCACAATTGGTAGAAACTTTGTGGTAGAAATAGTAGTACCAATAATAATAATAATAATAATAATAATAATAATAATAATAATAATAATAATAATAATAATAATAATAACCTGAAATTCTCCATCTCCCACCAAAACAATAGGAAAATCAGCTAGAAACTCTGCAACAAACAAATTTTCATTAGTTTTACTTGATCAAATATCAAATATCTTAACAGAAGCAAGGAGGGCCAGAGATAAATAAAATACCTCCCATATAGCATTTTTCTTCAGTAACAAGGTAACAAGTAGAGCCAAACAAGTGTAAAATTGATAAAACCAATACTCTGAATTTTAATTGTATAAATGTTTACAGCAGAGAAAACAATCCAAGAATTATTCAAATGAATAATTTTTACAATATCAACTTAGATTAATCATAGTAATTATTTTCTATTAAATATTGTCCACAATGGAGATTTTCAGAAAGTCCTAGGAAATAACCAATTATTTCAATCGATATCTTGTATTTTCATAATCACTAACATTACTTAATGAAACATTTGTCATAGTGATTGCAATAATGTGTGAAGATGTAGATATATTATTTTGTTTAAAATCACACGTATATATGTTAATTAAATACCACACTAACAACATCAATAAATGGAAAATTATTATGAAGTTCGTAGAAGAGATTTATATTATTAAACAGACTTTCATGGTTCAAAAGCAATTTATTTCAGTTAACTTTACAAATAAATTTTACTGTTCTTACATTTCATGGCATAATGTTAAATAATAGCAGTTTGCTTTAAAAACAATAGGAATTAAAGCTAACTGGTACAACAAATAGACAAGGGATTTGTTACCTTCAGAGTGCCCATCTGAATCCAATGGGTTATTAAATCCTTCTACTTTGCTCCCCAGAAGGTTTTTTACACGTTCTTGGATGGGTCGACACCGTATTTTAGGAGACCCTCCACCTAAATATAAAAATAAAATTCAAAAATCTGACCAATCCACGTAATATCCTGCTACTCAGAATTCAAATTACAACTCACCTATGGCCTCCCTTCTTTCCGCGGCAGAAACCTGCTTGGTACTTTTCTTCAAATTTTCCCAGGCGTCTTTCAGGGTCGCGACATCACGATAGCACGTGGTCGTATGGGCATTATATTCTTCGGCGACGGAACACCACGCGACGCCCTTCTGAGCTTTCGTTGCACCGTCGGTCACCCCGTTTTTTACAATGTGGAAATATTTGTCCACCAACTCCACTAAAAGTTCCCTCTCCTGAGCGGAGAAGTTCGGAGCACGCTTCTTCCGATCGGCCATAATAAGAAAATAGAAAGAAATACAATATAGAAAAGAAATATAGAATAAGAAACAGGAATATAAGAAAAAGAATAAAAATAGAAAAAAGATAGAATATAACAAAGAATATAGAGGAAAACCTACTCACAAAAGCTTCACAAGACAACGTACACAACCACACGAGACGACTTAACACATGGGAATGAACACCATACAACAACTCAAAGATGCGCTTCTCAGCGGGCAAAGTACATGCATCAGAAGTCCCACAATGCTCCGCGACTAGTACCAACTTCTCATTTTCAGCACGAAAACTCGATTAACTTAATCGAGTTTATATATCCCATGGTGAAACAGATGCAAATGTAAACGCGATTATATTGCGAGTTTAATTTTAATCGAGATTTTTTTAAGGTATACTTATATGTTGAAAATGACATTTTTGACGCCGATTTTTACTTTTTACATTTTTGTGTCTTTTGAAAGATCTATCTTTCTACTTTCAGAAAATATATAGTTTTATATATTTCCAGTGCGTATTTCGGTATATAAATGGGTTTAAAGGGAAGCGTGCAAAAACAAATTTTTGCTTGCTCTAGTAAATCTAGAGGACTTGGGAGGTAAATCTAGAGGACTTGGAGATGGGGACTGCAAAAGCTATAAAGCTGTTGTAGCATCAAACCCTTATGATGGAAAACTGGTTAATAAACTGGAATGTGTTGGACATTACCAGAAACGTTTGGGTACAGTACTTCGTAAGCTGGCACGAGAAGAGAAGTTGAGTGGCAAAGGTAAACTTACTGGTGCTCTTATTGATAGGTGCCAAAATTATTTTGGAATAGCGTAAGGGCAAACAGAGGCAATGTTGAAGAAATGAGAAATGGGTTATGGGCATCTTTTTACCATTTAACTGCAACGAAGGACAGACCAACTCATCATAGATGCCCTGTTGGCAAAGATGGTTGGTGCCTTTTTCAACAAGCAAAGGCCAATAACTAGCTGGAAAAATATAAATTTAAACCTGGGATACCATTTGATATACTTCAAGCCTGCAAGCTTGTTTATGAAATAACTGTGTGATCCAAAAATGTTAGCAAAATGCTTGCATGGAAAGACCCAGAATAATAATGAGTCTTTCAGTGCCATGATATGGCGAAGATGCAAAAAAGAGACTTACGTGGGGCTAAACACCTTGAAATTATGTGTAATGGATGCAGTTTTGCTTTTCAACTGTGGCAATACTGTGGAAGCAGAAATCCTAAGAAACATGAAGATCGAAACAGGGAAATATACCATGGCCAGAGTTCTGCAAGCAGATGCGACTCGTCTCTACATGAGCCAAAAGCAATATACCCCAGAACAAAAGCAAAGAAGAAAATACTTGAGAGGAAGAAAAAAACTGAAAGAAGATCACCTACTTAAAAAGGAAGGTCCTACTTATGAAGCTGGGCAGTTTTAATTCTGAGATAGCGTCTTAATATTTATATTTTTTATGCAAAACTTCATTTTGTGTTTTCTCAAAATTAAGAAATTAGTACGTTTTCACACATTCCAATTCCAAAATGCCATACTAAAAATAGTCCTACATAGTTGTTTCATATATCAAATTAAAGGGTATAAAAAAAGAAATGTTTTAAAGCACATTGAACTAGTTATGTTACTTTGTTTCAGAAATAGGCTTAATTTAAGAAAAATATAATATCGGATTTATGACTTTATTAAGATTAATAATTTTTTTCTTTTAAAAATTATCTCTTACTATTAATTCTGCTTCACAACATTCTGTACTTTAATAGTGACATTTTAGTGCAGGAATCATTTACATAGATTAATATTTTCCTATGCTATGGCGGTTTAAAAATTTACATTATTTTTACATAAAATAATTTGTTTACAAGCTTGCAAAAAGATTCCAGAAATTGTAATAACAGATTTATAGTGTCTTAATGACAGGTGAACTGTAAAACCAAAATCATGAAATTTGCTTCAGAACTGTGGATTTTCCCCTCCAACATATATGTATATATGTATATGTATACGCGATTACGAGATATTTAAACGAGTTTGGTGAAACCGGCCCTTAGAATGTTCCGTTCTCAATCTTCAAATGACAACCTGATCTTTCCGTGAGAAGTCTGAGAATATTTTTAAGTCATAGTTTTGGATATTTTCTTGTGTGTTTCACTAGTCTTCAATGATTTCCATCTTTCGAACGAGATATCACGAAACGTTGTTTCGTGAGAAGCACCTATTTTTCGACATTTGATATATGTAAGAACACTAGGAATGGAAAGAATTTATATAATCATAATATACGTTCATTCAAGTGCCATTACTCGAGATTTCATGAAACTGTTAATTTTCTAAGTAAATAACGTTTAAAAGCTATATAATTGAAAAAGATTTATTAATACGGGATATTCACAGTAAAAGCATGACATTATCCCGCAAGTTTTATAGTACGGAACTAAAATTCATCACTTTATTAATGTACCGGATTAGCTCAGTTTAATAAAATTATTTTTCGCTTAATTATTATTAAATTTCCTCTAAAAATGTAGAAAAAAGTAAATCGTTTATGATAAAAATTTGAAGATCCGCGAAATGAAATACTTTTGAAAAATTTGCCCCAACATTGGGGGGGCGGTAGTTGCCCCCCCCCTTGCCCCTCTGAATTCCGCCTCTACGCATAAGTGTGTCATATCCATTCCCTATGTTCTATTCTGCAAGGTCAATGACCTTCGAGAAGGTTGCTTACTGGGGATATGGCCTTGTAATTCACGAGACTGATGCGATTTCGCAAACGCATCTGGTATACAAGCCTCGGATCCAATCATTTCATTCGTTGGCCTCCGGGCGCGGTAGCGTATCGGCTTGACGGGAGCAGTTCAAATTTCTTCACCAGGGGGAGAATTTATAAGATATGGCAATGATATTTGTGTTTGTACTTCAGTGGAGCAAAGCAAATAAATGATTTTATAGAGGATTCGTCATTTTCATTGTCAATGCAAATCGATGAGTTCTCGGTGGAAGATCGTGACAAACGGAGGGGTAAACCACTTCTTAGACGGACACTTGCTTTCTGTCTTCTCTTTCTTTCATTGTTCCTTTCTTTCATTGAGTTTTTTAAATGGTGAAGCAGTCGAAATCGCGGAATACAGTTTCTAACGAGCATTTTTGAGGGGTTGGTAGTCTATTTTTAGCGTAGGGGAGATCGGGAACAAAATGTTTGAAAGGAATCTTCACCTTCGCCCTGGTTGTCTCTTCTTTGTGCAGAGGAGCACTACGTACTTGAGCGTTAGAAGAAGATGGCGCTTTTGATTCTTCAGAACGGACGTTAGTTTTCTT
Organism: Teleogryllus occipitalis; assembly: GCA_011170035.1. Lineage (NCBI taxonomy): Eukaryota > Metazoa > Arthropoda > Insecta > Orthoptera > Gryllidae > Teleogryllus > Teleogryllus occipitalis. The sequence goes on along the minus strand of BLKR01000602.1, from coordinate 234,023 downwards.
CTCCGCCAATATCTCTTCGAAGGAATCGCCTCCGTGAACATGGTCTGGAACTCACTGGCTGTAGTCTCAACTACAGTTTGGGGTTCACTCGTAGTTTTAACTGCTCATTCTTACGCAAATCAACGGAACTACTTACTTAAAACATAACTAACATGTTGCTAAATATTAGTAGGTGGTCCGCGAGCTTCTTTTCTTCAGCTTCAGAAAACATGGTTTTATTACCTAAGCGTAGTCGTTTCAAAGCACCATTTCCGTCTTCACTTATACCGCTTCTTCAAAGTAAATTAAGGAATTCCAGAAGAATTTACAGCCCTATAAACAGTTGACTTTTACAAAAAGCCCTTCACAGCTGTGTTCATGTAAAGTTCACTTTTCCTTATTTGTGGCCCATGGTATTTTTCGATGCTTATACTGGAGACAAAATAAGTCGCATTATAATGAGTTTGTTAAATCGTTTGAAGTTATAATAACGAACGTCCAGTGAAAACAAGCATAGGGTTCTCAGACCTAGGCTCCAATTTCTCCTTGCTAGTGGTTCTCATTACTCCGAATGGTAACGTTTTTTGTTTAAATTACAAAATGTATGATAAAATAATTGTGAACTCTGGTTTTAACTTCATCTCGTTCAACTACATGAATCATGCAATAAATACAATTTATTAAGATCCCTGAATAAGTATGATAGCAAACTCACCGGCTTAAGATAGCAGCAAAAATTACAGGCGGACGTCCGAAAACACTGTGTCGTTTGTTAGGCAATCGGAGTGGCACTTCGACGCCGCTCGTACTGTGGACGAATGGTATACTCTAGGGAATCTTCAACACATTTCGCTGGTTTCTGGAGTTCAAAAGTCAAATTACTCAGGATAGGCTCCTATTACACTAGCCTGCGAACTTAAACTTTGTTTGTTGCCTGAAGTAAAAAATGTGATTTTGTATAATGTGGACGTGCTGAATCCAAATTATAAAACAGTTTACTTTTATCGCGTAAGGTTTTCTTGCGAAATCACTTTACAAGTATTGTATAATTACGCAAAGGGTATATCCGAGTAAAGTGGTGAAAAGTGCCCCCCAAACCAAATCGATAACCCCAATGCTCATATGAAAGAGAATACAAAATTACGTAGATTCACAAAAAAACAGCCTCCTAGGGCAATCTGTTGCAGAGATACGAAAAACGTGTTTCGCATATTATATTTTTTTCTCAGCATCTATTGCGTGCATCAGGCTGAAAAAAATGTGGAGAGGGGAAAACATAGTTCAATCTGAAGGTATTTTTGTCAGCAAATTTTGACGTTAAATTCATAGAGACAAAAATAAATAAATGTTTGGAATTCATTTTCGACATGATAACGTTAGAGTACTATCTCAATCCCCCCCCTAATGGATCTTACAACATTCTACAACATATTTTTTTCAGATTTCTAAACAATATGGACGGTAGTGAAAAAAATTAAAACCATTTTTTCAGTTTAAACATTTGAAATTCGCGCCAAATGTGATTGGAAAAACTTGTTTCACCAATGTTTAAACAGTTTATATTATAAGTATTGAAAAGTCTTGCTTATCAGGATGATTTGGAACTTTTTGCTGACACATGCTTGTTTTATGTGGAAAGTATTTATATTATCTACATAAAATTATCAAACCCCTTTTGCTTTTAGATATATTAATCATTTATGTTTATAATATAAATCAAATTACTTAGTTGTTGATTTATTAATCAATGACAATTAGACAATCATAGACAATTAATCATTGTCACTTTCTTCAATAACTGGGATCACGCATTTGTTTATAAACAGTCTACTCAATATTTCTGTTGGTCCATTGATTTGCTTTTGGACGTAAATGTAGCTTCACTATGCGCACGTTCTGTGGAGCTCTCTTTTTGCTTGTAGTGGTAGTAGAGCTTGCGGTGAGTTACTATTTTGTTGGCAATGAATAAAAATGAAATGTGCAGTTCGTTTACCGTTACAAATAAATTTTCTATAACTCGGGAACGAAAATGTCACGTTTTTTGAAATGTTAATCTTGCGCTTTTGAACTGTATTATTATTATTATTATTATTATTATTAATTTTTTTAAACTTTTTTATCTTTCAACTATTAATAGTTAAATTGTTGGGAAGGGATTCTGAAACTCAAGAAACCGTGCGCAGATGATTTCTCTCCCATACGTCACATACAGTTTTTAACTGTTTTTGACTAAATAAATATCTAAATATCGAAAAGTGACCAAAATTGCCCCAAGTGCGGGCATTTCCCTATGTATTAAAAAGGCCCGACAGTCTCGCGAATGGTCGGCTCCAGCGGCCACAATGTGAAACTTCGTCCGTTCGCTAGTTTCCATAAGGATCGGCGAAGTGCCGCGGCTGTTAGACATGCGAGCGGGCTATGTCTTTACGGCGAGATCGTTTCTGCTCCGCGTGCTCTGGTGGCAGCGGCGACTGGGCCAGAAGTGCCGAAACCTGACCAAAACTCCCTGTCCAAATTCCCGCATTTCCAGGAAAATAAATGGATGGAAATTGAATGGAACGCACATAAACATGTAAAATCATCTGCTATTCAACAGAAATAGATAATTATATTTTATAGGGAGGGATTTTCTTTCCTGCTATTTCATCTTCGCTGCTTGAAGTACTTTCACTTTCTTTTCCTTTTGAAACATGGAGAGTACATTTATCCTTATCAATAATTCATCTAAATCATTCATTTCCTTTTTAGTTGCTTTACAGTTATAACATTTCTCCATTGAAGTTGTTGTAAAAGTACTTCATACCTTTCCGTCGACCATAATCAGAAGCATGTCGTGGAAACAATATTACACAGAAGGCCGTCAATCGAAACACGAGTGAACCTAAGTCGTTTAATTGGATTTTGCATAAATTATTCTTAAATTTTAATTATCTGAGCTGTTTCTATTTCGGAAATGAAGCTTCATCGGTCTGCAATAACAAATTTATGGAAGTTGAGAATTTTGCCATAAAACAGTTTCTTATGAAGAGATAAAGTTGAATCAGTACAAACCCGGTAACAAACATGTCTGTATCACTGAAATAATCTTCTGTTTGTACTCATTGTGCCAAGTGCTGCCATCAAAACTTCTCTTGCTTATCAAACGTGAGCTGGGCGCTGAAAGAGATTTGGTGAGCGGAAATTATTCGAAAAGCAGCGTGGTCGAGAAGACTGCAGATTTACTTGGGTAACAGTTCTGTGAAGTCACCGTCCCTCAGCAGCCCCTTCTTCGTTATGTGTGGGCCATGCTAAGACTCCCCTTTCCTTGAACCAATCTCGGGCAACCTGAAAATGGTGTTCACTGAGCTGCTCATTGACCACTAAAGATAAAAGTTTCATCAGCAATAGAAGACTGAATTGAACCTCTGTTCTTTGACTACGACACGCACCTTATTAAATTAAATTTATTTTATTTAAAGTCGTATCAACGATAAGGTTATTAGCTACTGCAAAAATACATGTTATACTATAATTAAAACAGGATTGAAATTACATTGTTAAAATTCAGTTTGAACAAGAATGAAACATAATTTACAATTGACAGACTTATAAATCGTTATACACTTTTAATAATTTACATAATGGCAATATTTTATCCTGAAAGTCACTGGAGTGTAAAATATTTTCAAATATATCAGTCTGTATGATTGATTGGCGTTCATTGATATATTTTGTACATGTCTGAAGGATATGGACCATTGATAGCTGTTAATTGCATGATTCACATTGTAAGGGAGCTGTGTGATTTAACAGATGTGAGCGAGTTAGCTTGGTGTGTTCAGATGTGATTCGAGAAAGTGTCACTTGATCTTTGCGATTGAGTTTTTGTTGGTTCTTAGTTCATGGAAATCATGAATCATTTTATGTATACTGCTTATTATGTACTCTTGCCAAGGCGTATTTCATTGTTATTTTATGATCTTGATTTTGTAACTCCAAGTGTCCTTGATGGAGTGGGCAATATTGTGGACATTTTTTCCGACTTGAGATACACGAGAAAAGTCAGGATTGGGCTTCCGTTTGTCATAATTGGATCAACTTGCTGGGCAGGAGACCATACAATTAGCAGACGTTTTCCTTGTCTATTTAGAAGATAACACAGTTCCTGGATGTTAATAACCACTTTCAACTTCTGATTTGTATTCCAGATTTGTTGAACCACGGCAGCAAACTTCGTGTGAATAACATTGTTTTCATATGGGGACTGATGAATTGTTTCTAGTGCAGACAGGAGGGCGTACTTCTCGGCTGTAGTAGAGCTGCAGTATTTCTGTAGTTGGTATTTAATAAGCTTATCAGGTGTTCGAACGATTGCTTTGGTTGACTGATCGTCTTTATCACAACTACAAAAGCGAGTGTAAGTTTGGTGGTCGTTATACATCTTTTCAATTCTTTTATTCCATTCATCGTTACTAACGGGACTGATGCATTGCTCATACCATGACGATTCTAGCGGGATACAAGGTAACGTCCAATGTGGAATTCGATAGTAACCGTGTTTTTCAGCTCTGATATTTTTCACATTGATGTTGGTAAGAATTTGCTTAATTCTCCAATAAAATGGTTTGATTCACTGATGTTCACTATACAGGTGGAGATGAGGGGGGAATACATCGTTGTGCATAATAGGGTTTGTGAACGAGGCAGCTTTTAAGGCTTACTTAATGCTTGCGATGTTCCTTCGGTGGGATAGTGTGGGCTCCTGAGCCTCGATGAGTATGCTACCAATTAGGGTCGTATGGTAACAACCGGTGCTAATTCTTAATCCTTTGTTATGAATAACATCGAGTTTCCGAAGTTCTTTCTTGCTAGCTGATTGGTAAATCTGAGAGCCATAATCAAGTTTTGCTCTGACTAACGCCTTATATGTAAGTGGTAGAGTACTTTTGTCAGCTCCCCAATTGTTGTTGCAGGGGTATTTAAGGATATTAAATATTTTCAATAAGACACAATGTTCTGTATATGCGTCTTCCATGTTTCTTTGGAGTCAAACTGAAGTGCTAGTATCCTCATGGTATTAACAAATCTCAGAGGTTGTGAGCCAAGTTGTAGTTTAGGTGTTAGAGATTCATTTGATTTAGCGAAGATCATACATTCATTCTTTTTGACAGAGAATTTGCAGTCAGATTTTGAGGACCAGTCGAATACCTTATTCAAAACGTTTTGCATAATCAATTGGGTCGATGAAAGAAATTTGCCTTTGCACAAAATTGTGACATCGTCTGCGTACTTTCTGGATATGGCTGGAGGTAGAATAAATTTGTCTATATCATTAATTAGTAGTAAAAACAGGATAACACTTAATACAGATCCCTGAGGCACGCCATTTTCCAATAACTTCGTTCTTGAAAGTACATCGTTTATTCTAACTTGAATTTTACGTTCGTGGGTAAAGTTTTTGATGAAGTCAAATATATTTTCTTTTAAAACCTATCGTTTGTAGTGTATTCAGAATTCGTCTGATCCAAACCATATACGCTTTCTCAATATCCAGATTAACTGCAATTACATGTTGTTTCTTCATGAACGCCTCTCGAATGTAGTTAATAAATGTGACGTAGTAGCTAGTCCTGGTCTAAAACCAAATTGATTGTCACTTATGATCTTATTATTGTCCAGGAACCATCTAAGTTTTTTATCGATTATCTTCTCTAATATTTTGCATATATTGTATGTAAGTGAAATAGGCCTATAACTGTCAGCTTTATGTGCTTCTTTCCCAGGTTTGAGGATGGGATCTACTATAGCTACTTTCCAGATCTTGGGGAAACCTTTCTTTCCCATGTGAAATTGTACAACTTAAGTAATATTTCTTTGCCAAGTGTGGGATGGTTTTTGATAAGAATGTTTGGGATATTTTCTGGACCGGGAGATGAGTTGGTAGTAAAGTTGAGAATATCTTGGAGTTGATTCATAGATATAAGGTCATTAATGTGGTTTGGTGTACATTTATCTTCATATTCATCCAATAAATCTTTATTTTCTTCGGCATTTTTATATAGTTGAAAAGATTCAGAAAACTTCAGGTTACTGGAGTTTCTAACAAATGAGTTAGCTATTGGCAATTTCTTCAGGTTGTGATAATATTTTATTGTCAGCTTCTATAAAGTGTATTCGGTTGTATCTTTAATTATTCTGGATTGAATTAATTTTTCTCCATGATTCTTTAACGCAGTTGAGTGAACTGATGGATGACACAAATTTCTTCCAAGTGTTTGCCTTACTTTATTTGATAATTCTTCTGTTGAGTGCTCTTGTTCTTTTATATTCGAGTTTGTTTGTATCTTTTTTTGTTTCTTGTGTCTGTTAAATGCATTGTTGGATTTCTTAATGGCTTCTTTACAATCGTCATTCCATCAAGGCACTAACTTATGTTTGTGGGATGGTGTGTACATTCCAATTGATTGATTTGCTGCATGTTTAATTATATCTGAGAAGTTGGTATCTATGGCATCCAGATTCTCATTCATGGGGTGATCGAAGTCCAAATCATGAAGGGACTTATTGATTATATCACTGTATTTTTTCCAGTTAGCTTGGCTAAGTTTCCATTTTTGGATCCCGTAAGTGTTACTGTCCACATCATATGAAAAATCAACTTTGGCGAATACTGGAAAGTAGTCACAATCGTGAGGAGTCTCTTCCACCCACCTGCTGCATTTGTGAGCCAGATTAGTTGAGCTGAGAGTGTATATATATATATATATATATATATATATATATATATATATATATATATATATATATATATATATATATGGGTAGGTTGACCATTATTTTATAAGATCATGTTAGTATCCTCAATAACTGTTTCTATCTTCATTCCCCTTGGGTCATTAAAACAGGATCCCCATAATTTATTATGAGAGTTAGAGTCGCCCAACAATAAGAACGGTTTAGAAAGTTGTTTTATAATTTTACATATCTCTATAGATTCAAATGCATAACTGTTAGGAATATAAATATTACAGATGCAAATGTTAATTGGGAATGAGATTTGAATAGCAACGATCTCCAAATCAGAACTAATGTGTAATTCGGTGGCAGAGATGTTTTCTTTGACACATGTAGCCACTCCACTAGATGAATGATGGCTATATTTTCTATTTTTATTGAAACATTTGAAACTTTTAATTTTTCCTTTATTGTTGTGTTTGGAATTAGTTTCCTGTATACATATCACCTTTGGGAGATATTGCTGGCATAGTGGTTGTATTCTTTAATATCTAGTATGAAATCCATTTACATTCCATTGAAGCACCAACATGTTATATTATATACTGTTATATTACGTTCTTGGTTTTATTTGATTGTGCTCGTTAGTTCTCTCTATTATCGAATTTGATTATCTGTCATGTTAGGGCCACTGTGATTCAGTTTTAACAATATTTATTTACTACGTGGCAATATTTATAAATTAATCGTTTGTTTAATACATTAGTATTGAATATTTATATGATTTTGTAATAGGTTTGAGTTAGCCAAAACTTTCTGTGCCGCCGTGCCATTCTGTCAATCTCTCCGAAGCACGTGTGAGGGAAGAGAGGCTACGTTATCTCTCGCCCTTTTGGTTTTCTGGAGGCAACTTTGCCAAAATCGTTCAACATAACATTACTTCAACAACACAACATGATCTACCTGGTTATTCCTTACTATTTTTTTTAATATGCTGCACTGCATTTGTATTGACATTCGAATTTATCTCTTGACGTGTCTTATTTTTGCTCTGTGATTATTTTGATTAATAAAAATGTATAAGGTTGCATTTTAAATATTTCAACTTTTGTACAACCTTGCTACTACCACATCTTAGCCTTGTGAACAATATAATTTCAAAATAATCAAGGAATTCGTTTGAATGTTTCTGAACAGAAAACATTTAAGTGTAAGTAAATTCAACCTCAGTTCTACCATAATTTCAAAACTTTGTCGTTTTCCCCACTAACAACACACTAACCATCGGTTAACCAATCAAAACCCTAAAATTGATCAGCAAGACCCGGCAAGTCAACTTCTATTTTCTTGGTTTGCTTGTTCCACACTTAGAGCGTAGAATCCACGTGGCTAAATAAGTGCTACGTAACTTACATTCAACTAATGCACTATTGCGTGCACTTTTGTCATTATTATTTAATCGTTCACCACAGATTTTGGTACAGTACTGGAAACATAAATTGATCGGGTCCGTCTGGGGCTAAGTTCGCCTTTTGCACGGCTTGGGCAGCCCTTGTCATGACGAAACGTAGATGGCGGAGCTCACAAACCATTGTAGCAAATCTCAACGCAGGGGGGGAGTGCCCTAACAAAATTACGTCGTAGAAAATAGCGGGCGTCGCTAGTTCAGATGTGGACGTATTTTCAAATAAAAAATCGTCGAAGAAACACTTGTATGTATGTGAAAGTTAATTCATTGAAATATATATGAACATATATCACTTGACTACTGTTAACACAATTCTTTTTGGAAAAAAATACGTTGATATCAGAGAAAATAACTCTAATATTAGACTTATTAATTTTTTGGCACATATTAATCCCAATATTATTGTCCATACACAATTCATGAACTTTAACAAATGTCCAGTTTACTAAAGATTTTTTTCGATAAGAGATTTCGATCATAATTGCATATTTCCAATTGTTCATATGTTTATTAAATTTGCAAAAATTGGAAAAAACTGTCTTTCCCGAATCGATAGAGGCCTTCTATTTCAATAAAAGACAGTAAAACTCAAAGACCAAGCGTATATTTATCATTAAAGTAACAATTAAACTAGATATTAAGCAATCAATTTGCATCTCTTTCAAAACTGTTATTTTGCGATATTCAACTCAGGGACGATTTGGGGACATTCTCCGGCAGGATGAGCGCACACCTCGGAATTGTTTATAAAAATTTTAATTGTTGCAAAATTGTTAACTTGCAGTTTTCGATTCTGGGACATCAGAGAACCCTTCCCACTTTAGAATTGAAAAAAAATTAAATTGTTTATAATTTTACAAATGTTGCAATTCTGTTTTATTCCCTCATCGCCATTCCCTTGACACAAGATGCAAAATTCCGCAATCCAACTGGAGCTATCGCCATCGGTTTTCGAGATACGCAATTGTTTATAGGGTCTTAGCATCTGATGCCAACCCTCATTTGTTTTCATGTCGCCTATGTTTTGAAATGACACAGAGAGGTCACTTGCTCGAGTCGCCTTGTTATTGATTCGAATTCTTGAAATGATCTGTTCTTACAGGAGTTCGCGAAACACGTACATCTCAAACTTATAGTAGTCGCACCCTACTTTCAAACATTAGTAGACACTGCGGACTGTGAGACCGCTCGTAAAATATTAAACAAACTTCATTCTCGTGCATGAGCATGTGCTAATCCGTCAAACTTTTTCTGTGTCGGAGGGGCTGTGATTCTTGGGGAGATAATAGTGTAGTGGACATGGTAACAACACTCTGAACCTAAGTGAGTTCGTTTCCTAGCGTGGACAAAACTTTTGGGGATTGGAAACCCTTCTGCAGATATAATGAAGTATTATAATATTGCGATTACCAAATAGTGCGTCCTGTTATCACTATTAGTACGTCCTGTTATCACTATCAGTTTTAATTCCATTTTTTGCCTTTCATTATGTTTGCATTTTAATCAGTTTTCTGTTTCTTATATAATTTTATTAATGTATTTTAGGAATGGCGTTTAACTTATGCCAATGTTATTCTTGGTTTCAGCTAGATTGCTATTTCCAAGTACGCACGGTTCAAGTCATGTCTTATTCCGATCGTAGAGATGAAAAATACCTGCAGTAAGAGTGGACTGACAATATGCCAAGCTTCAGGAAAAAAATTCTAGAATCTCGAAGGGAATATTGATGACTAAAATAAAAGATTGTAAAATGTCGCGATCGTAATAGTTTTGACTGTCAATCGAATAATATCCTAACAGAATATAGCAAGGGCGGCCAGTTTTGCCCGCATGGACATTTGTGTTCCTATTTATGCCTCGCGGGCACTGCCACTCAAAATCGTCGCGGCAGCGGGCAACGAAGGAAATTTGAGCGCGGAAATATTCCTGAGATTGGTAACTGAATTACAAAAGGGAAGAATGATTTCACGAGGTTTCTATTAAATAAAACATAATAACTGTTGTAAAAAGTGCTTATTAATTGGAAAATAGAAAAATTCGTAATGAACATTTTCTGTGAATAGAATTGTACAGAGTCCCGCCAATTACAGGCCACCTCATAACTTCTAAACGGTTCCCGATATCGAACCTTAACAATGCAGAATCATGGGGGAAGTAATGTGCAGTAGAGATATAATTCGAAATATTTTTAGTTTTCAAGAAATTTAATTATCTTTGATTTTTTAAATGGAACCATGTATTTTTTTCACTAGCGATAGATAATCATAAATAGACAAATGCGTTAATGTAACATACGTTAATGGTTTGATTGTATTTTGAGTATAAAATTATACTTTCAGACATGCGATTTTAAACTAAATGTACGAGATTTCCTGTTAGCAACCGTTGCAACTGTCGCATTTGAAGAAGGTTGCCTTCGCGGCGCCGGCACTTTTGCCAGAACAGGGGAAAGGCCAGGAAGGTCACTTTCCTCAAAAGCGACAGTGTCGACGGCTGCTAGAGGAAACATTGCACGTTTAATTACAAATCTCTAGTCTCATAATATAAATATATAAAAACGGGTTTATACGTTATCCGTTTTTTACATGTTTTAGAATACATTTCTTAAGTGATAAGAATTATCAGAAAAAATTGTAAATATTATTTTATCGTATTAAAGGAATTGAAAACAATGGTGTATTCGCGCCAGAATTTGTACTATTTACTAATTTAAAAGAATTCATTGAAATGGAGAATTAGTTCATTACCGATGCGTGAACTATTTTTTTAAAATTTACATTACAGCCTGAGCAATCCGTTCGAATTCATGTAATTCCGCAGTAATTACAAAGTTAATTGTGACTGAACTTAAGTTAATTTAGTCATTTAAATTAAGTTCCGTACCTTCCTATATTTTAAATATAGGATACGGTGCAGCAATGGGAGAGTAAAGTTATAAATTTTGTATAATGTTTCTGAGTTAGTATATGTTTCAACTCTATATATCAGAGCTGTGTTTAAAATAATAACTGAAGTAATATAAATACCAGGTGCCTCACAAACTATGGACAAGACTTATAACTTTACATTGTGTACGATATCGAAATGCAGTTTTCGCCCGACAACACTGAAGCATATGACAAGAAAAGTGCCCAGAGATATTGTTAGTAAAATTTTTATTTTTAGATCAATTCAATCATCCTTTATTTTTTTAATTTAAGTTAATATTTTTTCTCCTAAAATGAATAGAGCATGGAAAATAGTAATAAAATTATTTTTCTTTTTTTAATATTTTGAAAGAAATATAGAGTAAAATACTTCCAGTGAGTGTAAAAAGTCCTTGTAAACCCAAGACCGGACTTCAATATCAAAGGCAAATCACAGATTAGAGCCCATCCTATGTAGTAATGAACAAAAAACAAAAATGGCCAAATATTTACTATTTGACAAAATAATAATACTAGAATAAGTAGGGCAGTTTGGTTAGCTGGGCAGTACATACTTTTCATTTCTTTGCATTTGCTTATCTTAGGTTAGCCAAACCTATATTACATAATAATATTAAGTTAATGTAAGAAACGGTAATAGCGACCTGGATGGCCAAGGTGGCTAAGAGCGAGTACGGTCTCAGCGCTTCGGTCCGAAGGGTCGCGGGTTCGACTCCCGCCTTGGGCATGGCTGTTTGTCCCTTGACTTTGTGTGTGTTGTCGCTGAGGGCCTCGCGTTCTACTGACCCCAGATCAGAGGAGCCCGCAAGTGTTTATCTAGTGTATGGTCGAATATGCGTCCTTTCGGGACGTAAAGGGCAACCGGCTGTAGGCTGGATAAAAGCCCTAGGAAAAAAAGAAGGAACGGTAATACATATTATTAATTTTCAAGTTTTAGCAAATTTTGTTGGATGTAGTAGTGTAGTAGAAAAATGTAGTAGAAAAAATGATCCGCTTAATTGCAGTATGGGGTTAACTTAGCCACTTACTGTGGTGAAGTGAACTATTAAGAGTATATTGAACACAGTTTTACGAGTAGGTATATTATAAATGGGGGACGGATTTTAATGATATATCATTTTTACTTTCTCGTATACGCACGTATATTCGAGGTAATATACCTATTGTAGAGAAAGTTATGTAATGCTGCGCGAAAAGACGGTGGATTTTCGACAAAAAATATCATTGCCGAGCCCTGATAACAAAAAAGTAGATAAATCCAGTTGCTAAATTAGAAGAAAAACCCTCTAATACGTGGTGTAGCCAGAATCCCTGTTTTGTGTGTCCTTGATGCCGAAAACCCAATTGAAAGCGAAATGCCTGCCGTCTGTCCGTCTGTAAAAATTACTAGCGCTTAAACCATGCGTTGGATTTTTTCTTCAAATTGAAGAAACACCTATCTATCTCTAGTTGCAGTTTCGAAATTTTGAAAATCATTCTTTAAAACTTTAGGGTACCAAGGACATTCCTCACGGACATTCTCAAAATTTTCTCAAAAATTTTGCTCCAAACTTTTTCTTTAAATTTATTTTAATAGTAGAGCGAAATACAATAATAAAGATGGCATAGGTTCTATTTTCACGGTTACCTGGATTTTCGAAAATTGCAAAAATGGAATTTTTGTGGCGTCTTCCCACAACTACAAAATTGCAGATTTTTCCTTCAAATGAAACTGGTTGTCCATAATTACGTCTTTCATTAAGGTCTTGTATATTGTTTTGAAAATTTTATTAGTTTCCTCGCAATATAGCGTAGAATATTTACAATTAAAAGAAATATTTTCTCTGTCTTGTCACTTACGTAGCTCATATTTTCATTAGAGGCAATTTATTCACATTATTGTATTTATGTATTCATATGCTCTAAATAATGTTGAATAGAATTTCTCGAAAACTCAACAGTTTTTTGTGAAAATGAGCACAAAATTCCGCATTGTCAAAAACGCTCAAACACCATTTTCTCAAAAATTTCTCCAATTTTTTTCTTCATACGTTTTCAACAGATAGTGCTAATTGCATTATTTAGCATGGCGTTGAGTTCATTTTTATGTAACCTTTGTTTTTTTCAAAAATTACACAAATGTAATCTTTATGTACCTCTCACACCCTTAATATGCACATTTGCAATGATTTGTGTTCATTATTGCATTTATAAATGGAAGTGCTTCCAATGACTTTGAATGAAATTTTTCGAAAACTCAATAGAGTCCTCTGAAAAAGAGTTTCAATTTCAATCAATGTCCTATTCGATACAGTAATGATTAATCGCCATTTTCTAAAAAAAAGTCTTCAAATTTTTCAATTAAAATTTTTATTTAGGACTTGGTTTTCCTCTTTTCCAATATTCTTGAATTCTCAATATTCTATGTAGTTTTCTATATCACACAAAGGAAATTAGAAAAAAATTGCTACGAAAAACGTCTGTGCCATTCGGTATCACCTCTAGTTACCTTTTTTGTCCTTTTTAAAACATTTTTCGCATATTTCATCTATTTTAATATAGTTTTAATAGTATTTAAAAGAATTTTACGAAAAGCAACAAATGTTCTTCACACAATTCACGAATAACCTATTCGATTTCTTCGTTCGCAAATGTTAAGGTCAATCGTATGAAATCCTGTGACGCCTATCAACACCAGTGTCGGTGCGGGGTATTTCACGAAAACTAAAGACAGAGATTTTTTGGTCCAGTTCAAACCAAAAATTTGCAAGAGAAGTTCACTTGAACGAAAGGCAGCAGCCATGATACATCGGTAAGTATTCAACAGCTTGAGTAGTTCATCTGATCTCTTTTTGATCAATTTTTTATGTCATTTTATCTTTGCTTTTTTTATACAGAGAGGTTTTTGAGGACTAACTGAGCCACTGTCCACCTAATCTCAAAAGATTTGCCCAGCCAACCGCATTGACATGAACTTCTAATAACTTTTAATATGTTATTTTAACTTAACTGTAACCCTGCTGCGTCGTTCACTTTGCCTGCACACATAAGGCGTTCGGGTCTAAAACGACCCGTTAAGTTTATACCACTCGTAAATTGAATACAAATGAATATATACACCATTATAGGCTGCAAAAACTACATATTTTATCAATGGTAAAAATTTCCTGATTTCATGAATATAAGTTGTTATTTTATTATACTTATTGATGTGTTAGTTTTAATTAAATTATCGAGAAAATTGCACTTACCTCACATTTAAAAGCGAAATATCTCCATAATCGACTACCACATTCAGTGACATAACAGCTTTAAATGTACCAGGGAGCCACCCTTGTAATACAAATTTAAATAATTATTCAGTTCTAGAACATTTTAACTTTCTCAACATCTGTTTCCTGCATTAATTTCCTTAGGCATGTTTTTTCTCTGTAGTCACTAAATACCATACATGTCCATGTGACTTAAAATAAATTAAAAAAGAAAATTTTAGGTGGGCTGACTCACTTAATGCTACACTACCATGCTCACTTTACAGAATGAGTTTTTTAAATTTCCCTTTCTAAACTGGTTTATTTTTCTCAAATACATATGAGTATTCTTTCTCATATTCTCACGCGCAAATGGCATTAGATTCAAATTTTCTCCACATATATTGGTGTCAGATCTTTAAAGGTCTAGCGCATGCAATATATTACACACACACACACACACACACACACACACACACACACACACACACACACACACACACACACACATATATATATATATATATATATATATATATATATATATATATATATATTTATTTATATATATATATATACTTGTTTTATAATTTCTACTTATTTATAATTATTATTCCAATGGTAATCTAAATATTATAAAATACGAAAATTGACCAATTGATTAATAAAAAATTAAACTAATGTTAAAATGATAATAATATAGAAGATGTAGCATTACAATAAATACTATGAACATCGAAAACAGTACACTGAATTTTGGAAGGTTTAGAAACCAGTAAATGCCTTTTATCCAAAACAACCAATTTTTGGACTTGATCACTTTTATCAAAAATCCTACGATATTGAAGAAGCTATTTAAACAATAAAAAGATAAAAATTGCCTTTACATATTTATGGGCTTTAAGAATATAATACAAATTTATTGGGAATTCTATTGTATTTTATTTCAATCATCAATGTCCCCTTCTGAAGTTGGGACTCATGGCAGCTGTCTAGGCCAAAGGACGGCCTTGCGTACACCTAGAAAACTTTAGCAGAAACGTCTACTACATAATACGAACGATGTGTTAGAAAGAATAGAGATTTAAAGTTTATAAATTAAGAATACTCTTTTTATTCCCTTATATTGCAAAAGTTCAAAACGTTACCAACTCTCTGATATTTGGAAACAAAATAAAATAGCCGTTTTTATGAAGTCTTCGTACACGCCTGTTCAACAAAACATATTACGTTATTTAATACTGGGTATAAATTCCATTTGCTTTGATTATTGTCTCTAGTCTTTGCAACATAGATTTCAGCAACGCTTCCGTAGCCGACGAGTCAATTAAACTTCGTTCTCTCGGAAATGCATGTTTAATATTTTTTTATTAGACAAACTGTATTTTCTGTTTTTTAATCCCAGAACTAGCCACATATGACCTATAAGGTCATATCTGATTAGTGAATGTCAGGGAATTTCAGAAGTGAATGAATTTGCTTTCTTAGTAATCTACGGTAGCTATGATCTAGTGGTGCCTCTAAAGTGACCAGATTAGTAACCAGGGAGGGCACCAAATATAGAATATTTACCGCTTAAATGTCCGACCTATTTTATTTACTGGACACTTGATTGATGCACAAGTCTGTTCTAAGGGACCCCAATTCTTTTGTTAATATTCTGTCTTCATAATTCAAGTGTCTGTTGGGTAAATATATTACTTTATACATGTAAAAATGGATGACGATATTCGTATTGTTGGTGAAGTTTTTAATTTAAAACACGTTTACGAATTCTCGTACAGATCAAAATACAACAAATATCGCACAGAGGTATGAAGGAACACATTTTTTAAACATAGTGCTAACAATGTTGCTAACGTGTTTCCAAATGTCAAAATTCAGGCAGACACATGGGGCGGTCGCACATGATTTGTGACCGACGAGTGCGATTAGCTCATATGATTCCCCCTCACTTCCCTACAATGAAGAGTCCGTCCTCGAGCGAGAGCCAAGCAGCGGCCATAAACCTCCTGTAACCAATGGTATGTTGCCAAATTTTGAGCTGTTGCCACTTTCTCGGTTACCGCTTCCGAGCAAGGATAGCAAAAAGCACACTGGATAGCAAAAAGCCTGGATAGCCGTTACAGCTCTCTGTCGACAAATAAGAGTTCCAGTGCTGCTGGTAATCACTAAATTCTCAAAATATTTGCTTGAACAAAAACACACCTACCATTAACACAGTTATTCACTTTCTGTTCATCTGACTACCAATACAAACTATAGAAAAGCCGGTCTTATTTTCTTGTTTTATTGGTAACGGTTACGTAATATATTACAATTTTACACTACTAAGACTTCATTCTTCTAATAAACCTTAAGTAAACGACGGCTGGGAGAGAAGAAAATATATAATTATTGAAAAGCAAAACGATATATACAAACCCACGTCTACAATTGATTTTAAAGTTATTTGCCAGATACATACAATAATGTACAAAATAAAAAATAAGCAGTGCAGGCTAGGATTTGAACCCCAGGTCTTCAATGCAATAAGGAGCCACCCAACCAGATACGCTACGATACTGACCGTGGTCAAGTCACTTATGTTGTGTTTTGAATATTACGATGTTCTTGATGCCAGAAAATTCTTTCAAAAAATAGCAAAAGCTACTGGTTTCTTCAGACAGAATTCTAAATGAAATGAATTTTAAAATTTAAGATTTAAAAACGATTGGACTTGGAAATTAATCTCCAGCATGTATATTGGTGGTGTTCGAAAACATAAATATTGTCCCCATATAACCCAAAATTTCGCAACAAACACTCATATTTCAAGTAACGTGCACATGAAGCGCCATTTGAAGGTCTAATATTGAAGAGCAGATTGCATTAAGAAAGAAATATGTGTAATTATCATTCGTTTATGCAGTGTATTCTTCAGACAACATACACAGAAGTAGCGAATAGAACACAGAAAATTGTCAGAATAGGGAACATTCGTTTCGGTATATTTTTCAGTTTTAGAGGAATTCATTATATCACACAATAGATATAAATATTCCATCTTTTCTCTACAGAAACAAGCCAAAGAATTTTTACTCATTCGTATTCGAAGTAGAGGACCCCACTGTTATAGTCAAACTTGAAAACCACTTTGACATATTTTAAGAAACATAATGTTTAGAAGAAAAGCAGTTTAAAAGTTTAGGAGATCTTGTTTTTAGAGAATTTAGTTAAATCGCTTTTAGAAAATTGTCATTAACTCTCATGGTTTTTGAAACTATTCCAATTTTCTTAACTCATTTATATAATCTTTTCAATTCTACAATTTGTCCGATTTGTTCCGCACGATTCAAGCAGGAAGCTTTATATATTTACTATGCGCACGAATAATATGAAACAATTGAATATTTGTAATATTGAAATATTAAAACTTTGTAATAGAAATAAGACTTACTATGTTTTTAAGTACACGTTGCAAAGGTTGCGATAGTTCAGTGGCATCGATACAGTTTCCCCTGTAACGTCACTGAACGGGAGCCCTAGAGTTCGAGTACCGACGTTGGCGGATGTTCGATTGTAGTTACATAAGCAGGTCGAAAAACTTTGGAGCCATTTTGGGGAAAAGTTTGAAAATACTCCCCAGGGGCTTCAACTAATTTAACCCCAAAATTTAAAGAATTATTTCCAAAATTGCAGGGCCTCGATTCGGGTGGGACAGATCGTTAATGGAAAATTCATTTTGAAAAAAAATCTACGAATAATTTACACACTAGTATTCATAGAGAAACAGACTAACAGACACACAGACCAGCGGACACATGGACGGACAGACGGACATTTTGAAATAATAACAACACACTCTTGGTAAATTAAGACCCCAAAACCTGTATTTCCATCAAAATCTCGACATTGATTTACTGCAGAATTACATACATAACTCTCTAAATATTACTTTGGTTACTCCGAATGTCTAAGAGAAAGTAAAAATAAATATATAAATAAATACACTTTCACACACTACATATTAGGTTACACAAAACAAAAGAGCACCAATTACAGAGCCCAAATTAATGCCTGTCAGAATGCAGTTGTAATGTTATTACATATACAGGGGGTCCCACCAACTATGGACCACCCACATAACTTCTAAACGGTTCAGGATATCGAAATGCAGTTTTTGCTGAACAATGCAGAATCATGAGGCAAGCCGTAGAGAAATTGTCTATAATATTTTTAATTTTCGAGAAATTCAATCATCTTCGATTTTTTAAATGGAAGTATACATTTTTCTCGCCAGCAATGGATAGACCATAAAAATAGGATTTATATGATATATCGTTTGCTAATATTTTGATAGTAACTTGAGTATAAAATTATGCTTTCTGACATGTGATTTTGAATTAAACGGGCAAGCGAGTAGTAGCCCTTGCAACTCTCGCCTTTGGGGAAGGTGGTCATCGCCTTTAGACTGTTGAGAGGGGTGGCAGTGGGAGACAAGAGCCATAACTACAGCAATTCTTGGAGTTGACACAGAGAGTTACACTAAGAAATAGCAATTTTAACAATCGGAATGGAAGATTTTTTCGATTTATTTATTTGGATTTAACTTTCCTTCTACTGAAATTTCAAAACATTGATCTTCCAAAGAACGATATAAAAAATGGTAGCGTAAGGAAGATCATAATAATAAATATCATTTTCAAACTGAACAAGAAGCCAACCACCGTCTCTTCGTTGGTAAATGTCATTTTTAATTAAAATGATCACTAGTCCACTTTCCAACCATACGACTTTTGTTCATAAATGGAAAAGAAAACGGTGCACTTCCATCTTCTGCATTTTCGAGTTTGTGGCAGCACTTGGCGCTATGAAATGAGAAACTCTCTAATCAGTATGAGCAGCCACGAATGCATATATGCATTTTTGTTAAAGTTTGGTAAACTTACACTGATAGAACTGTCAAGAGAATGTCAATTTTTTTTATTGCTTTGTTCTTCTGGTAGTAATAGGAAGTTTAGTTACCGTGAATAATAAGAGAAAATGTGTAACTATCTATTATTTGATGAATTTATCCAGATATTACAATAAAAATCTTTAAGAATCCATTCACTTCTCATGTTTTAAGATGATGGCTTTTTTCTGCACTGAATTCAATTCTTGTAAGTTTAAAAATGTCCTTTATTATTATTATTATTATTATTATTATCGTTTTCGCAACAATATTTTTGATTTTCGATTATCGTTGATTTGGAATTTCAGAAGAAGAAAAGTTCAATTCAGATGAGCAAATGGGAAACATTCTCATTCTGATCGTTAAAATTGATGTTTGTTCATATGTTTTTCATACCAAGATCATGAATTGCTGCAGTTACGCCTTCATCCTGCACGGCCATCCCTCTCACTCTCCTCTCCACAAAACAGTATCAACGTCGCGAAGGCCACCTTCCCAAAACGGCGAGTGTTGCAAAGGCTGTACGTTTACTTGAAAATCTCATGCCAAAAAATCTAATTTTATACTCAATATACCCTTAAAATACTAACATATGATACTGCATTTTATTCCAGTGTTCATGATATATGTATTGCTGGTGAGAAAAATATATAGTTCAATTTAAAAAATCAAAGATGATGAATTTCTCGTAAACTAAAACTCTTATAGATGATTTCTCTATGGCACGTTACTTGCCGCATAATTCTGCATTGTTCACCAAAATTGCAATTCTATACCCTGAACCATTTAGAAGTTATGGGGTGGTCCTTATTTGGTGGGACACCTGGTATAATATAAAGATTTGAAACAAACATGATCGATGAATAATGAAAGTGATTGTAGTATACTGAGCGAATGAATAAGGATGACAAAATACGTCTCGTTGTGGAAACCTCGAAATTTTCACTTTTCGTAGCGTCAAATTAGGGTAGCTAAATTTTCTTAAATAAACCCCAATATATCCAAGCAGTTAATTCAAATTAAATAAAACTACAGTTTTATTGACCATAATACTAACCTGATATGACTTTCTACAAACAATTTTAAGATGTGAACTTTTTCATCCTAAATCGTTATTTTTAGTTTTAACGATTATGTTAATGTACTCAGAGACACGTAGCACATTCGAAAGAACACAATAAGTAAACGAAATTGAGGAAATTATGGCAATTATGCTGTAGTGACTTCGTTGCTAAAATGTCTTATTCTTTCATATGATCAGAGATTTTCTGTGTTTCGTTAAGATAACCTCGGCATTTACGCATTTCGAAGTGTTGTAAGTTTCCATGATTTTGGCGCCATAAGCGATGACCTCAAACAATCCACTTACATTCGGAGGGTAGTGTCAAAAAGCATTGGCGTGTCAGTGTCGTTAAAAAAAGGGATGCTTTCAGAAATTATTCTGAACTTCGGATAATTGAATTTTAAAAACATGTTTATTTGCAAATTTTGCACTTTCATTGAAATGTACTTAACTACATACGTAAGTTTACATTCCTTTACTGACAAATGTCAACAAATAAACATATGTCAATACTCTACTTTAACAGTATTATTACTTCTTCGCATGTATCATGGTGATGCTATCTGCTTCTAATGGCAGCAGTCTTACTGGTTAGAATGAAATTGTGAATGTTATAACAATGTATTTTGCATTTTGAAAGTGTGAATATTGAGGAGCCGGATGCTTTAATGTCTATATTTATATGTGTATAACATTTTACGCAAATCTATTGTTTTCTTGTATATTTAATATGAATTATTTTCCACAATTTTATATCTGAAGAACTGGCTTCCTAAGAAGGTGGATAAACGATTTCTCCATCGGAAAGCGAGTGTTACGATTTATGCTTACAAGCTCAGCCTATTTAGCCTTGAAACGTGTGGAGGAAGGACGGAAATTTCACCGGGAGATATTTCTGGAAGCCAATTGATGACTCTTTCTTGTTCCCAAGTTGTAGATTGTTCGGTAGGCGACTCGAGTAGTATTTTAAAATTTATGTAGTAATTGTGAAATAAATGGAACATAAAATATTTAGAATACAATGAAAAATTAGAGAGCTGAAAACTAGGAATATCTAACCAGCAACAATTTTCATGGCAATATATGCAATATATGCCCGTTAGGAACTTCAAATGTATTTGCTGGAGAAACTAAGCGAGCCGTAGCAGAACGGCTTGTAGAAAAGCCTTGCGGAGGAACTGCCAAAAAATAGTTGTCATGACATCCTAATTTCTTATAAACAATTACGTATCTCGAAAACGAAAGACGATAGCGGATTGCGGAATTTTGCATCTCGTTTAAAGGCAATTTTTGTTTAAAACTTTACAAATTTATGAACAGTTTCCAAATTTTGCAATATGAAATTAGGATGGGTTCTCTGATGTCCTAGGACCGAAAACTGCTAATTGACAATTTTGCAATAATTAAAAAGGCAAGGAGTGTCAGGAGAGCAGACGTGAAGCAATAGTAG
Organism: Teleogryllus occipitalis; assembly: GCA_011170035.1. Lineage (NCBI taxonomy): Eukaryota > Metazoa > Arthropoda > Insecta > Orthoptera > Gryllidae > Teleogryllus > Teleogryllus occipitalis. The sequence continues at coordinate 212,256 of BLKR01000602.1, read as the reverse complement.
CCTTAAGGATGTTCAGAAACAGGGGAACTACGAAAGCGAGAAATAGTTACTTGTTATTACGTAGGCAGTACGAGGCCACAATCGAAGAAATCTTGGCAGGAGAGTGAGTCAGCAAGAATAGAGGCAATTTTAAGAAACGGTAATAGTAAATCAATTTGGGACGTTATAAAATCTCTGCGTATTAAAATAAATGCAAGTAATACAATTTCAGCAGACGCGTGGGAGCAGTACTTCTCACGGGCGCTTGCAATACCGAATATTGAAACAGGGCTAGATATTATCACGGACCGGGGTGTCCCTGAATTAGACGAACCTCCAACATGGAATGAAGTAAACTGGGCTATTCTAGCCATGAATAATAAGAAGGCAGGTGGCGCGGACGTCATTCCGATAAAATTTATTTCGGAATTATAGCACGTTGACCCAGAGAGTATTCTGAATTTATTAAATGAAATTGTTGATTCCGGATCATATCCAGAAACGTGGAGTACAGCTATCCTCCAACCGGTCTTTAAGGATAAAGGGGATACGAATTGCCCACAAAATTATCGCGGAATTAGTCTTTTACCAGCGCTGAGCATACTATTCTGTAAAATCGTCAACGGGCGATTGAGTGAATGGGCGGAAAAGTACAGTAAAATATCAGAATTGCAAGCAGGCTTTAGGAGAGGCTTCGCGACCACCGACAATATCTTTGTGTTAGAAACCCTAGTAAAACAGGCGTTTGCGCGTAAACGGGGCCACTTATATTGCAGTTTTGTAGATTTCGAAAAGGTTTTTGACTCTATCAATAAGGAAGCTTTATGGCGAAAACTAAATGAACTAGGCGTCTCACGTAAAGTTTTAAAAGTGTTGCAGAGCATGTACGAAGAAGTAAATTTCTGTGTCAGGTGCGGTGATGGAAGTACAACGCGAAAAATAAAATCGACAGTAGGAGGAAGACAGGGCTGTCCTCTCTCGCCGCTATTCTTTATCCTGTTTATAAACGATTTATTGACGTGGGAAGCGGATACATCTACGCCGGAAATTGAGGGCCTGAACATTACCGGACTACTATAGGCTGATGATTTAGTTTTATGTTAGGAGACTATTGACTGCTTACAGAAAAGTTTAAATATCCAAGAAACCTATAGTGAAACATGGAGACTAGAAGTAAATATTCAAAAAACGAAAGTAGTTGTCTTCAAGAATGGGTTTATCTGGGATAACAAAGAGAAATGGTATTACGCTCAGAAGGAGATCGACAGGGGTCAAAAAGTTTACATATCTTGGGGCCATGAATGGAGGATGGAATAATCACATAGAGGCGGTGCACAGTAAAGGAAGATTTGCGCTCAAAGAAATCGGTGCGCAGGGTTCCGGAATTGCCTTTAAACGAGTGCGATACAATGTTTAAATCGCTAGTTCTCCCAGCTATGAATTATGGGACAGAAATCTGGGGAGTGGATAGGATAGATCGACTAGAAAGCGTCGAAACAGATTATTTCAAATTAATTCTCGGAGTCTCTAGATTCGCAGCAAATGCCGGAGTCTTAAGTGAGGTCGGTAGTGTAGGAATTTGGAAAGATTTTAAAATGAAATATCACAAATTTGACTAATACACCCGTGCGGGGATTAGGTTCTTGTTTTGTGCACAGATGGACAGACAGACGTTTTTTCGTCATTAGACTTTTGAGTAACAGTGACCCACAAAACAAGGATCCTGTCTACAAACGTATTGAAGTAAGTAATTGACTATATATAGGAACAACATTTATCTGCTTCTGTCGTTATCGGACAATTTTAGTGAGGGAAAGGGAACCTATGTACCCTTTCCCTCAGATAAAATGTCCGGCAAAATTTTATCTTCCACACCGCGCCGACAAACTTGGACACCCCTCGGCCTGGGGGAGGGCAGGGGGAGGGACGCGTTGACCAATCGCTAGCAGGTAGAACCACAGTTGTCTGTGATTGGTGCAACATCCCAAGGGGTGGAAAGGACGTTGCCTCAGGGGGAGGGGGCTAGTTTGTTTACGTACGAGGCGGAAATAAATCATATTTCCCTACCAATGGAGAGATTTTGCCTGCACGTTCGCCACGACGAAAAAATATTTCTCAGCGGGGGTTTCCATCCAGAATTATTGTCAATTGACCCGTAAATATTTAGAATTTTAGCTACAATTGATCTAACGTTTAGCAATCGATTTGTAACTCCAGTCGAAGTGCAATTTTCAGATGCTCATTTCAGGCACAATTTGCGGACCCTTCCCGGCCGTTCTAAAGCATATTTCGAATTTGTTTATAAAATTATAAATTGTTGCAAAATTGTTAATTCACAATTTTCGGCTTTGGGACATCGGGAGACCCTCCCCCCTTTAGATTTGCAAAAGTTGGAGATTGTTTATAAATTTTCAATTGTTGCAAACTTTTTATTCTCATCTGAGTGGCGTTTAAACGCGATACAAAATTCCGGAATTCGATCGGTGTTATCATATTTCGTTCTCGAGATATATGTAATTGTTTATAAGAAATTAACACCATGACCCATTTGTTTTCACTTAACACAAGCATACTGAAGAAAAAAACAGTTCACCAATGTTGCGCTTTTGCTTGCTACGCTTAAAAAACACTTAGCTTATAAACAAATTCTGTGGCCAATTTAATTACGCTAAATCCGTCTTTTATGGCGAGTATGAATACAACTTTTATTTTGTTTTATATTCTCTTTTAAATGCTGCAATTTGCAAGTCGATATATTTATCAAATAAAGAGGAAGCTGATTATATACAAATTATTTTTGAATGTGCATTACGTCGAAATGAGTGTTTCTACTTTTCTATTAAAGGGATGTTGAGGAACCGAATAGCTGTATTATTAATTTATTTCAAAGGCTACTTTTAAAACCGTGAGTTAGAAACTATATGTTTCTCTTATTTACTCATTACTATTAAAAAAGTAGGGAACCATACTATTAGCTGTTTGCTGTAAACTGTATTGAATTGGATAAATGGAATGTTAAAGTTTTCAAATAAAGAAATATTTATTTTGTGTGTCGAAAGATCACATGAGTAGAATCACACATCACAATATTTATATTGGTATAGAAATTTCTAAATGAACGTATATAAACTTGAAGTTAATATTTTCAATTCAATTTATCATTCAATAAGTCAGGATCATCTTTCTAAAACTGTTAATTTGATGATTTCATTGTATAATATTCAAATCAGAGCTAAAAACATCATGTGCTAAATCTACGCATTGTTAATACATACTTCTAAGCAACATTAATATATTTAATATACATTTAAAACGTTTTTAGTTAAGTTGACTGGGTGAATTTCAAAACTTCTAAATATTTTGAGAGCTGGGAGGCGCAAACAAAACGTTATACAGTTCTCGGGAGAAAAAAAGTATTCAAAAATTATGAAAATATGACAAAAATTAGATTTAAAAGCGAAGAACGTGTTGCGGGTAAAATCGGCCAAATCGAAATATTGTAAGAGTTCTGAAAGAGTGAAAAAATATCACAAATATTTTTAGAAAATGGACTAACAATATTATAGAAAAAGACAAATGTTCTCAATAGCAAATAACGACTTCCGACAAAACTTTTAATGAACTATTGTACGTATAAAGACAAACGGAGGAAAAGTTACATAATTACGAGTTAGTTTTTTTTGCTCATGGGCATTTATAATTAATAAAGGAACGTTTTCTACACTTGTGTCAAAGATTTCTGGGTCGTGAACAAAGACATCTAATGGAAGTTCGAAAACACATGTTCCGACGTCAAACACGGGAATTATTCAATATTTTCCTGTTCATATTCTTTTGATTTGCATATTGAAAAGAGCAAAATATTATTTTTTTTCAGATTACATAAGAGGTCTAGGTTGTGAATGAGGAGTTCGAAAGAAGGTTCGAATACACTTTTCTCTTTTGGCGTAAAAAAGTGGAATTATTAAGTATTTTTCTGTTCCGTTTATGGACTTTATTTTCCTATTATTGTTGAAAAAATCTCTTTAACTGTGTCGAGGAGCCCCAAAACGTGTATTTTGGTTGAACTCTCGCAATCCATTTTACTCAGCATTACATAACATTCTCAACGCATGTTTCGTTGCAAATGCTTATGTACGAGAAATTAAAAAAAAATACAAATGCATAGTTTGTCAACAATTTTTGAAAATGTAAAGTAAGTGTAGTGTAATATTATTACATTACACTACGCAATAATTAATGTAATTATATTTTTTCAATAAATGTTCTAGCATTGTAACTCCTCGGAAATGAACAATTAGTATTTGTATTATATGCGACTCTTAATCACTAAATACATTTCCCAATCATTTCGAAAGCGTTTCTAATACAAAACCGTAAAACTGTGCCAGATAAGGTGACAATTCAGTGACCCCATGATGGAAAAGTCAATAATGTTTTTGAATAATTAACGGCTGTTTATGTTAGATTTAATACTACGAATGAGGATCGCACAAAACAGAAATTGAAGTGTTTCTATCAAGCAGTTATAACCACTAATATTAAGATTATCACCAATGGTATGAATGTGATGTATAGTGATTATAATATGAGTTAAGGTATAATTTTTATCTTGGGATATATTTAATCTATTATTGTTGAACTTAATATCAATGGCATAAGAATTTGATTGTAAGACTTTTCTTTTTCTGTTTTGCGTGTTCACTACTTAAATTTTGTTGAAGTTTATTTACTGTGCGAACACCATCAGATAATCGAAAGACGAAATAAATCTGTCGCATCCACCCCAGAAACTCAGAGCAGTGCGGCTACCCCATTTTACGAACGGTCACGCCTGAACACCACCCCTTATCACCAAGAAGCAGGAACATGCTGGTTTGCTATGTAACCTTCTAGGCAGTTTCGCATGACTACCGCCAGGAATCCCGGCAGATGATATCACGTGAGCAATCTACCCCTCCAAAACGACGTAATATTTAAGACCGTGCCCAGTGATTAACAGTGTATTACCCACAGTGTAGAGCAAATTCGAGGGTTAAAAAATTGAAGTTGAAGCGTGTCGAGTTAGGTCTTTTAGATTTTTTGATAACCTAGAATTATCGCATGTATTAACATCTGTGAGACTGTCTGGTCATTGATTACCACTATCATTTATACAAATTAATCGAAAACAGTTTATTAGAAACTCGTTCTCTTCGTTGTTCTTCAATCACCATGGCTCACCACAGTGAAGCTACTAGAGAACGAGTTATTGCGTTGGTTGAGGAGGGAAATTTGTCTGCAACAGAAGCTGGGAGACGTTACGGTGTTGGTGAAAGAACAGCACGCCGCTGGATTAGACGATATCGAGAGACTGGAGAAGCGGAAAGAAAAGTTGGCACAGGTCTCTCGAGGGTGTCAAGTGCTGCTCAAGACGCTGAGCTGGTGCAAGCTGCTCAGGAAAACCCGTTGGTGAGTGCAGGACAACTGGCGAGAGGCACTGAGTTCCCTGGCGCTGAGGAAACCGCCCGGAGACGCTTGAGAGCTGCTGGTCTGCGATCAGGACGTGCGGCGTTTGGGCAAAAGCTCACGGACGAACATGAAGTGTACAGAATGGCATTTGCTGCGGAGAACATGCATCGCGACTGGACAAATGTCATTTTTTCTGACGAGAGAGTATTTTCCTCAGTTAATGATGGACCAGTGCGAGTATATAGACCACGTGGAAGCCGTTTTGATCCAAGATATTTGCGGGAGATAATGAGGTCTGGACGTGTCTCAGTTCCCGCGTGGGGATGGATGTCTTCTAGGGGTTTAGGCATGCTTCACAGGATAGAAGGCTATCTGGACGCAGATCAATACCTGCATATTTTACAGAACGTAATGATACTATCGGTGAGGCAACTTTATTCTAATGGCGAAATAATTTTCCAACAAGACCAGTCCCCTATTCACAAATCTGTGGCAGTTCAGCGTTGGCTTGCTGAACAACCGGACGTTGAGGTGATTGAATGGCCTCCATGTTCCCCGGATTTAAATCCGATAGAGAATCTCTGATCAGAAGTGAAGAGGGTGATGAGAGAAAATTGGCCAGATGCCCCACCGAGTAACAGAGATTATCTGTGGCAATTGATTGAAAAAGAATGGGAAGAGGTTGCACACGGGAACAATTATGTAGCTGCATTGATTAATTCTTTCCCAAGGCGAATGTCAATGGTATTGGAATCAGAAGGATCATGGATTCCATATTAAACGGTGCATTTAGAAACAACTTATAAGGAGCTCCATGCAGCAGAATGAAGGTAAATTCGTTTTCATATTTTTTTAAAAATAAGCATTATTTTTAATGTTGTGTAAGTTAGTAGTATACAGGTGAGTCACGTAACTTTAGCACCTCCTGTAACTTTTGAATGGTTGAAGATATTGCAATGCAGTTTTCACGAAAGTGCACGAGGAAATGGGGCTTATTGATACGTGATTTTATTTATATTTTATAAGTTTTATTTTACGAGTTATTTGAGGTACCTTTTTTTCAAATGGAACTATACATATTTTTTCAGTCTACTATGACGAGCGTAAAAAGACGAATTCGATGATAAACATATTGTTATATGTTAGATAAGCATTTTTTTGAGTAATTTTAATTTTTATGAGACTGGTATTTAACGGATATTTTGAATGTAACAGTCCGCCACAAAAGGTCACGCAGCGCTCCACGAGCAAAAGCGCGTTCGGGGAGGGGAAGATATCTTAGCATTTGAAGATACGAAACGTATTCCAAATATTCGCAAAACTGTTGCAGTATTGTCCTGAACTCTGCTTTCCATCCTTCCTAGTTTTCAGATTTTTTGTGTTACTTAAGGTTTGAAAGATTGAAAATATGGATTTGTCATAAATAGTATGTACTGAAATAAGATTGTTTGTTATATCAACTTCGTTTAAAGGGGTGTCATTCCACAATATATTAATGGGATCTTGGAAACTAAACACTATAAGAATGAATTATTAAGATTGTATATAGAAAATTGCATATTTCCAGTAAATAGTTTTTTTGTTAATGAGAATATAATAATACCTTATGAAAAGAAAAATACCACGAAGATAATGATAACTATCCCTATGTCTCTATTGCTAAGTTATTTTTATGCTTATTAACCCGTGTCCGCAATAGGTAGACTCACGCCAGTGTCCGCAATGAATATCTCAGATATACCTGCAACTTTTTGTGAATGTGAATATCTAAGGGTCCATTTACTGAAATTCGTATTTTATTCAGTTTGTACAAGTCCCCCAATGAAATTTTTAATGAATTTTACACTGCAGAATTCTTGTCTGAATATATATGGAGAGAAAGGTAAAGGCGCAGGCTAGGAGCTCCCAATGCACTGGCAGCATTGCACCCAACCTATATGACAGATTTCGCGCAGTGCAGCGATCAAGTTTCAACATGCTCACGGGAAATGATTCAGCGAAAGAATAAAAATAAAAGGCCAGGCGATCTCAGAAAAGTACAATGAAGGAATACATGAAATATCAGACGACTAATGCAACGCAATAATTATGGAACATAAAATTGCCGTGGCCTGGATCTCACAGATCTATTGCGAATACTCCGGGGTTAACATTAAAATTGTTTGCTCAAAATATACAATATTCTTTGTACAGTGTTAATTATTTATTCTTATGGTGTTTTGTTTCAAGATCCCATTAATATCCAACGATATAAAACCCCATAATGAACTTGAAGTAATAAACAAGTTTATTACAATACATACTTATGACAAACCCTTATTTTCAATCCTTCAAACAACGAAAGACAAAAATCTGAAAATGCGGAAGGATGGAAAGCAGAGTTCAGGAAAAAATTGCAACAGTTTTGTGAATATTTGGAATATGTTTGGTATTATGAAATACTAAAATCAGCTTCCCTTCCCCGAGCGCGCCTTTGCTGCTGGAGCGCTGCGTGGCCTTGCGTCGCGGGCTGTTATATTCAAAATATCCGTTAAACAGACTCAAAAAAATCAAAATTACTTAAAAAATGCTTATCAAACATATGACAATATGTATATCATTGAATTCGTCTTTTTACGCTCGTCATAGTAGACTGAAAAAATATGTATAGTTCCATTTGAAAAAAAGGTTACCTCATAACTCGTAAAATAAAAGTTATAAAATATAAATAAAATCACGTATCAATAAGCCCCATTCCCTCATGCACTTTCGTGAAAAATGCATTGCAATATCGTCAGCCATTCAAAAGTTACAGGAGGTGCTAAAGTTACGTAACTCACCTGTATATTATGTATTCAACATGTAGAGATAAGCATGTATACAGAATACATTGATTTTTTTAATGTTATTTTATTTCCTTTGCAGCTTTCAATCTCTTCCCGTCCGAGGTTACTCATGAGAGGATCGCCCGAGTCCAGGTCATGACGTCTGCGACTATCTCTCATTTGTGTAGTAAGTTGTTTGCAAGCTATGAAAGTTTCCATTTGAGTACAGAACAGACGGCATTGACAAAAGACTGTGGGGTGTATTTCATTCGTAGTCCCATACAAATTCAGAAATCCGAATGGGCAATCGCTTGCATAGGGGTATGACGGAGGGGGGGACATACCCTACTCCACAGTCTAGTTTTTGTAATTTTAATTTATTTTATTTAAAACGATTACCGCATCACAATAGTTATACCATTAATATTGTTATTAATATTTTTAAAAAATTTAGAGCTAAGAACTGGTTTTAAATGTCTCCTCAAAAATATTTCTGGGGCTAAGGCACTGAAAATCCCACCTCCTTGGAAATCTTTCTGGTTCCTCCCATATTCCTAGCACGAGGTAGCCCAGGAGAAAACTGCAGGGAACGAAGGTCATGTGTTCAGTAGCCGGCTTCGCACTAGCAACTTTTCTTTTTGAAGAGGAAAGTTTCATGCCAGTATTGTAGAGGAATAAGTGCTGATATTTACGACTTCTTGTTGTGAATTTGGCCAATAGTGCACAGGGTTAGACTATCAATCATTCTTTGGATTTCATTATGTATTGGAACAAATGTGTCGGGAAAAGGATAGCTTAATTAAATTTGTCAGTATTCCTAACAAGAAAAAAATTGTTATTTTTCAAATAGGTAATCGTGTTTTAAATTCTGATACGTCCACTTAGTTCAAGCTGAAAAGGGATGGTTTGTCTTAAAAAGTTTTAACGGGTTTTCTGTCTCTTCTACAATTTGAATAAGATGAATATTTCCTATGTACTGAGAATAATAATGTGGTAAATAATGAATATTTATAAATAATATAAATTACAACCTTTCGGGATGATATGTCGATAAGATTATTTTCATTGAATCTGTGTTCATAGTAACTATGGGGAAAATCAAATAACTCTCCGAGGTACATTCCCCGCCACCGCTGACATCACGCCGCAGAAGACTGCAAGCTAAGTAATTTTGCGCACTAAGCGACGCTCAGCCCGATTACCGCGTAAGTGCGGACGGACTCGAACTTACGGAGCTGTAGCGGACTTGCCGGTAACCAGGAACGAGAGTACCGGCCAAGTGCTTGTCATTTGTATTTTAATCTGTTTAAGAAAATCAAAGGCCGCAGTAAGCAAACATATGTTAAATTCCCTTGTAAGAAAACCATTGTTGCATGCAAACATCATCATCAACATCCTCATAAATTTTCATTAAGTAAATGTCCTTTTTGAATTTGTATCCATTGAGTATTTATTGAATATTCAGACCCCAATCCGTTAGTGGTTACAACACATTTACCCCTAATAATTCCCCCAAATATCCCAAACACGATGAAATTCTGAAAATGTTCAACGCTGAAAATGTTCAATATATAATGTTCCCCACCCAATACAATTCATATCCCCTTATGAAATAAGGAAAATAATAAAGGATATGCCAAATAAAAAAGCACCAGGCCACGATCGAATCAATACAATCGTTTTAAAAAATCTACCGGAGAACGCCATTGCCTTTGTAAATAATATTTACAATTCTATATTGAGAACAGGGTATTTTCCTCAAATATGGAAACACTCAGTCATTCACCCAATAGGCAAACGAAACAAGAATCACTCAAAAGCAGAAAATTACAGACCTATCAACCTGCTACCTACAATGTCAAAAATCTTAGAGAAATGAATATGCATCAGATTGAACAAACATATCAAGAAAACAAACAGTATACCTCAGCATCAGTTTGGCTTCAAATTACAGTACTCTAGCACCCACCAACTACTAAGGCTTACGGAACACATTCACACTGCATTTCAGAAGGGACAACATACCATAGCTGCATTTGTGAACATCTCGCAAGTATTCGACAGAATATGGCATCCAGCTCTTTATTTTAAATTAATTTCAATAGGTACACCCAAATATCTATTATTTGTTATCCTTAGCTATATCACAAATAGAACCTTTTCAGTGTCAGTCGAAGGGCACTGTTCTAATCCAAGGAAAATTGCTGCTGGGGTTCCCCAAGGTTCACCATTTTCCCACTTGTTGTTCAGTATATTGCGACCCACCCCTCCGCCGGCTTGCTCAGAATGGGTTTTCAAGGTGGGCGCAAAATAAAAAAATACAATTAGAATAGCGGGGATCAGGGTCATGTGGGCCGTTGTGGATTGAATGCACTTACACAGAGACTCAAGTCGAATCACTTTCCACTTACTTAAGTATATTCTAATTAAATTGCTGTTACAGTAAATAAACATAAAACACTTTACATATACAAGAATTTTGTCTTGCTGAAAAAAAGAAAACAACTTACACTCTTAATAATTAACTACACTGTTTCCTTTCTCTCATTTAAATCAATTTCAAAGAATACTTAAAACTTTGCCTAATCATTCCAGTCGTAAATTTCCTAGTTGCAACTTTACAATTAGCTAAGTTTTTCTTGAAAGAAAAGATTGATTCTATTTTTCACAGAATATCGGTATAAAGAACCTGTACTAATACTTTCTTTCCGAAACAAATTATTCCTTCTAATATCTACAAATTGTTCAAGTTGGCACGACCTTACTGTGTCTTCTCACGGCGTAGAGAAATCTGCGGCGTCGACTCTTCCAATCGCTCGATGTCCTTGTCCTTGCAGCTCGGTCGGGAGCAAAGCCGCCCCTCTGCAGAACCGCACGGTCGCCCCTTTCCAGTACCGTTGTTCAACTCACGATGTGGCCTCCGTCTCGTTTTCCGTTGATACTCTTTTCGTATTCTTTTATAGAATGTAACTAGCTTTTAATTCCATATTTAAAAGAATCTACAATACGACAGCTGAGTCTATTGTATAAGAAGAATAAATATAAAAATAAAAAAAACTGCAAAGAAAAGAAATGAATGGCCTCGTTAGTTTCATGCTATTCACACTCCTCTCTCTTACAAAGATTTTAAATGCGTCACTTATACTTTCATCCTTTTCCTGATGAATTGTTTTAATGCATTGTAATATGATAATTACCTCCTCGAATGTCTTGAAGAGTTTTTATCGTAGATGCAGTCCTGAAGTCCGTAGCAGTACGAGGTGCCGCCTTCTCGTGATCGGTAGGTCCTCACTCTCCAGCTGTTACTTCAGAAAAGAAAGCTTTCTTTCTCCCGACTCTCGGTGTCGCATACACTACCGAGACGCTCTCTTACGGATATAGTTCGTAGTTTCCATTTTCGGATTGTATTCATGCGCGTTGGCGCGCGTTCAAACAGCTTATCTTATTCTTGAATATTGATGTGCTCCGTTTTCCGAGACCTCGGCAAAAACGGATGGTCACAATATACACTGCAGATATTCCTATTTCAGTACAAAGAAACAGCTCAATTTGCCGGTGATAGTGCACTCTACATCTTAGGGAACTCTTTAACAACTCTTCAAATACAGCTTCAAAATCATTTAAATTTACTTAAAATTGGGCTAAAATCTGGAAAATAAAGTTATGAATGTATGGAAAATGAAAATATGTAGCTAAAATATTCACATTAAAACCATTCACACACCTTCTTCCACTCTTCATAAATATCGACACCATCAATTGGACACAAACAAATAAAACAATAAAATACTTGGTCTTAAACGTCGATACTCGACTCAACTGGAAGCAACAAATAGAGGTGCAGCAAACCAAAAATGCAGCAAACCAAAACTAAACTAATTCAACTACGACCCTTACTGAATCAACACAGTCAACTCTCCACATCTAATTCACTATTAGTGTACAAATCAATAATCAAAATTTTTTCAAAATTTCAAAATTTATTGCTTTATTAAAATTTTTTCAAAATTCAAAATTTATTGCTTATTTATCCTTGAAAATCGATTTTATTACATGGGAGTTTTTTGTTTTTTTTCTCCCTTTCAAAAATTCAAAATTTATTGCTTATTTATCCTTGAAAATCGATTTTATTACATGGGAGTTTTTTTGTTGTTTTTTTTCTCCCTTTAAAAATTCAAAACTTAAGTAGTATATGATTTAGTGTAGGGATCACAGAATTTTGAAAATGTGCACACAATTCACTTTTCCCCATAGCCCGTCATACGCAGTTTTTAACTGTTTTTTGACGTAAATAAATAAATAAATAAATAAATAATCCGGCCGACTCTACTTTATGCTTGCATCATCGGGACCAATGCTGCCAATACAAACCTAAACAAAATGGAAGTGATCAAAAATAAAATCTTAAGATTAATCACAAAAGCACCTTGGTTCATCACTAACAACCAACTGCATAACGATTTGAATATAAACACAATAAAAAAACAAATAGCCTACCTCAATTTTTATACAAACCTTCCTCAAATGCAAGCATCATCCTTCTATAAACTGGGCAAAAACCCCTATTATCCAAAAAGAATTAATAACAGATGTCCACTTCATTCATTCAATAAATTGTTCGCCAACCTGGAAAAATACTTATCTGAGGTGCTTCCTGCTTCCTCTCCCGCTATATTTTTTTTAATAATTATGTGTATAATTTTAAGTTAGTCTAAGTTATTTCAAGTTAGTATAAGATAGATTAAGATCATCAAACATTTACACAGTTAATATGTAAACTGAACAATGTAATGTCAACCAAAATAAAAATAAATAATAATAAAAAAATCAGAATTTAACTCTTACAGCTCCTCATTGTCAGTTACAATCCAGTCAGAATACTGTGTGTTGGTTTAGCTCTATTAATCTCTCTATTAAGCCAAATGTAGTACAATGATCTAGTGTAAAATTAAAAATTACATTTCAAATTTTAAAGATGAAGGTTTATCAACTGACAATAAAACATTATTCTCCCATAGTCATTTTTTATCATTTTCATTTTATCATTTTATCATAGTCATTTTAAGCCCAACTTACACTCCATATTTTGAGGAAAATAACTACATATATATTTACATATTTCAAACATTTTTAGTCCTTATAAATCCGTTCCCTGGTGATCAGCAAAGGTAACGGAAACTCCATTACAACAGAAATTTTGAAGCGCGTTCTTCCTACGCCAGGCGTGTGGACGCGTTAAATTGATTTCAGTAGTGATCGCGGCAGAGAAATCTGCGTAGAACTAGATCTGGTAGTAACGGAATATTCAGTGTGATAGTGACGTATCTCATGCGGTAGGATGGGGCGGGAGCAAGCCGTACATTTACGATTAATGTGAAAAGTCTTGTAAATTTTCCAGCACAATAATTTTGAATTCTAATTACATTGTAATTAATTCCTTGGGTATTTCATTGTATGTTGTTAGACCATTTACTCAAGAAGCAGAGTAAATTAGTGTGAACAGTTCATTTGTTGATATCTGAGTGTATAATTGATTTAAGTATTTGAACTATGAGTGTCACAATTTTAATAAGCGCAAATGTTTGCATGATTTTACTTATTCAGGTACGAACCGTGCACGGTGATATTATTTCAAAGATCGAAATTCAGTTTGAAACAGATCAATTTCAAAGAATTGTGAATGGTGTAAAGAGCAATGGGTAATTTGATTCGTAAGTTTTGGACCGAAGTTCGAAGATCGAACATAGGAATTTGAGTATCGTTATTTTTATGCCATATTTCTTTATTTTTATGTGTGTTTGTAATAATTTTTTACACAATATACGCACCAAATTGTTTAATTTGAATGTCTTGGGTCTTTCTCACACCCAAAGATCCTGCCACCCTGAGATAAAATCAAGCTCCTTTCCGATCAACCGCCTACGTCTTCACGTAGGTGCCAATTAGTTAACTGGAGACAATTCCCTCATGCACTTTCGTGAAAACTGCATTACAATTACTTGAACCGTTCAAAAGTTACAGGAGGTGCTAAATTTACGTGACTCGCCATATTTATATATATATATATATATATATGTATATGTGTATATATATATATATATATATATATATATATATATATATTTATATATACACATACATATATATATATATATATATATATATATGTATATATATAGTCATTTTTTATCATTTTCATTTTATCATTTTATCATAGTCATTTTAAGCCCAACTTACACTCCATATTTTGAGGAAAATAACTACATATATATTTACATATTTCAAACATTTTTAGTCCTTATAGTCAACACGGTATTGGGATATATATATATATATATATATATATATATATATATATATATATATATATATATATATATATATACACACACATCCCAATACCGTGTTGACTTTCATTAATGGTCAAGAGTCAAGTTTTTACGCAACAACGCATTTTTGTTTTCGAGAAAAATGGGTTTAAAAGCCACATTCGGGCGTAAAATTCAAACCAGACAACGGCGTCTTCTACTGCGTGGGAATTTTCTTGTTTCTCCGCGTAATTGGTGAAAACGTCAAATAATAGTATATGAGGTAGTAATAGTCAGAAAAAATCGTATGCATCACACTAGAGTAACTTACGTCAATCGTGTCAAGTGTTCTATGTTCAGTTTATTATGTGTTCTATTCAATCAATCTATTAAATGTACGCTCATAAAATCCAGGTTTGTTTAAAATGATAGCCACGGTACATATCGGACTCCTACATATTGTTACAAACACTATTTTCACATTTACAGATTCATAATATTGTGAATAACTTTCTCCAAACTAATTACAACATTAAATTACGTAAGTTTACCTAAAACAAAAAGGAAAAAGTAAGATGGATAGAGAGACAGACAGATTGATAGATACTGACGAATCTAGCTCACTATTACTGTCAGTTCGAGACATCCATGGTTTTCCGTTCTATCAGATGCGATCTGCGTGATACTTGTCACATCCTTATGTCAAAGCAAAATAATTATTTTGTGTCAGGGTCGGTTCTCAGCTGACGAAATGTCGTAAACCACTACCTATTAAGGAAGGACTTGGGCGTGCTCAGCAAAGCACAGAGATTGAAGTCCACCCAATTACATTTTTTTATATTTCCTCTAATTTATGGTATTTTGATAAAATTGAGGGTCGCAATGCGCATCTCTCTACTCGTCCACCCTGGTGGAGGCCGAGGGCGGCGTCCCTTTGCACGCGCCCCAACGGACGCTGATCGACCGCATCGAAGGGCTCCGCCGAGGTATGTGGTCGATGCGCGCTCCGCCCCATACTTCCAACCAAAGTCATCAGCTCTCCGTCACCATTAATGTAGTGCCTCGCCCCATTTCCTTGCGCCTCCTAGTGCGTGATCTATTGCTGCACTTGCACAAATGCATCCTTTGAAGTGCTGGCAACGATCGTTGTATCGCGCTCATTAGTATCGTAAGGTCGCGTGTTTCTACGCCAGCGGCGGAGCGTGACTTTCATGTCAAGAGAAGCAGTTGCTTTAAGGCGCGGGTCCCGTAAGCAGAGTGGTCCATAGACCAGTAGATAATTCAGGTTCCCGAATAAAATGCCATATTTTGATGATAACACATAACATTTTTAATATTCAAAATATGAAAACATTACCTTTGAATTGTGTGCGTGTGGTTACCATGCAAGTAGGACGTGTTCAAAATGCCCACGTTGTAGGCATATCAGCGCTTCGAGACGATGTTATTGACCAACATACGACACAAATCCACAATTAGCAATACAGCAACAAAAGCAATACAGTTTATTATGATGTTTGCAACCATAGAGTCACGGTAATAAAGAATAAATAATCCTGCTAAAATGTCGAGTAAATGATTTTTTTTTCTTGTTTCGAAAGAGATAGGTAGTTGAGCTGCGTCATCTTTACAGATTTTTAATTTTTTCTTAAACATTAATGAAGTACAACGAAAAGAAAATATCTTTACAATTTCCAAATTTAATTATTTAACTTAGCTATTTGAAGCCAATTCTCTGGTCTCTGCTCCGTAAAGAAAATACTCTCTGCTCCGTGTAGAAACAATAGAGCGACCAACGATTTCTATTGGCTCGCGTTTCAACAAAGTAAGCAAACTGGTGTCCACCGAGAACTGAAACTTTCAAAAATTGAATTCGTGGTGTCCTGCACCCTTCTCCAAACAGTGCTGCCGTCTGGTAGTGGTGCAGTGAAGTACTGTAGTTGAAATGTAGAATATGATTTCGTGCCTTTTCCTCTCTGCAGCTACTGTTTTGGTTTTTGTAGAAAAAATAAGATAACTCCAAGGCGCGAGAGTTAGATATAAACGAGCTTAAAGTGTATTTGTGTCAAGGAGAGCTTATAATTCTTCATTAGATGTTAGGAGCCCAATTTAAATGAAATGCGAATGCGATGTGGTAACAGATGCGTTGAAAGCGCCGCTTGACTTCAAATTGCCAAGTTAAATAATTATATTTGGAAATTGTAAAGATGTTTTATTTTCGTTGCACTTTCAATCCAAATTGTTCTGTCTGTTATACTATATAAATACCAAATAAAACTTTTGAAGATCAGTATTCTCTGGAAATGTACTTATTACCAGTTAAGAGACTTTGATAAGTACACAAGATGAATTGCGTACAGCAACGCTCGACCCGATCCCTGAGTTCAAGCTCGCCTGCGAGAGCTCTTCGCAAGTACTCCCAAGTCCCGATTTGCGATCTTCGAATGACAGGCTGGAGCAAAAAGGATTGTAACTGTGTATACTCTAACCTGGAGTATGATATACACGGGCGCCAGACAACGAGCTATAAAGTAATGCAACATTTGAATAGAGAGGTGAAAAATACAGCAAATATTCAAGTTGTGAAACATGACCAGTTCCTCTCTTAATATAAACGTTTAATGACAGATCCTGGTTACGAAAATAAAGAAGAACCCTTAGAAACAGAAAAGGAAATTGATAAAATAGAATATGAGGAACTGGAAGATGTCTTTAGAAAAATTGAAAATAGAAAATCGAATGGAAACGATGGTAGTAAAGACGAACTGATCAAATATGCCTCAGAAAAGTTAAAGAAAAGGCTCTTACACTTTCTCAATCTATGTTGGAAGAAAGTGCTTATCCCGCAATTGTGTAAATTTCAGTAATAAGCCCTATCTTTAAGTAAGAGGACCGGTCGTCCTGTAAAAATTATTGAGGATTATAAAATAATTAATAGGAGGATTATAAAAAAAAATTATAGAGTCTTTTAAATGCTGCTTACAAGATCTATTAAAAAATAATCGCCCCCAGAGTTCGTAAAATTGCAGAGTCCATGTTATTGAAAGAACAAAATGGTTTAAGGAAGGGTAGGTCTTGCTCGGATCATATCTTCATTGTTAAGCAGATCATTGAGAAACAGAGAATTTAATAAAAGAACACACATGCTCTTCATAGATTGTTCTAAGATTTTGACACCGTAAACAGAAATACACTATTTAATGTATAGCATCGTAAAGCTCTCCCACTTCAGTTGATTTCGGTAATTAGGAGCTTGTATAGTAACTCAGAAATTAGTATCAAGGGCCAAGAGAATAAGAAACAGATAATAAACCAAGGAATAAGGCAAGCAAGTAGTCTATCCCCAATTCTTTTTAATTTATATTTCGATGCAATAAATATATGAATATCCAGACTAAAATCTTATAGTCATCACATGGGACAAGGAAGAAACCTAAAGACCATATTATTCGCGGATGACCAACTTATCATAGCAAATGATGAATATTGCCTCCAGAAAGCTCTGTTTGAATTACAAAAGGTAACCGAAATGTACAATCTCTGCATATCCTCTACAGAAACAAAAGTCAATGTCTTTGAAAGATTGGAACCAATAAGATCCAAATTAGCTGTATACAATTCACCTATAGAACATGTTTCATGTTTCAATTTCTTGGGATACAAAATGACATACAGAGGGGAAATAGATACAAAAGGGAAAATTGAAAGACTAAATCGTATGAACGAAACAATTCTGAGAACCCGGAAAAAGAAAGTCAGAAAGGAAACTATGATTAAATTCTATAATATATTAAGTATCACAACTTGTTTATATGGCAGTGAAAATAGGACAATGACCACAAAAGGTAGCACAAGGCTACAAAGTGCTGAAATGAGATTTCTGAGATCAGTAGCTGGTTTTAAGCAGATGGACAAGAATAGGAATTTATAAATTCGTAAAGAACATGGTGTACGTAAACTTCAAGAGAAAATTAATTACTACCGAAATTTCTAGACACAGCACATTGAAAGGATGCAAGACAATCACCTGCCG
Organism: Teleogryllus occipitalis; assembly: GCA_011170035.1. Classification (NCBI taxonomy): domain Eukaryota; kingdom Metazoa; phylum Arthropoda; class Insecta; order Orthoptera; family Gryllidae; genus Teleogryllus; species Teleogryllus occipitalis. The sequence goes on along the minus strand of BLKR01000602.1, from coordinate 193,681 downwards.
AAAAGAGTTCTAAAATACCACCCACAAGGATGAAGATATCCTAGCCGTCCGAAGAAAATATGGGGTGACCAGATGGGAACGGAGTCTTAACAGGCAATGCCCATATACCTGGACGAGAAGAAGAAGAACAAAAAGTATTTAACCCTTGTGTACGGTGAAAAAACTTACGTCACTAGTAAGGTTGCGTTTGTCAGACCCAGTATTTGAATTATGGGCTAGGCTTTAAAGAATCGCCACGAAACATTTTACTTTCGTTTTCGAGAAACTTTACATTATTTCAAACACATATACTGATAAATAAAATAATGCGAAGAAATCGTCTCTAAGACAAAACAATACATTTTTGTAATTTTTGAAAAAACAAAAGGATAAGGAAATACGGCGTTTATCTAATCGAATAAGGCACACTTGGCACTACCTCTAATAAATATTTAAAGAAAAAATTTGGAGCCGTTTTTGAGAAAATCTTGTTTTTGTTATTTTTTTAATTGCAAACATTTCACGCACTGCTGCACGAAAAGTACTAAAATTTTCAAAAGAATCCACATGTTCTTAATGAATGAACTATTTATTGACTACAAATTTGATTTAAAGGAAGCAACTCTGTCTTCAATGGAGTCAACATCGTGCTGTACTCAGTGACAGTATTCGTTGTACGTGGAGAGCGTGTGATTCTCTTTAGTTTGAGTGTTACTAGTGGACATTTTAGTGAACAGCAAATACTGCAAGAGTAGTGTAAAACTGTTTTATTTTCCTCCCCTACGGGGGGATAAGACGTGAAATGACCTCGCATCGGCACGAAGTATCGGCTGAAGGGAAGGCCTCTGACTACAGGAGCCAACCCGCCTCAGGTCGCACTAACTGGAGTAAAATCGTACAGAATTCTATGTATCCGGACAAAGAACAAGGTTTGTTAATTGATGGGAAGGACTATAGCACATCACTTGAAAGATATGTAGAAGCTTTAGCTACTATTGTTTCACCACGAAACATAATATACGCATCGAAGATCTCGAACAGCAGAGTGTGCATCTTTCTCAGCAGTAAAGAACTAGTTAATGAAATAACAGATAAATATAAAACTATTAATATTGATAGCAGTGATCAAAATATGCGACCATTTGTCAGTAAGCAGCGGCGAGTAGTTCTTTCAAATGTATATCCAATGACCCCTAATGCTATAATTGAAGAAGAACTTGATAAATTGAACGTAGTGCGAAGTTCACAAGTGTCTTTCCTTCGAGAGGGTTTGAAAAAGAAGAATTCACACATATTTTAAGTTTTCGTAGGCAAATGTATGTACCGGAAGACTCACTAAGCAAATTACCTGATTCTATAACAGTTGAGTATAAAGGAGAGAGAAATTGGATTTATATATCTTATGGCACTATTAAACGTTATCAATGCAAGGAAGAAGGTCATGTAGCAAGAAACTGTAAAAATGTAGACAATATTAATTCCAATAGCAATATAGATTTAGTACAAGCAACAAACGTGAACATTGAGAACAAACACAACGATAATTCTACTTTTGATGAAGACTTTCCCCCAATTGAGACTGGAAAGAGAACTAAAAGAACACTGTCGCAGATTACAAGTACATCTAGCAATAAAACATCTGAACTAACCCCGAATAGTTCGGAAGAAAGAACACATGAGTTTGCTAAACCTGCAAAAAAGAAGAAAAAGAAGATCAACCGTGAAAACAACTCTGAAAACAAAAGTGAGAAAAAGAACATTGGTGAACAGTTAGCTCCAGTTAAAGAAAAATTAGAAGTAACCTCCAATGTTCTAAATTATGAACAACTCAAAGATTTTTGGGAAGATACGTATGGAACTAGTAATGCTCTACAATTATCCCTTAACTATACTAAGGAAAATGATAAGCTGATTGCATTGCTTAGAGATATGTACCCATTGCTAGAGGACAGAGGTATGAAGTCTCGTTTTACGAGAATCATGAAAAGGTTGAAGGATCCGGTAGTTTCTGATTCCTCAAGAGCATCCTCGGAGAACGAATGTTCATCAAGTGAAGAAGCAGAATGAAAATCAAAATTCTGCAATGGAACGTGAATGGCTTCCTGACACGATACGAGTTCTTCCAGAAACTTCAAAATGAGAATAACTTTGATATTTTCTGTATACAAGAATCTAATTTCAAAACTAACTATTGTAAGCATACCAAAGGTTTTAAGTGTTACTACAAAAACAGATCGTCATGAGTGAATGCTAGTGGAGGTGTGGCAATTTATGTTCGTGAATCGTTAGTGAGTAGTGAAGTGCAAATAACAAGTGATCTTGAAGTGGTTGTCGTCTCGCTAATTATTAGGAGCTAGGAACATCATTTTGTGTAATATATACATTCCAAGGTCATTTCAACTGCGTAGCTGTGAACTTGAAAGTTTAATTCAACAAGTTAAAAAACCATTGATATTAGTAGGAGATTTTAATTGTCACAATGCACAATGGGGCTCAGAAAGAACGGATTCTAGCGGGAAAATAGTAAGTGATTTTTCAGAGAAAGAAGACCTTGTTCTATTAAATGAAGACAATAAGCCTTCATACTTTAACGTGGCAACAGGAAATGTAAGCACTATCGATCTAAGTATGTGTACGCCGAATCTAGTAAGATATTTACAATGAAATGTTCTCGATGATTTATTCAACAGCGACCATTATCCTATCACCGTGACCTTCGAGGACACACCGGAAACTGAGGTTATTTATGCGCCCCGATGGATATTTTCGAAGGCAAATTGGAGCTTATATCAGCGAATTATTGAAGAAAAAATTAATAATTTAAACAGTAATGATGATTTTGACTTCAATCAAATAGATGTAAACTTACGTAGATTTGAAGAAATAGTAATGACCACCGCCGAGGAAACCATTCCGAAAACTACTGGCAAAATAGTCAAAAGGAAGTTACCGTGGTGGTCAAATGACTGTGAGGAGGCAGTAAAGAAATATAAGCAATTGTTTAATACCTATAAGAGGCACAATACTGATGAAAACAAAATCCGTTTCAAGTCTGCCAGAGCAAAAGCAAGGAAAATAATAAAAGAGGCCAAAAGAAAATGTTGGAGGGAATTTATTTCATCCATTAATTCCAATACAAACATCAAAGAAGCGTGGAAAAGAATCAACGCCATGAATGGAAAATACAAAAGTACCAGCATTACTTCACTCTACACTCCCGATGGTACCAACTTACATGACACTTGCGATATTGCAAACAGCTTTGGGACATTATTTTCATCAAATTCCAGTGATCAGAATTATGATAAAACCTTCATCAAGTACAAAGAAGAAATTGAGAAAATTGAACCCGATCTTGAAGAAGGAAGCACAGTAGATAATGATATTCAACATTTAAACGCTCCTATCACACTCAGAGAACTACATGAAGCAATGCGCAAACTTAAAAACGCCAGTGCCGGCCCTGATGGAATCCTCAATTTATTCATCAAGAAGATGCCTTCATCTGAAATAAAGTATCTGTTGCATGTATACAATCTGATTTACATTTACAATGTATTTCCTAAAAAGTGGTCTGAAGCTATCATTGTACCGATACATAAACCAGGGAAAGATAAATTTTTTGATAAGCAGCTACAGACCTATTGCTTTAACATGCTGCTTATGTAAGCTTCTAGAAAAAATAGTGAATCAGAGATTGAGGTGGTACTTGGAAAAGCATCAACTGATTACTTCATATCAAAGCGGCTTCCGAAAAAATCGTTCGTATTGCTTCACTAGAAAACAGCATATACAACGGTTTTGCTAATAATATGAACATATTAGTTTTAAACTTAGACATAGAAAAAGCCTATGAGATGGTGTGGAGAAGACGGGTTGTAAATATAATAACGTCGGCTAAGATTAAAGTCAACATTGGCAAGTTCATTTACAATTTCTTAAAAGAACGCTCAATCAAGGTTAGAGAAAACGGAATTTTATCCGACAGCTATTAAGTTATGAATGGCGTCCCGCAGGGATCGGTACTTAGTGTAACTCTATTTTTACTTATCATCAATGACCTCCAAGACAAAATCAAACCTCCAGCTGTCATCAATATGTATGCGGATGATAGCAATATTAGCATACCTGGCAAAGATATTACATCATTAGAAAAAAAGGCGCAAAACATCTTAGACGCAGTCATGGAATTTTCAAAGAAAACTGGGCTCAAGATTTCCAAGACAAAATCCACGTTCATAATTTTCTCTAGGAAACGATCTTTTAGAAGAAACATTGAGTTGAAAATAGGACAGCATAAGTTGGAACTGAGTAAGGAAATTAAAATCTTAGGAATGATTTTAGATGAAAAGATGACATGGGTTCCACATATCAAGAATTTAAAGAATGAGTGCACCAAAAGAATGAGACTTCGCAAAGTCATTAGCCATACATCCTGGGGAGCGGGTTATACGATTATAAGAAGAACTTACTAGGCAATACTTAGATCCAAATTGGACTATGGATGTATATTATATGATGCGGCCAAGAAGAATATCAAGAGATTGCTGGATCCTATCAATAATATGGGAGCGAGACTGACGTGTGGGGCCTTTAAGACCAGCCCAACTAAGAGTATTTTGTGTGAAGCCAATTTATTATCTTTAGAAAAACGTAGAAGAAACCTAATTATGGGATATACGATCAAAGTAGCAGCCAACAAATTGAATCCAATAAACAGAGTATTTGAATATGCATACAAACATTATAGAACATTAAATTATAAAAAGAAGCTCCCGAGGCCCTTAGCAATAAGGGCAATTCAGATATTAGAGAAGATACAAGAGAAACTTCCACTCCTAAGGATTACGACTATGCTCCTTGGATAATACGAAACATCAACGTTATTGAATTTGCGAACATCCGTAACAAGCATAATGCAAATCTTCGTGAAATCTGTGTCCAAATAAGAACTGAACTAGCAAAATATGATGATTACAACAAAACAAAAACATTATACTGATGGCTCAAAGAATCTAAACAACGTAGGTTGCGCAGTAATAGCTTCATGTGAGGTGATCATCAAAAAATTACCTGATGACTTTTCAGTGATGGCCAGTGAACTATATGCCATAGTAGTGGCCCTTACATACATTACAAGGGCCAATCAAAAAAGATTTATGATAATAACAGACTCTGAAAGTGCTGTATCTGCTATAATGAATCTATCTATTGATAATGTATTGGTCCAAGAGATAGTTGGAAAAATCAACCAACTAAGCAGTGAGGGCAATGAAATAGCGTTGAGCTGGATACCTTCGCACGTTGGCATTGCAGAAAACGAATTGGCAGACAGAAAAGCTAAAGAAGCAGCACGAAACGTAGTTAGAAGTGATATACCAGTAAGCTATCAAGAATATCTCAAGAGAATCAAGAACAAATTAGCTGATCTTGACACTAATGAACGGAACAACTTACAGGGGGGCAAATTAAGATCAGTTAGAAAGTTTGAAGATGATAATCCAACGGTCAGCTTCTGCAGAAACGATCAGGTTGTCTTGACAAGATGCAGAATAGGACACACAAAATTTTCTCACAGCCACTTATTGAACAGGACTGATCCTGATAACTGCAATTCATGCAAGATTTCTCTTTCAGTAGAACATTTGTTTGCTTACCCTAAATATGAAAGTTCAAGAAACAAGTACAATTTAAGTTCTCCTAAAGACCTCAATAACAAAGAACAGTGCATTATATTCATTAGCTTTATAAGAGAAATTGAAGTTTATAACAGTATTTAACCATATATGTATAATTCTGAGTTACTGTGTTATTTTGTACTGACTGTGTAATTATAAAAGTAGTCGCTAATAACCATATGTAGTTGATGCGACTTTAAATAAATCAAATCAATCAATCTGTGTTCAATTTTATAGTTGTAGGAAGACGCCGAAAAAAATTACACTTTTGCAATTTCCGAAAATTTAGTTAATCATGAAAATCGGACCTATGCAACCTTTCTAAATGTATTTTACTCTATTCTTACAAGAAATAAAAAGAAAAATGAGCCGTTTTTGAGAAAATTTTGCAAATGTCCGGTGGCTTCATGTAAAGTACTCCCCAAATTTTGAAGAATGTTTTTCGTAATTTCAAAGCTTCAACTAGAACCCGATAGACAGGGGTTTCTTCAATTTAGAAAAATCCTACGCGTGCTTTAGGCGCTTTACTTGTTTTTTCTAACGTGACATCTAAGGGTAGTATCTCGAAGATGGAATATGGCACGACTTTTTACGTCTTTCTCTGTCCTGCCGCAAGATGTCGCATGATCGCGACCGTATCAAGCAGTACTGCAGATCAAGCGACTCTGGGGACACGACCGAGAGAGTGGCGAAAACCCGAGCCATATCCCATCTTGGAGATACTACCCTCAGATGCCTCGTTAGAAAAACCCAAATAGAGTAGTGTTCACAGACGGACTGACAGGCGGACAGACAGACAGACAGATAGGCAGACGGACGGACATTTTGAAAAAAAAAACAACTCTTTTTCGGTATCAGGGGACCCCCAAACCTGTATTTCCGTTGAAACCTCGAAATCGATTTTTCGCAGCATTACATAACATTCTCTTTACTACGTATTGTACTTCGGATATACGTATGTATACTCTTCTTCTATTTGTTTGTAAATTCATCTTCCTACTTACAAATACAAATGCAAATATAAATACACTATACAAAATGATTAATAACTTCATCTTCCTACTTACAAATACACTATACAAAATGATAAAAATCAAAAATGTGAAAGCTTCAACTAGAGCCAGATTGACCAGGGATTCTTCAATTTGGAAAAGAACGTATGAATGGTTGAGGCAAGGCCGTCTACTAGAATAGAAGGCCTGAGCCAGTGCGAATGTCACGTGATCTGACGTCACAAAAGGAGGATGAAAATTTTTCGTTTTCGCTTGTGCCGTTGTGGAGAAACTCAGATGTGAATGGATGGAAATTAACAGATATTGAGTGCTCGGTTTCCAACATAAAAATAATTCCTTCATCCATTATCTTCTTGAAAGGAAGGTATGTATTAATTCATAATTTACATCTGGTATTGAATGATTTAAGAATTTGGTGCAATTATCAATTTTTTTCAGCGTGTGAATAATAATCTTTCATAGAAATAAAGTAAATGATTGTACGTTAAATTACATTTTCTGCTAGAAATATCTTCTGTATGAATATTGGATGGGAAAATCGATTGAATAAGGTTTGAAATTCGAGGATACGTTTTTGTAATACCGTAATTTGATGTTACTTTGTTTCAGTTGCGTGAAAAAGTTTCTGAACTGAGACAATTTGTGGGTAAATTGTATTTATTTTCCGAATTCATTGTCCGCGCCTCCCATATCATATTTTAATTCTGAGCTTAATTGCGTTTTATGAGTATAAGAAAGCAATTTTCGTTAGAGGTTATTCATTTCTCCACTTTGGGGGAAACTGTTCCACAACAAAAATTGACCAAACAACCTCTACTGTCCAATATTCTTGTTGAATTTCAGTCATGAATGTGGAAAAGAACTGTATGAAATATATTAAGTGTTTTCTTTCAATAAAGTGTGTTACTTTTATATACGCATTTAAAGCTTTTTGGATATTAGGTATTATTAGGCTCGCACGAATAGTATTTTGTGATTTTTCTTACTTAGATTCTAATGGAGATTGTGTTCACCACTGCAATAAATGTCATACAACATTTAAAACACACCAATTCATCTATAATTAACTTTTGCAGGGTAGTGTAAAGTACCCCCATAGGGTAACTTTCCTTGACACAGTTAGAAATTAAATATAAAAGACACAAGAGAGTTTTGCGGCATAAAGTAAATTCAATACATACTCCTAATACTAAACTAGCTAATAAAATTATAAAACAATTAAAAGTTCTACAAAAATGTCGTTTTTTAATTACTTTAGAATAAAACCTAAAAAAAAGTAGGGCAAAATAACCCCAAATTACAATGTGTGTTTAATTTTTCTTGCTGGCACTTGGATGTTTATATTGTACTAATAAAAACCTTCCTCTTTTTAGTGGACACTTGCAAACTATCTTGAAGGTAGTTTGAAATTGAGGCGGCAGACATTATAGCAAAGTGCCAAAAATGTGCAGGGTGCCATGCTGCCGATCAAATTATGATGGAACGACGGAACGTGTTTCCACGTTCCAGTTTCCAAACGATCCTACTCTGAGACAGAAGTGGGTGATATTCATAACAGGGAAAATTTTGTCCCAACCTAGTATCTTATGTATGTGTAAAACACTGAAATAAGATTTGTTCTCTACGAAGACAAGGCAGTAAGACCAGAAGGTGTGGAATTAGTTACGCAACGAATGTACCCGACTTTACTGAAAGATGCATTCCCTTCGATCTTTCCAGATCAACCTCATTTTTTGACAAAGGCTCTTCCAATGAAGAGGAAGACTCTAAAGAAAGGAATCAGGAAATTGAAGAGCGCTGCTAAATTAATTTCCAAAATTGGTGTAAAGCAGATACAATAACAAACTTTGAACAATTTCTGCAAATATTTATGGAAAAGGTTTCTAGTGAGTGGATATATAATAAAAAGTGCTTATGTATTGCTATTAAAAGTTGATGATTGTGATTGTCCACAAATTACCATCTCTGTTCGAATTAAGAACAATTTACAAATTGATGAGCTTTTTTATAATAAATGGAGCAAATTTGATTCCCTTTTAAGCCATTTAAAGAATTACATACTTGCAGAATACTCCAGTGAAGAGAAACTGAAACACATTGCTACGGTTCTGCAAGCGGTTTGTGATGTAGAAGAAGATAAATGTCAGAAAATGAAATTTTTTGTGTGAACAAATTAAACTAGTGTTCATGAAATATCCTAATTACAGCTCAGAAACAATAGTGGGGGCTTGTTCCATATTTTATTATTTTCCTTCTGTTTATGAAAGAATAAGAGACAGTAATTTTTTAACTTTGCCACGCCCTTCTTACTTGCGTAAGTTGACGTTGAAATTAAGTGATAAAACATCCTCGGGGTTTCAGTCTTCCCAGAAACACTATTTATGTGAACAATTTGTCAATTTACCAAGTGAAGAGAGGCTAGTGAACTTGCTTCTAGACGAAATTTATGTAAAACCCAATGTTACATACAAAAATGGAAGAATAGTTGGGTTTGACGATGGAAATGAAAAAAAATAAGCGATGTATTAGAGTGTTTCATGATAAGTTCCATGTGTTTCAAAAACAAAGATCTTGTTGCTGTGAGACATTTAAATGCTGATCAGTTACTGATACAAACATCAAATGTTATTGAATTTGTATAGATGTGTGGCTTTTAAATTATTTCACTTATATCCGATAACAATAGAGTAAACATGTTTGAGAAACATAAGAAACATGTTTAAGAAACTATGGAGGAGAATTCTAGCGGCCGGCAGCTCTGATCGGTAGTTTTCCGTGGTTTCTCCGATCAACACCAGGCGAATGCCGGAGTTGTCTACCCTACCAAACCCTACCAAACGGGCTACGGACCGCGCGCGATCTTTCCTTACCCTTACCCTTCCTTGTCCTATCCTCTCCCCTTACACACACTTACACTAACGTGCACTACATTACCACATTTCCGGGAGACCGGTCGGGATCTTAGAGCCTGTTCCGGCTGGGGCGGTGCCCCGCTGGTGGGAGAGTCCTGGTTAGGGGGAAACTCCACTAGCCGACGGTAGGTCGGCGCCGGATCTCGCCATCCACCGGGAGAAGATCACCGCCATCTCCCGAGAAACAAAAACATGCACTACACGTACGAGACTAATGACCAAAGCAGTTGACGCGCCCGGAAACACAAAAAAAATCAATCAATCAATGAATTTAAGAAACTATGTGGCGGGAAACTTCATTTATCATTTGAAAATCCTTTTCAGGAAGGCAAACATATATTTATACCTTTTGATACTGTCTACTTACTCAAATCTGTTAGAAAAAATGACTAAATCAAAGAAATGGAGATCAGACATTCTTTGTACCTGATTTTAACAATGTGAAAGGAATAAATAAAGCAAGTCTTTCTCATTTGAAGAAATTAAAAGATCTGGAAAAGAATGTTTGTATTAAACTGTGTCCAGCATTATGTAGGAAGGTTTTGTTTCCAACGAAAATAGAACCTCAAAAGGTTGAAACAGCAGTGAAATAGTTTGACGAAAAAACAATAACTGGATTGCAACATGAAATCATGGAGAATAAAATTGGTGATTGGTCTTGGTGATGAAGTTAGTGGTACCAAATGTTTTTTGAGATCGTTTTAAAGTGGTGGAAAATTTTAAATGTTAAGTCCCCTTCGATTGAGGGATTCTTTCCAAGAACCTACTCGATCAGATGAAAGTGAAAACATACAGTTTTTGAAACTATTTTGTATTTGGTTAGAGCATTGGGACAATGTTCTCCAAGCAGTTTCCAAAGTGCTAAATTGACATATGAAACACACTGCTTTGTTACATAATAGAAAATGTCTAATATGTATCAGTGAATATTTGTTAAGTGTCAAAAGGTAATGCTATGTTCTTTTGGGAAAGTTCCAAAAGGATAATTTGGAAGGAAGGTTTGGGCAGTTTCGGTAGAAATTATCATGTATCACTCACTCAGATTCTTGAATCAGAAAGAAAGCTAAAGGTAATGAATTTAATACAGTTGTGTTCAGCTAGCGAAGATTCGTTCACTTTGAAATCTTTCATTTATGATTATGATGGCATATCCTCTGTTATATACCAGAGGATGTGAATATTTATGTTTCAATTCAGGATGTTCCGTCTTTATCTGACAACATTGCACTTAATAACAAATACATAGCCTCACTTATTTATGTTGCAGGATATGTTGCTTCATCTGTCAGTCGCAGAGTTGCGTGTGACCTCTGTCGAAATATGTTAATAAAAGAAAGAGACTTGGAAATAGAAAATCCTACTGGATTTTATTTTGATTCATTAAACAGAGGTGGTTTAAAATGGCCAACAGAATTTGTGTCTAGGGAAGTTGTTTGCTGTTTTCAGGTGAAATTAAGTTCCAGAAGATCGAAAATCAAAGAGCTATGTTAAAGAGCTTAGTGTTAGAGAAAGAAGATATTCAATTAATAGAAAACAAAATTTGTAGTTGTGGAGAAATGCTTTCCACATAAATTGAACATAGTATAACGTGTATGGCAAATATTTTCTTAAATACTTATTGTAAATTAAGAAATCACATGTGTAATGTCTTAAAGGGTGCAAGACGAAAAGTCACAAAAGTGAATGAAAAATAAAAACACATTAAAGCATTGCTAAAACAATTTTTATGTATTTTCAATGTGTTTTGTGAATTTTCATTAAGTCTTACATGATCTAAGAGTACTTTCTGGATAAAATAATGCATTTCATCCTTTTGTTTATTTCTTCCACTTCCCTTATTTTTGAAGAACATGCATTTTATTAACTTATCGATAAAAAATTACTTCTCTTACAAAAATACTATCAAATATACTAAATTACTAATATGGTCATCCAAGCAGTAACGGTGTATTACATAAGGCTTTTACACAATAAATTAATGAAGACAACTTGAAAGAAATAGAGGAGGATGAAACAAATAGAATTCTTATCCTGAAGTTCTTTGATCTAATACTAATTAAGTATAATTAGTACTCATCTTATTAGTATCAATGATGCCAACAAATTTTATGAATTTACAAAATTATATACTATAAATAATTTGACTCAATAAATAATATTAAATGTATTAGACGATTTAAATCTTCATAATATTATAGGCGTAATTTACATGTACAAAAATAGTACAATACCGGAATGCCTTAATCCAAATAACTAAAATAAATTCCTTGAGCACCCGGAAGGCTTAATGTTTCATTGATTTGTTCTAAATTCAACGAGTAGTCGTTCAGTGCGATTATATGAAATATATTTGTCTGAAACTGCGGAGAGGACGCCGCGCCGCTTGGGCAGCCTGCATTTCCTGCCAGCCTCCCTTCGTGACGTCATTCGGTGCAGGAGCAGGCTTCTATTCTAGATGGCCTTGGTTGAGGCGATAGTAGTGTTCACAGATGGACGGACATTTTGAAGAAATCAACTTTTTCGGTATCAGGGGACCCCTATAAGTGTATTTCCGTTGTAATCTCGAAATCGTTTTCCCGCAGCATTACATAACTTTCTCTATACTCCCGCACATACGTATGTATACGAAAAAGTAAACTATAAGTGTTACAGAATGGCACAGACTTTCTCGTAGCAATTTTTTCTAGTTTCCTGGGCGTGGACTTACTTTAAAGTCTTCCTTAATTCTCTGACCAGCTGCCATATAATATCGTCACCGAAGTACATGTTCTTGACGTTGACGGACGGACGGACGGACAGACGGACGGACGGACGCACGTTTTGAAAAAAAAATTTTTTTGGTGTCAGTGGACCCCAAAACCTGTATTTCCGTTGAAATCTCGAAATCGATTTTCCGCAGCATTACATAATATTCTCTATATTACGTATATTACTCCCATGTACACGCATGTATACCAGAAAATAGATGATATGTAAGAAAAGTAGATAATAGGTAAAATAAAAATGATTATTGTGTTTAAAATTGTTCTCTACAAGCATTTTTCGACTAGAACGTCACCGATCAGTTTTTAACAAGTATTCAGAGTGGCTGAAAATAGGTTGTAGCTCTACAGAAGTAATTGTACATTAGATTTCACCACATTTAAAGATTTTATTCGAAATATAAAATACGTTCATAGTATATATTGCAATGTTTACGAGGAGTCGATGTTCAAAAGAATAATAGTACCGTGTAACGAGTGGTGGAACCCAGGGGAAGGGGTTAAGGGAGATAGGACGTCTAGCGATAGCGGTGATCTTCCCTCGCTGGATGGCGAGATCCGGCGCCGACCTTCCGTCGGCTAGTGGGGTTTCCCCCTAATCACGCCTCTCCCACCAGCGGGATCGGAGAAACCACGAAAAACTACCGATCAGAGCAGGCGGCCGCTAGAATTCTCCTCCAGACAGCGACTGAATTCGAACTAGCTGAAAAGCTACAATGAAAACCTGAACAAGAACTACTGTGTCATTCCATGCAAAAAAAGAGGATTTTATTGTGACCATTCAAATATTCGACATACGAATTCGCCGCCGCCGCCGCTGACGACACCAGCTTCTCCAGCATGAGGGGTGTAGAGGAGGGAGGGGGGTCTCCCTCCCGTCCGTTGTGACGTCACGGGGGCAGGAGGGAGGCGAGAGACTTTTGTCGTTCGTCAGACGTCGTCGCGTGAGGTTATCTTGAGAAAAGAGGTATTTGTAAAAGAGGCATTTTGTTTATACATTATAGATTGTGATCAGTGCTTCTGATGATAGAATGTACTGTGTTGGAAAGACACAGCTTCTGTTAAATTGAAACTAGAAACATCAATTGAGATGTTTAAAAGAAGACAGAGTGCAAGAAGCTTATATCGCTGATGAAGTCACTACAGTAGAGGCTATTGTTTATTTTTGATAAGCAGATGCTGGCGCTTACAAACCGAGTTGGCTGGTGCAATGACACGTAGACCAGGTGATCTGCAACAAAGTGTGCGCAGCCTTCCCAATTTGAAAGCTCGGGGTAGGGCAGTCTTGTTGGACGAATCGTGATGTACTATACCATTTTCTTCCGAACAAAACAAGGTTATTACAGAATGTAATTATATTTATTATGTTACTTTAGTGTTTCGCAAATTATACATTGATTAAAATTAAGAATGTTATAAGAGTCAGAATGTGTTACATTTCTACATTTATTTCAGCAGAACAGTTAAACACTTGTAATTTTAAGAATAGGTTTATGTTGATCTCTGAGGTGATAACATGTGTTTGTCATTTGTAGTTTATTTTCTAGTTTAAATGTCTTTGTGGTGTTGACACGGAGCCTGAACAATGTTCTGACTCCATGAACATTTCACACCCACCCTGAGTAAAAGATCACATTATGACACGACACCTTCAAACTTAAAAATAATTTGTGTTATTGTTGTCCATGTTGCCTACATCGTCGAGGTACAGTATTAAAATTTTCTGATTGTTCGGGAACAATAGACTTAAAATCTAAGACTTCTTGAGAACACCTGAATATTTTTTCTTCCTTTTTTTGCCCGAGGGCAAATCCATTTTAAATTGTCCAGAATTTAATAAATAGATTACGCAACTTTTATGTTTATCAATAATAAAATATAATCAATTATTTTAAAACAAAATGGATTTTAGCTTAAAATAGCTTCAAAATAATATGATTACTACTTATCACAACGTATCCTCAATGTAGAAATGAAGCCTTGTTTTGCGAAAGTTCACAATTTTTAAAAAAATACTTTGAGTTAAATTTAAAAGTTGAGATTTTTAATGAAGTTTGGTATCATAGCGATCTTCTGTGTGTGCAGTTTTCAGATTTGTATTTTTCCCCCAACAGATATTACAGTTGAAAATTAGGAAAAAATAAATTCCAATTTTTAAGAGGGTGTAATTTTCAAGGGGTACGATACTTACCAATGATATTTTACAAAAAGGAACTCTACTGTTATGTGTAAAAGCACAGCAAAAATTAAGGCTAGTATTCTATTCCTTCTTTGAGAAATCACTCTCTGAAAATCGAACTTGGTTCATTTTTGTTCCATAGATTTAGTTACAAATATTTCTCAAATAAATCATAGAAGGTAGGTATGTAATAATTGGATTTGTAGGCCAGAGTATACTGAATCCAATGCCTGTTATTCTAGAATGCTAGAACAATCTAGAGCTGAATACTTTTGAAAGGAGTAAACATCTACAAACGCGAAAAATTGCTTTTGAGGGTCTAAGTTTCTCGTCCATCTTTGGAACTGCCAATGTTTTATAAAATTAAGGTTGTCTGTAGGTGCTCTCTGTCTGAGGGCCTTTTGTATAATTTCGTACATTTTCTGAAATTTCTGAATTTTCTTATTGATATCATTTTTTGACTCTATGAAAAATTGTAACTGAGGTAGTAGAACATCGTTTACTTGTTCAACATCGTTTCCATTTTTTACTAATTTACACCTCAAATGATTTCTACCCTGAAATGCCATGGCTTTCGTTTTCATTGATGAAATTTGATGGTTATAGATTTCGCATATTCTCTGAAGTTGTTGGGCAGCTATTTAGGGATTATCGTTTAAAGTGCTAAAATGTATCTGATCCTCTGCGAATAAAATTATGTTTAAAATGATGTTATTGGCTTTAAAACGGTACATTATATTTTTTTGTCACCCTTTTATGTCATGGTCAATATAAATATTAAAAAGGGTAGGAGACAATGAACATCCCTATCTGACACCTTGATTTACGACTTTAATCAAGGTTTATGTATTTATTTATTTAGTCAAAAACAGTTAAAAACTGTATGTGACGTATGGGTGAGTAAATCATCTGCGCACGCTTTCTTGACTTTCAGAATCCCTTCCCAACAATTTAACTATTAGTAGTTGAAAGATAAAAACAATAATAGTAATAATAGTAATAATAGTAATAAATAATAATAATAATAATAATAATAATAATAATAATAATAATAATAATAATAAATTTAAAAAGCGAGAGATTAAAATTTCAAAACCTACATATTTTCGTTGCCGAAATATAGAAAACTTATTTCTAACGGTAAACGAACGAACAGATTTGATTTTTCTGTATTGCTAACAAAATAGAAACTCACTTTAAGCTCTACTACCACTACAAGCAAAAGGAAAGCTTAACAAAACGTGCGCATTGTGAAGCTACATTTACGCCCAGAAGCAAATCAAGGGGCCATCTCAGCATTTGCTCAATGGATCAGGGAAACTGGACAAAAACCCGATCGAGATGGGGTCATTGACCCGGAAACTGAAGTACATTACTTGTTTCAGGCTTTTAAGCCTTTTTTAAATTATACAATGGAAATGTAAACTAATTCATTATACTATATCTTGGTTTTGTTAAAGTAAACATTTTTCTATTTGACGATCAGTATAGACTCTAATTGTATAGAAACAGTTATGAAACAGAAAATATTATACTTTTCACTTAAATTTGTGTACCAGTTTTAATTGTTTAATTTCATCTGGCAATGCGTTGTAAAGTAACGTACATATATTGTATGTGGATTTCTTGTAGTGAGCTGACACTTGATGAACATGATTTCTACGTCGAGTGTTGTAACTATAAATATTAGTATTACATGAAAATATGTTCCCACCGTTAAGTAAGTCAATTTTGACAAATAATACAGATTCGTAAATAAATAGGCAAGGTAATGGTAATATTCCCAGCTCAATGAAAAGACGCTTGCAGGGATCACGTGGATGGCATTTTTCATTATTCGGATAATTTTCTTTTGCAATCTAAATGTCTGGGCACTAAAAGATGAGCTTCCCCAGAATATTATGCCATATCTCAGGCGAGAATATACCCTTTCCCTCACAAAAATTTACCGGCAAAATTCTATCTTCCCAACCGCGCCGACAAACTTGGACTTTCGCGCGGCCAGGGGGAGGGCAGAGGGAAGGACGCGTTGACCAATCGCTAGAGGGTAGAACCACAGTTCTCTGCGATTGGTGCAACATCCCAAGGGGCAGAAAGAACGCTGTCTCAGGGCTCCCCCTGAGAAAGGGGCTAGTTTGTTTACGTACAACACGGAAATATCGTCGTATTTTCCTGCCGAAGGAGAGAATTTGCCTGCGCGAACGCCACAACGAAAAAATATTTCTAAGCGACGTTTTCCATCCATAATTATTGTCCATAGACCAGTAAATATTCATCATTTTAGCAACAATTATTCCAACTTTTAATTATCGATTTTGTAATCCCTGTCAATCTGCTATTTTGAGATGTTCATTTCAGGCACAACAGCAGCCTTCCCGGCTGTTCTATCGCATATTTCGAATTTGTTTATAAAATTATAAATTTTTGCAAAATTCGCTGTTTTTGGTTCTGGGACACGGGGTGACTCTCCCCCCTTTAGATTTGCAAAATTTGGAATTGGTTTATAAACTGGATATTTTAGTGTATTCAGGAATCAGGTATAAATTTCCACTATTGCGATTCTCATTTCAGAACGACTGCATTACTGCGCGTGATAGTCTTGCGTTATCGCAACTTTCATCTGTGACGTACTTCGACCTTGGTGATAGTCAGCAAAAGATAAGGTCGGGAACGACCTGCTGAAACAGTTCTACAGAACTTAGTATTTTATTGAAAATATTTATAACTAAAATGAGCTATGTAGTTATGCGTGTTTTCTTCCTTTGCATTTCTATTTGGAATTTGATGTCCTTGACACACGGAGTACATTTCTCTAATAAAAAAACCAAGTGCAATAAATATCTCGTTATTATTGTTTTCGTAATAAGTGCGCCAGGAGAACGTGACGAGCAATGCCTGTGATAGCGTAGTGCGTTCGAGCTCTGCCTCGAGATTAGAAAGACCAGGGATCAAATCCTAGCAACGTTAGCATATTTTTATCGCCACATATACTATGTGTAAAGAGAGAATTATGTAATACTGCAGGAGAAAGTGTCGAAATTTGCATAGAAAAAACGTCTCTTGCATATTGCTAATTCGAAAAAAGAGTATTGTTGATCGTGTTCGTATATTACTTTTTGTACACAGTGCTGTCAAAACGATTGTTTTGAACCTGAAAAAGTGAATTTCGAGAAACCTCTTTGTCAGTCCGTCTACGTATGGATAATTCTTGAGCCTAAAGTAAACACAATTTTCATCAAAATGGATATTCCTTGAACGATCTGGCTGATATAGCGAATCATCTAATTTGAAACGAATCTTTTAATTTTGATGGTAACGTACACCGAAACTCATCATACTTTCCAAATTTTCTCAGCGAGAGCTCCAATTGTTTTTCTATAAATATGTTCCTTGAAGCAAAAGACGTGTGTTTAAAAGTGTGTGTGTTTAAAAGTGTCGTACGTCTAATTTTGGGCGAACAATCTGAACGTTGGAAAATTGCAAACAAATACGAACATTGTCGAAAAACAATATTGACACAAGATATTTTAAAGATTTTTTTTCCATCATGAATTCTGTTTTTAAAACTAGATCTTGAGTTAATGTAAATTAAACACTGTGGATTTTTAAGAAATGTAAATGCAAATGTTTCACTTTTTTGTTTTTGCGGGAAGGAGGAAACTCAGCTGCGTAGGGAAAACGTGTTAAGCATGTTTATTTATTTATTTATTTATTTAGTCAAAAACTGTATGTGACGAATGGGGGAGAAAATCATCTGCGCACGCTTTCTTGAGTTTCAGAATCCCTTCCCAACAATTTAACTAATAATAGTTGAAAGATGAATAATAATAATAATAATAACAACAAATTTTAAAAAAAGCGAGAGATTAACATTTCAAAAACTAGATATTTTCGTTGCCAAATTATAGAAAACTTATTTTTAACGGTAAAGAAACGAACAGACTTGATTTTTCTGTATTGTTAACAAATAGAAACTCACCCTAAGCTCTACTACCACTACAAGCAAAGGAAAGTTCAACAAAACGTGCGCATAGTGAAGCTACATTTACGTCCAGAAGCAAATCAAGGGGCCATCTCAGCATTTTTTCAATAAATAAGGGAAACTGGACCAAGACCTGATCGAGATGGGGGTCATTGACCCGGAAGTACATTATTTGTTACAGACATATTGAGTCTTTTTTTAAAATTATACAATGCATATGTAAACTAATTCATTATACTATATCTTGGTTTTGTTAAAGTAAACATTATGTTTCTTTTTGGCGATCAGTATAGTCTCTAATTGTATAGAAACAGTTTTGCAGCAGAAAAGATTTTACTTTTAATTTAAATTTGTGTACCAATTTTAATTGTTTAATTTCATCTGGCAATGCATTATAAAGTAGCGTACATGTATTGTATGTGGATTTCTTGTAGTGAGCTGTTGATACTGACACTTGATGAACATGATTTCTACGTCGAGTATTATAACTATAAATATCAGTATTACATGAAAATATGTTCCCACCGTTAAGTAAGTCAGTTTTGACAAATACTACAGACTCATAAATAAATAGGCAAGGCAATGGTAAGATTCCAAGCTCAATGAAAAGAGGCTTGCACGGATCACGTGGATGGGATTTTTTCATTATTCGGATAATTTTCTTTTGCAATCTAAATGTCTGGGCACTAAAGGATGAGCCTCCCCAGAATATTATGCCATATCTCAGGCGGGAATGTACATTTGCAAAATACACGCAACGAGCTGCATGAAGGCTGACAGAATTAGAAAGAATTCTGAATGCATAACATAATGAGCTTAATTTAGTGTTTAATTCTGTTATATGTACATTCCATTTGAGGTTTGATTGAATCGAGAGACCTAGAAATTTTGTTACCTTAACATCAGCTAATTGTATATTGTTAATTTTCAATGGAGCATACGATTGCCGATTTGAAACGCAAAATTGCATTGAGACCGTTTTTCCTTCGTTAACTATTAATTTGTTATTACAAAACCAATTTGAAACTTCTGAAATTGTACTATTTTTTGTTTCGTTTTTGCAAAGAACATTCGTGTCATCGGCAAACAGAACTGTTCTTCCGTTTTTAATAGATGAGGGCATATCGTTTACGTACAACAGAAAGTGGATAGGACCTAAAATCGAACCCTGTGGGACCACATGTTCAATTGGAAAAGAATTGGAGAGATAAGTAAATAATGTCCTTTCGTGCCAGTACGGTATTTCTACTCTTTGAGATCGATTTTTAAGGTACGAGGTTATGCAATTTAGGGCTATACCACGAATTCCATAAGAAGGTAATTTTGAGAGCAAGATGTTATGGTTAATAACGTTGAAAGCTTTCGAAAGATCTAAAAATATCCCAATGGATTCTTCATTTTGATCCATTGATGAAGCAACATCTTTAAGGAAAGAAAAAATGGCAGTTTCCGTAGATTTTGATTTCCTGAAACCGTGTTGTGAGTCTGAAAACGCTTCGTTTTTCCTGAGAAAACTTTCCATTCTCGTATAGAAAAGCCTCTCTAATATTTTGAGAAAACTGACAAAAGAGAAATTGGCCGGTAATGTTGAATTTCATTTTTTTCCCTTTTTTATAAAGTGGCTTAATTTTTGCTGTTTTGAAAGTATCTGGAAATATTCCTGTGCACAAGGAAGCATTGAAAATGTGAGTTAATGGGTGTATAATGGCAGGTGCACACGTTTTTAATAAACAATCCGGAAATTCATCTAAACCTGATGAATATTTATTTTTTAATTTACTGACTATTCTGAGGATTTCGTTAGAAGTAGTTTCGTAAATAAACATCGTGCCGAAGGTTTTTTGGGAAGCATATGATGTTGAATTTTGTGGTTTTAGTCCCTTCGTGAGATCAACCGCAATTCTAGAAAAGTGTTGGTTGAAGAGATTCGCAACTTTTTCTGGATTTCTTGTTTCTCTTTCATTATCTTTTAAAACAACATTCTCTACGAAATGTCGTGATGATGTGGTCGAATTTTTAACGATGTTCCACATTGCTTTAGTTTTGTTTCTAGCGTTCAAAATATCCTCATTATTTTTCATTATTTTTGCCTGAACTATTATTTTCCTTAAAATTCTTTTATATTCTCGGAAGTAGACGTGGAAACCGGGTGATACGTTATGATGTTTAGAAATAAAGTAGAGAGTACGTTTATTTTTACACGATGTTCTAATTCCTTGTGTGATCCTAGTGTTACTTTTTCGTGAAACATTTAATTTTCTCTTTTTAATAGGAAAGCATGCGTTAAAGAGAAATGAAAGCTTTGAGAAAAATACACTATATTTTTCATTTGTGTCAATAGCGTTTTAAACTGCCTCCCATGATTCTTTCAGCAAGTAGTCCGTAAATAATTTAATGTTAGCTTTAGTAAATGCTCTGCTTTAGTAAATGCTAACTTTAGTAAATGTTAATTTTAAGAACCTGAGATCGAATACCAGCGAGGAGAAAATAATTGCTGCTGAAATAAATAATTTTATTCTTAATTTAATTTTTTAATTTTTATTGATTAAGTTTAGTTTAATTTGATTTTTTAAGTTTTATTGATAATTTTACTATTCAAAATTTTCATTAATTTGCATGATCAATTATATTTATCACATGTTTGTTAAACAAGGTGACATTATAAGAAGCAAGAAACATTGGTTTTTATTTGATGATTCTACTTCATCAATGACTCACATTTACTTTAATTGTCTCTGTTTGTCAGTTTTTGTTTTAAGCTCAGACCTCCGATGAACACAGATTAAAACAACATCTTAGATTTTTCAGTGTTTTACAAATAATAGCGCGAATAAATGCATCTATTTATTGAAGTTTTTATAATAACCTGAAAAACATTCGTTTTCTATAGGATATTAGGATGTTGAAAATATCGAAATAGTAAACACAATGTTAAGCGGTGATAATTAACATTGATTACTTGATATTTTCCGTAGAGGTAGATTTTATTGGTTAAACTTTTTCAATGATTGATCATGAGATACCTTGAATGGTCCGTTTTCTTTTGATAAACCGCTACGTCCTTTCTGTACAGATGGTCGTGCAAAATTAAAGGTCTCGGGAGTTTCATAGAGTGGAGAATAGCGTCCAACAAACCACCTTCGAACTCTGCCGATATTTGTGGGATTGAAACTGAAATGTAGTGTGTTGGGAAGATAATATAACTTGACTACCAAGTTCGTTCGAAGTTTTTTCACTAGAACATGCTACGTCATATATATTTACTAAACTATAAACGTTAACGCTAAATCACTTTACATTGTTTTAACCAGTTTTTTTATTTATTTTAGAAGTAAAGAAATGTATTTTCTATTCACGTATCTTAGTTATATTTTATGATGCTACAATACTTCAATTTTAAGGATGTATTTATTTTCAACCATTTAGGAATTCACGAAATTTCATTGAAATATTTGACAATCATAATAATGTTTTAAATAGAATTATTAATATCGTTTAAAAATAAGTATTACAAAGCAAAGAAATACACTTTTGCAATGCAATTTCACTAAATAAGGAAAATTCGCATTGATACTTAGGAGGTCCACTAGCGATGTTTCATTTTGTAATAAAAAATCTGTTTGCATGCACTTACTAATCTAGAGGAAGAGAGAATGTAACATGATTTGAAATGCATCCGCATTCCCATATTATAACATAAAACATCGAATTAACAGTTTTAGAACGATGATCCTGAATTATTGAATGATAAATTGAATTGAAAATATTAACATAAAATTATATACGTTCATTTAGAAATATCTATACTTGTGTAAATGAAGTATTTTTTGATGTGTGATTCTACTCATATGATCTTTCAAAACACAAAATTGAATATGTCTGTATTTGAAAACCTTAACACTACATTCATCCAATCCAGTGCAGTTTATAGCAAAAAGCTAAACAATATGTTTCCCTATTTTTTAATGGTAATGGTTAAACAAGAGGAACAAATAGTTTCTGACTCTCGGTGTTAACAGGGGACTTTAAAAAACTTAATAATACAGTTATTCGGTTGCTCACCATCCCTTTGATAGAAAAGCAGAAACAATTGTTTGGGCGTAATGCACCTTGAAAAATAATTGCTTTATAATCTATTTCTTTCCTATTTGATTAATATATCGACTTGCAAATTACAGGAGTTAAAAAAGAATATAAAAACAAAATATAAGTGATGCTCATACTCGCAGTAAAAATACGAATTGAGCATAATTAAATTGGCCACAGAATTTGTTTACAGGCAAGTGCATTTTACGCATATGTGGCACGCGAAAGCGCGGCATTGGAGAACTGTTTTTTCAATATGCTTGTATAGAGCTAATAAATTAAGCGCAAACAAATGGGGTCTATGTAAGATGTTAATTTCTTATAAACAATTATATATATATATATATATATATATATATCGAGAATGAAATATGATGGCACCGATCGGATTCCGGAAATTTGCATCGCATTTAAACGTCATTCAGATTAGACAATAAAATTGCAACAATGGCAAATTTATAAACAATTTCAATATTTTGCAAATCTAAGCGGGGGAAAGTCTCCCCATGTCCCAGAACCAAAAACAGCGAATTAACAGTTCTGCAACAATTTATAATTTTATAAACAAATTCGAAATATGCGTTAGAACGGCCGGGAAGGCTACGCAAATTGTGCCTGAAATGAACATCTTAAAATAGCAGATTGACAGGAGTTACAAAATCGATAATTAAAAGTTAGACTAATTGTTGCTAAAATGATAAATATTTACTGGTCTATAGACAATAATTCTGGACGGAAAAGCCCGCTTAGAAATATTTTTTCGTCGTGGTGTACGCGCAGGGAAAACTCTCCTTCCGCAGGGAAATATGACGATATTTCCGTGTCGTACGTAAACGAACTAGCCCCCTCCCCCTGAGAGAGCGTTCTTTCTGCCCCTTGAAATGTTGCACCAATCGCAGACAACTGTCGTTCTACTCTTTATATATTTATTTATTTTACGTCAAAAAAAACAGTTGAAACTGCGTATGACGTGCCGTGGGGAGAAGTGAATTCTGTGCACATTTTCAAAATTCTGTGATCCCTACACTAAGTCATATACAATACCAATTTTGAAAATTTAAAAAAAAGCTCTCATGTAATAAAATCCATGTTCAAGGATAAATAAGCAATAAATTTTTGGCTCTAATCCATGATGTCTTTCGTCAAGGAATAATACTTCCTGCCGCAACAACATGAAAATGATAATTTGAATAACTATATTTCCCAATGAATTCTAAAAGACGTGCACAGATAATGAAGTTACATTTATGACCAGAAGCAAAACAAGGGGCCATCTCAGCATTTGCTAAATGGATAAGGGAAACTGGACGAATAACCTGATCGAGATGGTGGTCATTGATCCGGAGGCTGCAGTACAATACTGGTTACAGGTGGTTTCTACACATTTATACAGTCCAAATGGTAAATAATGCATTATGTATCATTGTTAAAATTAATGTTACTTCTCTTGTGATGCTCAGTATAGTCTCTAATTGTATAGAAACAGTTATGCAGCAGAAACGATTTCACTTTGGATTTAAACTTTTCTATCGAATTTAATCGTTTAATGCCATCTGGCTAAGTGTTGTAAAATAATGTGCATGTATTGTATGTAAGTTTTTGTAACGAGCTGTTGATACTGTCACCTGCTGAATATGATTTCTACGTGGAGTGTTATAGTAATAGACTTCGGCATGTTCTGAAAATATATTGCCGCCCTTAAGCAAGTCATTGTTGACAAAAAACACTGATTCGTAAATCAAGAGACAAGGTAATGGTAAAATTCCTAGATTAATGAAGAGAGGTTTACAAGAATCACTGGGTGGGATGTGGTTATTATTCGTACAATTCGTTTTTGTAATCTAAACGTCTGGGAGCTATAAGATGTATTTCCCCAGAATAATATGCCATATCTCAGGCGGGAATGAACATTCGCGAAATATACACAACGAGCAGTAGGAAAGCTGACTAAATTTTCAAGAATTCTGAACGCATAATGACCTTAATTTTGTGTTCAATTCATTTAAATGGACGTTCCATTTAAGGTTTGACTGAATTGAGAGACCTAAAAATGTTGTTGCCTTAACATCAGTCAATGGTACACCGTTCATTTTCAATACTTCACAGAATTGTTTATTTGAAATGGAAAACTGCATTAAAACCGTTTTCTTTTCGTTTACTATTAATTTGTTATTTCCGAACCAATTTGAAACATCTGATATTGTACTATTTAAGGTTTCTTTATTGCAAAGGATATTCGTATCATCCGCAAAGAGTTCTTCCGTTTCAAATCGTCGAGGGCATATCGTTTACGTAAAGTAGGAACAGAATAGGGCCTAAAATCGATCCTCGAGGAACTTCACGTGCAATGGGCAAAGAGTCGGAAAGGTGCGTACGTAATGTTCTATCAATCCAGTAAGGTATTCCCACTCTCTCAAAGCGTTGTTTAAGGTACGAACATAACCAATCTAGAGCAATACCACGGATTTTATTAAGGCAATTTTGAAAGTAAAATGTCATAATCAATGACGTCAAAAGCTTTTGAGATATCGAAAGATAATCCATTAGGTGCCTCGTGTTGATCCAATGATGAGGTGTCATCTTTATGAAAAGAAAATATGGCTGTTTCCCTTGATTTTCATTTTCTAAATCCATGTTCGCAATCCAAAAGCGCATCGTGTTTACTGAGAAAGGTTTCCATTCGTACGTAAAAAAGTCTTTCTAATATTTTTGAAAAAACTGACAGAAGAGAAATGGGCCGATAATTTTGAATTTCATTTTTGTTGCCTTATTTGAAGAGCGGCTTAATTTTTGCTGTTTTGAAAATATCTGGAAACGTTCGAGTCCATTAGGATGCATTAAATATGTGAGTTAACGGGTGTATAATGGCATGATGTCCTAATTCCTTGTGTTATCCAAGAATTGCTTTTCCGTGAAGTATTTAATTTCTTTTTTGAAGAGGAAAGCAAGTGCTAAATTGAAATGAAGGTGTTGAAAAAAAGGAATTATATTTGTCGTTTGTATGAACAGTATTATAAACCGCTTCCAATGACTCCTGCATCAAGTAATCAATGAATAATTTTATTTTATATTTAGTAAACAATCTATTCATACGTGTATTATTTATTGCGTCAGTGTTCGCATTTCTTATAATGGTAAGAATTTGTGAATCGTGGTCACTGTATCCTACATCTTTTGTTTCAACTTCATATCGAGTAGTAGTTTTGTTAATTATAATTTCATCGATTGCCATCATCGAATTTTGTGTGATCCGGGTAGGTAACTTTAATTGTAATGTCTCAATTAAATTGAGAAACTTTTCTTTCTCGCAAGATTTGACCAGATAATCAATATTAAAATTTCCGCATACAACAATGGATTCAAAAGAGCGATTGCTGACTTCGTGTTATCTCCAGTTTTTCTAAGAACAAAATATAATCTGCAGTTCTCTTTGTTGGAGGTCTGTAGATGCAAAGTAATATCACTTTTAGCGAAGTAAGATGTACAACAGGAATTTCAAAAACATTTTCAACGGAATATACATTTAATTCCGCCAAGGAGATAGAATCAATAATATTTCTAACTTAAATACAAGATCCCCCATATGTAGAACCTTTGTGCGATTCTCTCTCTCTCTCTCTCTCTCTCTCTCTCTCTGCAATAAAAGCCTGCGAGGTAAAAGTTTGGAATTTGAAAAATATTAAGTTCATTTGGAGATAACCAATGTTCTGTAAAGCAAAGAACGTCCATTTGATTTAAATCGCTCTGTAGAGCTGCCTCGATAAACTCAGTATTATTTGAAAGGAATTGAACATTATAGTGCAGAATGTTTATCTTTTGCATGTATTTACGCGAATGTTTTTCTGCTGCATCTGACTGTAGTTGTTGTATATTTACTCCTTTTTCTACCTCGAGTGCGTGGTCCAAGTTTGTAGTGTGTCCCGGCAGTGAGAGGTTGTGAGGAAAATGGGGCATCGGGTGTAGATGAATTGGTAGTGGGAATGGAAGAAACGGGAGTAGGTTCAGAGGAAGAGGCAACAGGGTTCGAAATAAGGGTGGGGGTGGAGAACGTAAGGAAGGTGAAAGGGATGGATTTTTGGCAGGAGACTGCGTAGGACTGGAGTTGATGTATTGTGCAAGCTTGTTACCGACTGCATGTTTTCCAGCAAGGTTCATGTGAAGACCATGCCGGGTGAAGTGTTTTGCTGAGAGGAAATTCATTAAAAAAGGTGTGATATTTCTTCTCTCAGTTGCAGTTTTAATTGTTTATTTGCGTGCTTAATCTCGCTGCATAGTGTTGGTCTGTTGTACCAGAAGGGCAAAGTCGAGACTACAATGTTAGTATTAGCTTCTAGCGATTGGTCAACGTGTCCCTTCCCATCTTCCCCCTGGCCGCGGGGTGTCCCAAGTTTGTCGGCGCGGTTGGGAAGATAGAATTTTGCCGCTAAATTTTTGTGAGGGAAAGGGTACGTTTGCAAAACACACTCAACGAGCTGCATGAAGGCTGGCAGAATTAGAATTCTGAATGCATAACATAATGAGCTTAATTTAGTGTTTAATTGTGTTATTTGTACATTCTGTTGTATATTTTTCTGTTGTTTCCTTGTCCATACATATTTAGGTTTCTGAATATATGTTTCGGATTATATTTATCATGAGAATTGAGTATCCGTTTAATCGCATTACAAATCGTAATTGGCTTCTAGAGACTCTATCAAAAGATTTTCCGAAGTCTATAAAAAGAAATGTATGTAGGAAGATTGTACTAAGGTTTTTTTTTTCAATTAGTTGTTAGAGAGCAAATGTACAGTTTTGGAAACATAAATTGATTGGGGCGTCTGCGGCTATGTTCAGCTTTTGCACGGCTTGGGCAGCCCTTGTCATGACGAAACGTCGCAGGCGGAGCCTCACAAATCATCGTAGCCAATCTCAACGCAGGTGGGGGTGCCCTATCAAAATTACATCGTAGAAAATGGCGGGCGCCGCTAGTTCAGATGTGGAAGTGTTTTCAAATAAAAATACAAGTGGAACTTTTATGAACATGAAAGTAAATTCATTCAAATATATATTTACAAATAGCACTTAACCACTGTTAACTCAATTCTTTCTAAAGAAAATACATTGATATCAGATAAAATAACACTAATGTTAGACCAATTAATTTCTTATACACATTTTAATTCCAATATTATTGTCCATACACAATTAATGAACTTTATCAAAAAACCAGTTTACTATAGATTTTTCGATAAGACAAAATTGCATATTTGCATATTTGCAATTGTTCATATATTTATTAAATTTGCAAAAATTGCAAAATACTGTCTTTCTCGAATCGATAGAGGATTTCTAGGGAACCATTTTAATAAAAGTAAAATTCAAAGACCATGTGTATATTTATCAATAAAGTAACAATTAAATTAGATATTAAGTAATCAATTTGCATCGCTTGTCAAGTCTGTTATTTTTCGATATTCAACTCAGGGACGATTTGGGGACATTCTCCGGTAGGAATAGCGCACACCTCGGAATTATTTATAAAATTTTTAATTGTTGCAAAATTGTTAACGTGCAGTTTTCGATTCTGGGATATCAGAGAACCCTTCCCACTTTAGAATTGCAAAAATTGGAAATTTTTTATAGTTTTACAAATTTTGCATTTATATATATATATATATATATATATATATATATATATATATATATATATATATATATATATAATTGTTTTATAATTTCTAC
Organism: Teleogryllus occipitalis; assembly: GCA_011170035.1. Lineage (NCBI taxonomy): Eukaryota > Metazoa > Arthropoda > Insecta > Orthoptera > Gryllidae > Teleogryllus > Teleogryllus occipitalis. Next base: position 165,369 of record BLKR01000602.1, on the reverse strand, counting down.
TTATTTATAATTATTATTTCAATGGTAATTCAAATATTATAAAATATGAAAGTAATAAATATTTGGTCTGTTCCTTGGTAGTAGGTACGATGTCCCCAATTCTACGAAAATTGACCATTTGATTAACAAGAAATTAAACTAATGTTAAAACGATAATAATATAGAAGATGTAACATTACAATAAATATTATGACCATTTGAAACAGTACATTGATTTTTGGAAAGTTTAGAATCCTGTAAATGCATTTTATGTAAAACAACCAATTTTTGGACTTGATCAATATATAAGTAATTTTTAAGAAGCTATTTAAGCAGTAAAAACAAACGTTCCTAACGTGTTTGCAAATGTCAAAATTTAGGCAGACACATGGCGCGGTCACACATGATGTGACCAGAGAGTGCAATATGCTCACATAATTCCCTCTCACTTTCTTCCCTACAATGAAGATTAAATCCTCGTGTTAAAGGGCCAAGCAGGCCTCCTATGACCAATGCCCTGTTGCCAAATCCTGAGCTGTTGGCACTTGGTCGGTTATCGCTTCCGAGCTAGGATAACATAAAGCACACAGCCGGCCTGGATAGCCGTTACAGCCCTTTGTCGGAAAATAAGAGTTCCATTGCAGCTGGTAATCACTGTATTCTCAAAAATATTTGATTAAAAAGCCCACACCTACCATTGACACAATTTTTCACTTTCTGTTCATCTGACTACCAATACAAACTATTGAAAAGCCGGTCTTATTTTCTTGTTTCATTGGTAACGGTTACGTAATATATTACAAGTTTTACACAAATAACACTTTATTCATCCAATAAACCTTAAGGATACGACGGCTAAGAGAGAATAATATATATAACTATTGAAAAGCAAAACGATATATACAATTCCGCGTCCACAATTGATTTTAAAGTCATTTGCCAGGTACATACAATAATGTACAAAATAAAAATTTAGTGTAGGCTAGGATATGAACCCCAGATCTTCAACACAATAAGGAGCCGCCCAACCAGATACGCTACGATACTGACCGTGGTCAAGTCACTTATGTTGTGTTTTGAATATTACGATGTTCTTGATGCCAGAAAATTCTTTCAAAAAATAGCAAAAGCTACTGGTTTCTTCAGGCAGAATTTTAAATGAAATGAATTTTAAAATTTAATATTTAAAACCGATTGCACGTGGAAATAAATCTCCAGCATGTATATTGGTGGTGTTCGGAAATATAATTATTTTCACCATATAACTCAAACTTTTGTGAAAAAACACTCATATTTCAAGAAACGTGCACATGAGATGATTTGAAGGTCTAATATTGAGGAGCAGATTGCATTGAGAAAGAAATATGTATTACTAGCTGACCCGGCGAACTCTGTTCCGCCGTTCCGCCCAAACGTACGAAAACCCGCGAAATCACGCGAAAACGTGCGAAACCACGCGAAAACATGCGAAATCACGCGAAAACGTGCAAAAACGTGCGTTCTCACACAGGAACGTTGTCGAACGGGATAAACAGTATCCTATGTCCGTCTCCTGGCTCTAAGCTTCCTGCTCACCAATTTTCAGCCAAATCGGTACAGCCGTTCTTGAGTTATAAATAGTGTAACTAACACGACTTTCTTTTATATATATAGATTATCTTTCGTTTAACGCAGTGTATTCTTCAGACAATATTCTCAGAAGTAACGAATAGTACACAGAAAACTGTTAGAATAGGAAGCATTCTTTTCGGTACATTTTTCAGTTTTAGTGGAAAATCATGTCACACAATAAATCTAAGTACTTAATCTTTTCTCTACAGAAATAAGCTAAAGAATGTTTACTCATTCGTATACGAAGTAGAGAACTCCAGTGTTATAATCAAACCTAAAAGCCACTTTGACATATTTTAAGAAACATAATGTTTAGAAGAAGGGCAGTTTAAACATGTTTGAGATCTTGTTTTTATAGAATTTAGTTAAATGGCTTTTAGAAAATTGTTATTAACTCTCATGGTTTTTGAAACTATTCCCATTTTCTTAACCAATTTATCTAATTTTTTCAAAAAATATACTTTGTCCAATTTGTTACGCAGGATTCAAGCAGGAAGCTTTATGTTACTTCTACTATGCGCAAGAATAATATGAAAGAATTGAATCTTTGTAATATTGAAAAATTAAAACTTTGTAATGGAAATAACACTTACTATGTTTTTAAACACACGTTGCAAAGGTTGCGATAGCTCAGTGGCATCGTTACAGTTTTTCCTGTAACGTCACTGACCGGGAGGCCCTAGAGTTCGAGTACAGACGTTAGCGGATGTTCGACAATAGTTACATATGTAGGTCGAAAAACGTTGAAACCGTTTTGGAGAAAAGTTTGCAAATGCTCTCCAGGGGCTAAATTTACTCCAAAATTTAAAGAATTATTTTCAAAATAGCAGGGCCACGATTCGAGCCAGATCGTTAATGGAAAATTTATTTTGACAAAAATTCTACGAATAATTTACACACTAGTGTTCACAGAGAAAAAGACAGACAGACAGATCAGCGGACACATGGACGGACAGACGGACGTTTTGAAATAACACCAACACTCTCTTGGTAACTTAAGACCCAAAAACGTGTATTTCCATTAAAATCTCGACATCGATTTACTGAAACACTACATACATACCTCTCTAAATATTACTTTGGTGATTCCGAATGTTCACGAGAATGTAAAATTAAATATATAAATAAATACACTTTCACACACCACAGAGTATGTTACACCAGTTACAGAGCGCGAATTCCTGCCCGTCAGAATGCAGTTGTAATGTTATTACATAAACAGGGGATCGCACCAACTATGGACCACCCACATAACTTCTAAACGGTTCAGGATATCGAAATCCAGTTTTTGCTGAACAACGCGGAATCATGAGGCAAGTAACAATCCATAGATATATTGTCTATAATATTTTTAATTTTCCAGAAATTTAATCATCTTTGATTTTTTAAATGAAACTATATATTTTTCTCACCAGCAATGGATAGACCATAAAAAGAGGATTAAAATGAAGTATCATATGCTAATATTTTGATAGTAACAGAGTATAAAATTAGGCTATCTGACATGTGATTTTGAATTAAACGGGCAATCGTGTAGCAGCCCTTACAACTATCGCCCTTGGGGAAGGTGGCCATCGCGGCGTCTAGACTATTGGGAGGAGAGGAGAGTCTGAGAGGGGTGGCAATGGGGGATAAGAGGCATAACTACAGCAATTCTTGATGTTGATACAGACATCACACTAAGAAATACCAATTTTAACAATCAGAATGGAAGATTGTTTTTCCATTTATTTATTTGGATTTAACTTGCCTTCTACTGAAATTTCAAAACGTCGATCGTTCCAAAGAACGATATAAAAAATTGGTAGCGTAAGAAAGATAATAATAATAATAATAATAATAACAATACTAATAATAACAATAATAATAATAATAATAATAATAATAATAATAATAATAATAAGTATCATTTTCAAACTGAACAAGAAGCCAACCACCGTCTCTTCGTTGGTAAATGTCATTTTTAATTAAAATGATCACTCGTCCACTTTGCAACCATACGACTGCTGTTCATAAGTGGAAAAGAAAACGGTACACTTCCGTCTTCTGCATTTTCAAGTTTGTGGCTGCACTAGACGCTATAAAATGAGAATCTCTGTAATAAGAATGAGCAATCGCGAATGCATAAATGCATTTTTGTTAAAGTTTTGTAAATTTACCCTGATACAACTGTCAAGAGTATTCCAATTTATTTTATTTCTTTGTTATTCTGGTAGTGTGTGTTTAAATAGGTTTAGTTACCGTGAATAATAAGGGAAAATGTCTACGTATCTTTTATTTGATGAATTAACCAAGATATTACAATGAAAATCTTTAAGAATTCATTCGCTTCCCATGTCTTAAAATGATGATCCCTTGTTTCTGCACTGAGTTCTATTTTTGTAAGTTCAAAAATGACCTTTATTATTATTATTATTATTATTATTATTATTATTATTATTATTATTATTATTATTATTAATTTTCTTAGTGCTTTCGCTAAAATATTGTTTGTTTTGTTCTTTTCGAATATCGTTGATTTGAAATTTCAGAAGAAGAAAAGTCCAACTCGGATGAACAAACGGGGAAACATCTCTCATTCTGATCGTTAAAATTGATGTTTGTTCATATGTTTTTCATGTCAAGATCATGAATTGCTGAAGTTACGCCTTCATCCTGCACGGCCATCTCTCTCACACATCTCTCTCCACAAAATAGTATCAACATCGCGAAGGCCACCTTCCCAAAACGGTGAGTGTGGCAAAGGCTCTACCTTTACTTGAAAATCTCATGCCAAAAAAACCTAATTTTATACGCAAATTGCTCTTAAAGCACTAACATATGATACATCATTTTATTCCAGTGTTAATGATCTATCCATTGCTAGTGAGAAAAATATATAGTTCCATTTAAAAAATCAATGATTATTAATTTTCTCGAAAACTAAACTTATTATAGAGAATTTCTCTACGGCATTTTTCCTGCCCCATGATTCTGCATTTTTCAGCGAAAACTGCAATTCGATACCCTGAACCGTTTAGAAGTTATGGGGGTGGTCCATATTTGATGGAACACCCGGTATAATATGAACATTAGAAACCCTATGTAACATGATCCATGATTAATGAAAGTGATTGTAATATACTGAGCAAATGAATAAGGATGACGAAATACGTCTCGTAGTGGAAACCTTAAAATATTTACTTTTCATTGTTTCAAATTCAAGTAGCTATATTTTCTTAGTTAAACCCAAAATATCCAAGCAGTTATTTCAAATTAAATAAAACTACAATTTTATTGACAATAATATTAACCCGATATGACTTTCTACAAACAATTATAAGATGTGAACTTCTTCATCCTAAATTTTCATTCTAAATCGTTATTTTTAGTTTTAACGATTATGTTAATATACTCAGAGACACGAAGCACATTCGAAAGAACTCAATAAGTAAACGAAATTGAGGAAATTATGACAATTATGCTGTAGTGGCTTCGTTGCTGAAATGACTGATTCTTTCATATGATCAGAGATTTTCTCTGTTTCGTTAAGATGACCTCGGCATTTACGCATTTCGAAGACTTGTAAGTTTCCATGATTTTGGCGCGATAAGCGATGACCTCAAACAATCCACTTAGATTCGGAGGGTAGTGTCAAAAAGCATTGGCGTGTCAGTGTCGTCTGAAAAAAAGGATGCTTCCAGGAATTGTTCTGAACTTCGTATAATTGAATTTTAAAAACATGTTTATTTGCAAATTTTGCACCTTCATTGAAATATATTTAACTACATGCGTATGTTCACATTCTTTCACTGACAAATGTCCATAAATAAATATATTTCAATACTCTACTATAACGGTATTATTACTTTTTCGCATATATCATGGTGATGCTATTTGCTTCTAATGGCAGCAGTCTTACTAGTTGGAATGAAATTGTGAATGTTATAACAATGTATTTTGCATTTTGAAACGTGTGAATATTGAGGAGCTGGATGCTTTAATGTCTATATTTATATGTGTATTTGTATGCAAATTTATTGTTTTCTTGTATATTTAATTTGAATTATTTTCCACAATTTTATATCTAAAGAATTGGTTTCCTAAGAAGGTAGATAATGGCTTTTTCCGAGAAAGCGAGTGTTACGATTTATGCTTAAAACAAGCTCCGCTATTTCGTTTTCAAACTTGTGGAGGAAGGAAGCAATTTTCACGGGAAAGTATTTCTGGAAGCCAGTTGATGGCTCTTTCTTACCCCCAAGTTGAGGATTGTTCGGTAGCCGACTCGAGTAGTATTTTAATATTTATGCGGTAGTTGTTAACAAATACCGCATTTTTTTAAACAAATGGAACTTGAAGTATTTAGAATAAAATGAAATATTAGAGAGCTGAAAACCAGGAATATCTTAACAGCAACAATTTTCATGGCAATATATGCAAGCGTTGTGGCTTCACCCCCGTTAGGAACTTCAACTGTGTTTCGCGGAGAAACAATGCGAGCCGTTGTAAAACGGCTTGTAGAAAATTCTTGCGTGGGAAGTGCGATATATCGATTCGAGAAAGACAGTATTTTGCAATTTTTGCAAATTTTATAAACATATGAACAATTGCAATTATGCAATTTTGATCGAAATCTCTTATCCAAGAAATCTGTAGTTAACTGGGCATTTCTTAAAGTTAATGAATTGTGTATGGAGAATAGTATTGGAATTAAAATGTGTCCAAAAATTAGTCTAATATTAGTGTTATTTTATCTGATATCAATGTAATTTTTTTCCAAAAAAAATTGTGTTAACAGTAGTTAAGTGATATATATTTATATTTATTTTAATGAATTAGCTTGCATATACATAAGTGTTTCTTCCACTTGTATTTTTATTTGAAAATACTTCCACATCTGAACTAGCGACGCCCGCCATTTTCTAAGACGCAATTGTGTTAGGGCACTCCTCCTTGCGTTGAGATTGGCTACGATGGTTTGTGAGGCTTCGCCTCCTACGTTCGTCATGACAAGGGCTGGCCAAGTTGTGAAAGAGCTGAACTTAGCCGCAGACGGCCCCGATCAATTTATGTTTCCAAAACTGTACATTCTGAGAATGAGCGCTCTTTATGGAATCAATTTTGAGTTTCTAACAAAAGCCTGCCGCTTAATTTATTTAGCTGCCTTGTGATGATTTTTGCATAGATCTTGTATGCAGTATTCTGGAGACTGATGCCTCTAATTATTACAGTCACTGATATTTCCTCGCTTGAATTGGTGGATTGTTGCCTTCTTTCATTCATCTGGGATTTTAAAGGTATTCCAGCAGGCATTTATTATAAACAGGTACCTCTTTTTAATCTCTTGAGGCCCCATATTTAAATAGCTCTATATTTATTTCGCCACTTGCAGGAGATTTGTTTTTACATGTGTGGAGCACTTCCTCCAGTTCCCATATTCAATTGGTTCCACAAAAGCAAACTTTCCTACACACGTTTCCTCTTCTGTCTTTGACGACCTTGATTCTTAATAATACTTTAGCCATTCTCTTTCTGAAATATTAATGTGTCTTTTTCTTCAGCATTTAAATGTTCTAAAATTGTATTTGCTCTATTTTGGGTACCATGCACATCTTGTTTTATTCTGTTAATGTATCTGTCCCGACTTTCCCTATTTAAGTTTCTCACTTCTCATTTTACTATGGGGCATTTTTGTTTGTAAGCTATTTTGTCCAGATCAAATTGTGACTGTATCTTAAATAATGTTTTCTTGTCTTTGATTAATGTTTTTATTTCATGGGTATTTATCCTGGCAAAAATCCGTTTTCTGGTGGTCTGTAAAGCAGCTGTGCACTACGTGTTTTTCACTTGGTGCACTGCTCCTGTCCATTCTGTACTGTCACCGCTATACCTTCGACTTATTTATGGGAAAGCGTAAAGCGAATGACTCGTGTAATCAGTCGAAGTTACTCGAATTCGTGACGTGGAAAAGAAACGTCACGTTTCCTTTTAAGACTAGTTGAATATGATGTTCACTATCCTAATCAGGAGTGGGTACGTCTTTTTAACGCACATCAATAAAAGGCAAAAGTCAAGATATTTCAAAGAAAGAAAAATCTTAGATATATTTTAAAGAAACAGCATCAAAAATCAGTTCGACTATCCTGCACTATTTCAATTTTAGTTCTGAACCATTTTTAGACTATTGTATTGATACCCTCGTAGACTTCAGTTAATAACAGAACACAATAGAAATACACTTCACAAAACACACACACACACACGCACACACACACACACACACACACACTATATATATATATATATAGCTATATATATATATATAGCTTTTGCCCTGTCCAACGTGGGCTGGCTGCTTGCCCGGCTGCCAGTGGTAGTGAGAACTCACCTGCGTAGCCACTTCTAGTATATGGCAGAGGATTCGGGAGACATGCATGTACTGGATTCTGGTTTTCTATCATTAAATGATCTAATTATATAAGAAATATGGCTTTAATTATTCTAGTACCCACCCAAAACAAACACTGAAGCCCCCATACATCATTATCACTGCTAAATCACAATTGACGTCTACTGCGCTCTTACGATCTACTCCTCTCTCGTAACTCTCTCTCTCTCTCGACCGTCTTTCTCTCCACCTTTTAAATGTTTGTGTGCGGTTGCCCCATTTGGCGATCTCAAACAAAATGCTCCTTGACCGGCGCTGGTAGGTGGTGGTCTCCGGTGGAAGCGAGGGGTCGGAATAGCGCCCGCGCAGTCAACTCCAGTCGACTCCGGGTCTCCCTTGTAACTCACTGAAGTGGCGGCTTGGCGAGAGCGATGCTTCAGGGAAGGCGCCCTCCGTCTTTCGTTGCTTCTCCTGGCGCCCGCACATGTGGGGCGGACACGCTTGCGTGCGTACACGCGTTTACGTTCACGCTTGTAACAGTCTTCGGCGGCTAACGCCTCAGCGCGAGACACTGATCGCGGCATTCGGCAGCCATACGGCGACGCGACACTTAGAGAAGCCGAACCAGAAGCGAGGAATTTCCGACTATGAAGAAGCTCGCTCACCGAAGAATTTCAGAAATAGCAGAAGCTCGCTCACCGAAGAACTTTTTTCAAATAGAAGATCGAGGGACCATCTCCCTATTACCCCCTCCCACGCGCCATTCCCCCTCCCGTCATGATAAGGCCGTGGCTCCTCGCCAATCACGCATCGGGTTGTGCGTTACGTGACTTGTCTCATCTGGCCCACGAACCGTCACCTGGCGCCCCTTGCAGCCAACCTACCAAACGCCCTGTGACGTAGGCCTTCGCGCCCTTTCACTAGACGAGACGCGCCCTTTCCATGACGTCAGGGGTTTATCCTTGGCGTGGGTCCGACAAGCAGTTGGGAATTTCCGTCTCTTTGTTCGACTTCCCGTTGCCGAACGGCTTGTGGCCGAGAATAGCTCGTGGTGTTCTGTGCAGCTACAATATATATATTGTGACGTCATGGGATTAGACAACCCCATAACGCCACCATCAGCTACGAAAAGAAGCCCACGAACAGAGAGGAGTAGGGTACGCGGCGGAGCGATGGCTGGTAAACGCGCCATCTGCCCACAGCTTTTCGAACTATGATGCACGAACTAGTGAATAATGTTTTTCGGGAGGTCACGAAAGGAGGAGAATATTCACCCCTCCAAAATTTCCCCAGGCGCGAGTACCATAAGTATCGCGGCGCGCCTCAGAGAAGCCCTCTTTGATTGCAGCAGCGACGGCGACTAGACTGAGCTCTTTTTGACTGTAGCAGTGACGGCGATTGTAACTTGATAGCATAGGAGTTTATTTTAACTTGGTAGTTAAAAGTTAGCTTGTAAAGCGTATCTTCGAAAGTGAGGTAATTAAGAAGGGGAGTGCACAAGCATTCTTCGCATCCACAATATTTGAGAGAGCAAGTGGAGTGGCTGTTTGACTCCGAAATAATTTCAAATTTGTGAAAATTCGCGCAGAAGGACTTAACTAAATCCAGTATCTCATATTGCACGCTGAGACCACACATGCCCAAAGTGTGGTAGGTATGCCGAGCATTTCAAGCATAACTTCAGCTACATTAATTATTCGAGGCTGGAAGCGCGAACGAACTTGTACGAGGCGCGGTAGAGGAAGAAGGATGACCACAGGAAGAGCGAAGGGTAGGTGAGAAAGATTTGGACAGGAACGAGAATCGTACGAGTCCAGAGAACGGGAGAAGGGTGTGGAAATTGGAGGCTTGGCGGAGTCCAGCGTTCGAGCGAAGGAAACTGGGAACGTCGTGGGACAGCAAGCGAAGACGGTGGCAACGCGGTGCGAGCGGCAGAAAATCCCCAAGGTTACCTACAGGCGAGCGATGCGGAGCTGTTGAGGTAAAAGAACTGGCAACTTTCATGCGGCGATCAGTTAGGGAAAGAGAATAGCTGTAAATACACGACAATTCGTGTTAAAAGTGGGTGAAAAGTCCAGAATAGGTGGGAGAATTATTCCGAACGATGTGAGTGGCAGTTTCAAGTTCATTTACTGCACGTGTCATTAAATTCATTTAAAGAGACCATGCCTTGTACAATTTTACTTAAGTAATTCATGATTTTCACATGTTGTACAGTTGATATTACCTGGAAAAGTCTGTTTATTGCATGTGTTAAAAGTAATTGCTTTCTGTGATATGTAAAGCGGTCAGATTTAAGTCACGTGTATATTACGTTTTATTGTTTTTTCTCTTTAAAGTTCAGTGTTATAGTGAGTGCGAAGCCCAAGGCTAGCACCTGTGAACGGGATTCCTTAAAACAAGTGTAAAACTCATTTTAAAAGCCGTGCACGGAAAAACTAGAGGCTAGAAAGTGTAAAATAATTTGGTAGATGAAAAATTCAGAAAGAGGAATGAGCAAATTGTGAATTGTAGTTGGTGAAAGTGTGTTCACGCAGTCGAGGTGACGCCTATTCTTTTTGTTTTGCCTTGTTTTCTGTTTTTTTTCAGTGACCAACTACTGAAAGTGCATTATTCTGTTATATAATTGTGTCACTGTTATTTTTGCATTTAATATATGTTCATTTTATTCTTATTTTATCCGATTCATTGTGTCAAGGGTTCAGACCTTTCTCATACCCAAAAGATCCTGCTTCCTGAGAATTTTAAGCTCGCTTCACGAGCATTCATGCTAGCACGCTCACACCACGTGTGGAAGGTAGTAGGTGGGTGTGTTAGAAGATATACACATATACCCTGGGTACAAAAAAATCACATGCAAATATAACACGAAAAAAATTATCAGATATACATTCTAATTCAATAAACTCTGAAAAATGTCCGCACCACTTTCGTGTCAAGGAAGTTACAGTTTTAAATCAATTTCCACTTGAATTTCAACTGAGATTCACAAAGGAAGAACTTTTCAATTGAAAAAAAAATATGACCTCTAATCCTTGTGGTTAAATATTGTGAACACACATTATAATGAACTTCAAAATAGATTACAATTGACACATTCTTACACGAAATGTTTTACAGTTTTAAAATATAATATTCTTATCTGAACTCGTTTTACAACTGGTCTGGTAATTTCCAAAATTTGCTACCACACAGTAGGCTACCACACAGCTTCACAACATGTTTTGTTCCGCAAAGGACCGTAGAAACCCATTAATGACAGCAGGTGTTTACAGGATTCCCTGTTCCTGTGGTTCCGTTTACATAGGCACAACGCAACGCTCAGTCAACACTCGCCATGCAGAGCATAACCGAAACTGCCGCTTGTAAGGGGCATGTAAGGGTTACAACCCGTTTAAGAATAAATAAAAATTGTAATGATGCCATTACCAGATATATAAAGAAATCGCCGTTTTGTTAATACATGAACATTGATTAAATATTATAATATTGACGCCACGAATTCTCACATGTTAAGAGACAAGAAGACGTAGTCGGCGACAATGCTAGATTGTTTTGAAGCCAGATACTTTTTCCAATAAGTTACATTAAGCAACGCCTTGCCAAATTCGATATACATGTTGAAATGGGCTTAATAAAGTTCACTTGCTCGATACAAGTGAAAACTGCAAACTCACATGTAACAGTATCAGTAAGCAATTCACATAACTGCTATGATTAAATAAAATGCATCCCAACTAATTCAAATGTGGATGTACGGTTCAAGCCACCAGCTTGCCTGGCGAGGAGGCATCCATTTCGCTCGACACTACGAAATCAATGCATTGTGCAAATGGTACGTCAACAAGCACTCGTCTCTCCCGTTCAACCAATATGACAAAAGTGAAGACTGCTTTCGGCGGCGCCGGAAGCAACCAGAGATTTGCGACTATTTCTCAGAATTGGCGGTTACAAACATCAAAATATAATGAAACATTAATGTCAAATTAATGACGATGGCAGTTTAAGGAATGCAGTTGTAAATAGCATCTCATCATATGATTTGTTTTTTAAGAACGGCCTTTAAAAGAATTTAATACAATAAATTAGTTCTGTGTATGTCGCCGTTTAAAATGTTTATCCTATGGGAAGGTTTCAAGCACTTGGACAAATAGTTCATTCACAGACACTAGATTTCACACCGTGGATGTGATTGTGTCTCGTTCTCCGATGGCAAGAAATGAGCCCTCTTGCAGTTATGGTTGCAGAATCGCGTTACAATGGTGTGACGCAATAATTAGCCGTTTGTGGATTTCGTTTCCGTGAATCTCAACACAGTGTACAAATATAAGTAGCAATTCTGTACGTATTAATATGACAAATTATGGGTAAATTTAAGCCTGCATAAACCCTCGATTTAAATGTGAAGCATTTGTAGGTCGTATTAATATCTTGACCGGACACTTATAAATCATTATTTGAAGCCACTTGACACTTTTTGACCCGTATTTTTTATTTTTCTCTAATTCCACTCATTCCAGAAATATTGCCAATTATTTTTTTGGAAGAACCCTGCGCGTCCTTGTGTTTAAACATTTTGCACGTATCTACCTTTTCCTACAGAAATATATATACCTGCACTTAAACTGACGCTAGAAGGATTCATATCCTGTAAATATAGTGTTTATACACATTTTATCCAGGTATTTATAATACATTTTAATTTTAAAATACATATTTTCTGTAGCAATATTCGTCTCCTAGATCCGTTCCGAGGCCACTGATCGGGGTTTCTTTTAGCGAGAGTTGAGTTTTTACGAATGCTGAGGAGCTGGCCCAACGATTCAACCCCCACTCTGGAGGGCCGGGTAATATTTCGGGTTGCCTTCCTCTAGGTAGATTGCCTTAACTGGGCTAAGAGTTCTGCCTACTCTCCTGAAAAAAAGAAGACGAGATAAAGAGGGATAGAAGAGGAGAAAATAAATTAGAGTAAAAGCAAATGAAAAGATGAAGAAAAGAAAGAGAATGACTCCCTAGCCCTCGAAACCTAATAGCTTCAGGGTCGAAAAAACATAAGGGATCAAGAGAGATCAAAGAGGAAAGATAGAAAGAAGTGTGTGGAAAGTAGGTGGAAGCAATGCCACACTAGAGACCCTCCTCCTTTCTCCGGGCTTGGGACCGGCAGTACCCGCCGTACCGCCCAGCATCTCTGTTCGCAATTACGCGACAGGCATTACTCAGCGGCCTAGGCACACTCCAACGAGCACAGGCGGAGTTTCAAGGAAGGGTCGATGTAGGTCATACCAACCCAATAACCGTCGAAGAAGTACGAAGAGCCGTTATAGATATGAAAAATGGAAAATCTCCAGGACCTGGAAACATACCGATAGAATTGGTGAAATATGGGCCAACTGTTCTGTGGGAGTGGCTGAGCAAACTGTTCAATAAATGTATGCTCGACGGTGAAGAAGTTCCATATGAATGGAGCATAGCATACCTCAGTCCTATTCATAAGAAAGGGAGTAAAAACTATGTGGCAACTATCGTGGAATAAGTGTTATATGCTCTATTGGTAGGTTGTATAGTCGAATTCTGAAATCAAGAATAGAGGAGACTATAATTGATATGGAAGAACAAAGCGGCTTCTGTAAAGGGAGGTCATGCAATGACAATATTTTTCTTTAAAACAGATGGTTGGAAAGAGATTGGAAAAAATATGAATAGCCACTTAGTGTTTATTGATCTAGAAAAAGCATACGACACCGTCCCACATAAGAAATTATTTGAAGTATTGTATCAAAGCACAATTAACAAAATATACGTGAGAAGTATATTTAATATATATAAATCATCGGAATGTTTGGTTAAAGTGGAGAAAGAGATCACAAAGGAACCTTTCAGAATTACGAAAGGTTTGAGACAAGGTTGCTGCCTTTCACCAACATTATTTAAGATTTATATTCAGAAAGCACTGAAGTTGTGGTGCAGGAAATGTGCAGGTATGGGTATTGAGATAGGAAATAAATGTATATATACACTTTTGTTTGCTGATGATCAGGTTCTCATAGCTGGAGATGAGGAAGATATTTCCTTTACGACTAGAAAATTATTCGAAGAATATACAAAATGGGGTTTAAAAATAAATTTTGAAAAATCAGAATACTTGAGCTGTAGAGAAGATGGCGGAAATCTTAATATTGAGGGCCATCAGATCAAGGTATGTAAAGAGTTTAAGTATCTGGGCAACATCTTAACACAGGATGGAAAATGTGATCGAGAAATCCAACATCGAGCAACTAAAGGAAGAACGGCAATCTCAAAATTAAACGCGATACTTTGGTCCCCAAAAATAGGATGAAAAGTTAAATTGATGATGTACAAGTCCATTATAGAACCTATAAAAACATATGGAAGTGAAAGTTGGGAATTAACGCAAAAGAACAAAGAAAAATTGAAAGCAATAAAAATGGACCATCTCAGAAAATCTTTGAGAATCTCCCGCCGAGAACACGTAAGCAATGAAGAAATAAGGGAAAGGGCGCAGTCTCAGTATAACATCGTTGACAGAATCCAAGAAAGGCAGCTTCTCTGGCTCGGGCATGTATTAAGAATGGGAGAAGATAGATGGCCAAAGAAAGTTATGCTATATCAACCGGCAGGAAGGAAAAGAAGAGGAAGACCTAGAACATCGTGGTATGCAGGAGTACAAGAAGCCATGCGTGCAAGGAATATTGAAGAGGAGAAAGAAGCATGGCGAGACCGAGACCTGTGGCGTCGGAGCGGCGACAGCTGTAGGACCCCCGCAGAAGAAGAAGAATACAAATTTCACATTATCCAGCAAAACATTGCATTTAGCAAAACATTGCTCTAATGGTAGAGACGCCTAAACGGTATGGCGTGATCATAATCGGCCATGAAAAATAATTTTCTACCATTAGAGCAAAACATTACTCTTGAGCTCGTAATACAAGAGAGCATTAAAAAATGTCACTTTGAATTCAATATGGCGTACAGTTTGAGACACCTCATCGGTATGGCATACAACTCCTTCACAATTTGGCTATCTAACGAACAATATACAACACGAATTCGCTTTGTTCTCATTCCCCAATGGAATATTTTTTTCGACACATTCAAATAATTGTGCAGCGCAACTCCGACACCCATAGGTCTCAATACTTGCGTTTCCCTATTCGTCATCACACTCGCTAAGTTCTCAAAAAGTTTCAGCTTTGACTTTATCATACGTGGATTTCTTGTTGGTTCCCGATCTATAAAGCCAGCGTGGGACTTTTGTCATGATATGATTCGCAGAACCATGCCCAATTCAGGTCGGAAATGAGAAGGTTCTGATCACATTCTCTTCCTAGGTTTATTTATAAACAACTGGTATCTCTAGGGTCCTCTTGAAATAGGGCGGAGCCTTCTCCTTCACATATATCGAGTTAGTTGTGTAAACAGAATTAACCGAGAAACAGAGCGTTGTTCTGTGTAGTTAATGACCATTTTTAGGACTTAGAAATTACCAATGCTATTGTTTTTTCAATTTATTTATTTACTTTTGTAATTTTTTGAAAAATAGTAGTTTTCACGTAATTTGCGCTTGAAATTTATGCAATTTCTAAAAAACATTTTCTCAAACACCACTCCAATTTTTTTCTTCAGTTTTTTCCACTAATAGAGAACGGGACGCTTAAAATAATGGCGCGGATCTTATTTTCCTCGCACTCTGAATTTTTGAAAATTTAGAAATATTGCTAGGAAATATGTGCTCTTGTAGCACCACTATTTTTTTAATGAAGGAGAATTGTTTCAGTTTTCTTCTTGAAGGTATTTTTGCCTTCTTTGTAAGAATTCAAAATCTAGATCGTTCTTCCATTAGGCAAATTATATTTTGGAGGTCACTACAGTTAGAACAGGTGGGAGGTTTATTGATTTTTACCAGATGGAAGTGACTTATTTTACAGTGACCTGTTCCTATTCTTGATACAGTAAAATCTGTCTAAACCGGAACGTGTACAAGTCAGAAACTTGCCTTAACCGTAAAATTTCTCCGGCTCGTGAAGTTAAATGGCATTTTACACAGCGTAAAATGGAACCTATTCAACGCGGAAACGAAGCGTTCTTTCGTATTCTACAGAAAAAAAACTTTATAAAACGAAATTTCTGTAAATTTTACGCAATTGGAAGAGAGATGCGATATATTTGTAATGAAAGAATGCAATTGTAAGTGTATTTTAAATTCTGTGATCCCGTGACACGTGATTTAGTCGTAGCAGCCGCAAAGAGAAGGAGAGGGGCTTCAGCTATCAGCGCAGAATTCGACCTTGGGTCGCTTGTCTCTCAAGACGTAGGGCTTAGGGGAATTACCTCCCTCCCGGCTCTCTGAGCGTATACTTGGATTTTCGTAACGGGGCGGGTGGGGGTCTTCACAATGGAATATGGCACGGCTTTTCGTGTCTTTCTCGTTAGTGTCGCTGGATGTTCATACGGTCGCGATCATGCGACATCTGGCGGCACGATCCAGAAAGACGAAAAAAAAAAGTGCCATATTCCATCGTGTATCGTGTCGTAATAGTATTTTATAAATTCCTCATTTCTTAAATATGTGTAATTATTGTGTCATTCACTTTGTGTTCATGGTTCATTCACGTGTTTTATGGATTGAATAAAACCATTATTATTACTAATTTTGTATGCAAGCAGAATTGAGAGAAAACTAATTTGCCATTGCTTATGGCGATGTGAGAGAGTCCATGAAATCATTAGATACCGAGGAGCTTGGGAAAAATTGCACAAAAAATATGTACAAAAATAATGAAACAGTTTCAAATTTGTCTAAAAATGTAAATATTTGATTGTGTTATTCTGCCTTTTCCATAATGGGTGTACCAACATAATTCTCATATTTAGTGCATGACTACTGAGAACACAGCTGAGGTCATCAACAGCAAGGCTCCAAGAAGAAGGCCATCCACACATTAAAACATTCTTATCACATGTTGCGTTATGGAACAGCTTATTTGATGTTCTTGGTATGTAAAATGCTGTTATAATGTGTATCCGAATATACTACATGATGTTACTGCTGTATTCTTTAGTGTTTTGTAGAATATTTGATAAGAGTGCATCATACCATTCTTGATATTTGAGAGTATTTAACTTGTTTTTCATGAGCAGTGTATGTGCTTGTTTGTGGATAACCAATTTGTGTGATATGATTCAACTGCATTTATATTTCTGCGGGCCACAAGTATTTATTAATTTCATTAGATTACTGTTACTAAACAGTTATATTTAATATATAATTAATATTGATATTTTAATGTAAAATTATGATGATCAATAGTACGTGTAATATTAAAACTAACATTATTGGCACAGAAAAGACAAAAAAAAATTATTGAACTTCTATGAAGTTTGTGCGCAGAATTATTTCTCTCAATTCATTTCTTATGGGCAATAACAAAAGTACGTCAAACTTAAATTTAATACATAATTTAATATATCACTATCATTTTTATGTATATTATCTTTTGATAATATTTTTACTATACTCGCTTAATATTTGACTTGCTGCATAGCAGTGAAGTTTTTAATTCTTATATCTTTGAAATATTTCGTTTATTTCTTAAAGCTTTATAAAATTGCCAACGATTCAACAATGCCTAATGGGGCTCATAGCAGGCGCGCCCGGTAGTTCATAATTAATTACTTGGAAGTTTGAAGAGCAAATAAATTAATTTTCGCGTAATTAATTAGCAAATAAATCGCTCCACAAGATGGCATATTTGGTTTTGTGGAGACTCATTGCGGTAGTGCCAGCTTAATCTTAAGCAAGCCCACCATTAGTTATGCAAATATTTGAAGAGTAAAATAATTAAGTTTTGCATAATTAAATAGTTCTAAATGGTGGCATATGTGGTTTTATGGTAACCGATTTTGATAGTGCCAAAGTGCGTTAAGAGAATGCGCGTAAGGGGGCCGTTCGGGAATCCTCGAGATCAGTCGGGGCCTGTGGCGAGCTCTCTCACGCTGACACTCATTCACTCACTCACACACAAATACACTCAGAGCCTACCTAAATAAGCCCAGCTTATCGGAATGACAGTGGCGAAACACTGTCACTTATCTAGGCGTTACCTTCGACCGTAGGCTCACCTGAAAAGATCATATAAAAGAGGCGCGGAAGAAAATGGCGTGGCGCATCACGTCTCTTCTGCCACTATATAGACGCAGCTGCCATAAGGAGGAAAACAAAATTCGCATCTACCTCGCATGCGTAAGGAGTGCGGGGCTCTACGCGTGCGAGGTATGGGCCACAGCGCCCGAAACGACTCGCGACCTCCTCGTTAGAGCAGAAAATTACTTAATTAGAGTAGCTCTAAAATCATCTCCAGGTGACGCCTACGCAAATATTCTTCTCTCACTCAACACCAAAACCATCTCCTCCGGAATTCACACGCTCGCCACGGAATGAATAAAATCAATATTCACAAACATCGATAAGCACCCCGTCTTTTGCCCATACACCCAATACTTTTCATAACAGACCCACCACAACTCTAAGAAACTCCCCTCCGACATTCTTTTCTTTAAACCTCCCTGAAAACAGCCACACAAAAACACACTTTTCACTCTGGATCCTCCGACACCAGCTGTGCCGCGGGCGAGGAACAGTTCCCAGTAGTACGATTCTTAAATGCCTTTACTGCTCTTGCTTAATTTCTCTTGTTTAAATTACTGTTCTTGCTTAATTAATACCGTTCTTGTTTAATTCTGGTCAAATTAACTACTGTTTTCTTAAATTACCATTCTTATTTAATTCTTGTCCAAAACTGTTAGTGTTTAATTTACTGTCCTTGTTAAATTTGTCGTTCACTTCTTAGTGCCCTATTTGTCTTATGTTTATACACATGTGTATTGTTTCCACTGTATTGTTCTGTATTTTGTTATTTGTATTCCGTTTGTGTATTGTATTATTTTTGTGTATCTGTATTGTGAAATTGCATTGTGTATTGTGTACTTGTATATATCTTGCATTCTTTTTTTCTACATATTTTATATTCTTTTCTTTGTCTTACTCATACTTTCCTTCTTTCATTCATTATTAAATACTATCAAATCCATAGTTTGTGCATAAGTCTTTAGTCTGTAAGCTGTTAGTTTGTAAGCTGAGGATCTTTCTGTAATTTTATTTGCTTTATTGTTTTATCACGTAATGTTTAGTTAGGTCTTCAGCTTAGGTCTTCAGAAAATGACTTTTAGGTTATATTATTAGGTTAGTTTATCATTATTAACTATATTATATTAGGTAAATAGAAACATGGTTATGGGTTAGTATTATTCGCAGATATTAAAACTAGGTTAACAATTGTATAAAATAATAAATAAAAATAAAATTAAAAAATGAAAAAATACAAACAACAAACTAAAGTAACAGACAAAACAAACTAAAGAACAAAGGGAAGAGCTAAAATAAAACAGGGAGAAATAAAAATCCTAAAACAAGTGATAAAGTTCAAAATGTGTGTTTACAAAAACAATCTCCCCGGGCGCCCAAAAATGAGAAATCATCAAGCCGCCCGCGAAACCTATACAAAATAACTATCTTCCAAAACAAAACGAAAAACCTCCACCTCGGAGCAGGCCGTTAAAACTGAAACAAACCCAACGCAACAATGGCCAATATCACAGGCGCTGAAAGAGGTGACAGGAAACAGTGGGCCGCTTGTGGTACGATTTATGAAAATCGGTGCTGTTCACAAGCAATTCGTTTAATTTACACGCATTTATTCACAAGCAATTCATTTTGGAGAGAAATGTCTTATAGAAGCGTGGATAATTGATTATTAGTAATTTGCTTAAAGACCAAAATAAATACTCTATTATTAAAAAGAAAATTTAAAATGTCTTAATGACTCCAATGATTGACAAAAGAGAGCAAAATAAATCAGTCAGTAATTATAATACACCTGTTGCCCACCCATTTGGTTCTATCATTTTTAAATTGTTTTTCCAGGCAGTGAAATAAATGTTAGTTCAACATGAATGTGGATCGTTATCCTGGTCCTCAGCGGGCTTTCGGTTTAGGTGACGGTGACATCTCTGCGACGTCTGCATGCACGGTCAGAGAATTAGAGCTCTGTTGAGTTCTTGCAGAACTGGCGAACACACTGAAATATTGTACTTATTCTATATTATTGTGGGACCAGCTCAAGACTTTAAGATCATTTCAGCTCTTTGTATCTGACAAGTGAGAAATGAACGTTAGTTCATCGCGTTTAGTTCAAAGTAATATTTAATTTAAGTAATTTAATTTAGCTGAACTCGTGGCTCATTGCAAAGTCACAAGCCTTTCACCACTTAAGGTCCGGGTTCGATTCCCGTCGAATCTCATGTGAAATTTGTTCCAACAAAACGAGTTCGGCTGCTTCACAAGGGCTAGTCCAACCCCTGTGAAGTGTCCTAAACCCTACCACAATCCTTATTCCTTCCTAATTCTGGCCGCTGGGTAGTGACGCAGGTGCGCGCGGTAGGAGGCGCGTACGCGGAGATGCTACCTGGCGGTCCTCTTGACAACCGACTGCGACGAGACGCGACAGACAATATTAACGGAGGATTACTCCAAAAAACAAGCGCTGTAATGGGAGGATTACTCCAAGAAGCGCAAAGCGCTCAACGCCCCCCAAGGGGCTTGGAGACGCGTTGCGTCAAAATAGACGCAACAAATTTAAAAAAAAAAATCAGTATCTGATAAATAGTACAAGTGTTTGCTGTAGGAAATATGGTTTTATCAGCCAACAACCTCATAGATTCTTTATAACAATTCCCAACATAATTCAGTAATTTAAGCTATGAGAGAAAAACAAGATCTACGGCAAATCTTTCTTTAAAGAGGGCAGATGGGAAAAATACCCGCCATTTTCAAAAACAGTGTTATGACACGAAGCCGAGGTTGACTGATAGTGTTAAAAGAAATAGACTCCATTGCTTTCATTGTCTCTTAATTTCAAGAAATGACGAGTGGTATGAGGCAGTAATAGTTTAAAACATTTCTTGGCCGACACGAGTGTTTAATGAAACACATAGGGTAAATAAAAATGCATTTGGTACAACAAGAATTGCAGGAAGCTGCATCCATTGCTGCTATAAAGCATCATGAGAAAGTGGATCAAAACATTAATTTTGAGGCACTCAATTTCCACTGTGTTTTTTGGCGAAACAAGATTTATGTGCTGTTTTTTCGTGCTTTGATGCGGAGAAGTTAAAAGGAGAGCTAATGTTCATTTATGGGAGCCAGGATAAATGATTGTTAGCTAAACATTTGTTTAAATATCTCATAAATAATGGTTTGAAAGGCACTTTATCAGAGATTGTTAAATTACTCTCCCTGATATTAAGTATACCAGGATTTACAGCTTCGTGTGAAAGAAGTATGAGCACTCTAAAACAGGTGAAGACGGACTTGAGAAATGCAGAGAGTAACGAAAGACTTTCCAATCTTTCCACTCTTACCATTGAAAAAGCGAGCCTTAAAATGAATTCTAAACGTCTACAATTTTTGGATCGAGGTATTGATGTCTTTGCTTCAAAGGGACATGGGAAAATTGAGTTGACCTACAAGAAAGTTGAAGGTGAGTTTTTTACTTTTGCATCTATTTAAAGCAACTTATTTTTCGAAATTTCAAAATTTCTAGAATTAATGTAAAACTGTTATAAAACTCATTTTTGTCACAGTGCTGAGTTCGTCATACTCCTGTTGTAAATACTCTGTGATACGTAATATATTAACATTGTTTTCGTTTTTATTGGCCCCGATTTCTAAAGAACTATATATTCCTCCTTTACGTTATAGTAACGTAGCAAAATTCGGTGACCATTAATTCGCGTTCTTTTAGTATCCATCGGGTAAATGAGCGAATAACATCTCTTCTTTAATGACGGCAGGAATGTGTTAAATAATACGTCAATCTGCCTTGGAGCATATCCAGGAAAAATGATCACACTATGTTACTGGCTATCAAAATCAGCATTTTTGTCGTATCTAATCAAAGTTATAACTTGTATTTAGTATTTATTCAGTCATGAAACAATAAAAAAACTGTATGGGATGTATAGGGGAGAAGATCAATTACGCACGTTTTCTTGAGTTCCAGGTTCCCTTCCCAACATTTTAACTATAAATATTTGAAAGATGAAAACAGTTTATAATAATAATAAATTGAAAACTAATTTGTAACGGTAAACGAACTGCAGATTTGATTTTCTGCATTGCTAACAAAATAGAAATTCACCCTCAGCTCTACTACCACTAAAAGCAAAAGGAGAGCTATAATAATAATAATAGTAATAATATTAACAAGAAAACAACAACAACAACACAACAACAAAACAACAAC
Source organism: Teleogryllus occipitalis (assembly GCA_011170035.1). NCBI lineage: Eukaryota > Metazoa > Arthropoda > Insecta > Orthoptera > Gryllidae > Teleogryllus > Teleogryllus occipitalis. The sequence goes on along the minus strand of BLKR01000602.1, from coordinate 143,031 downwards.
AACAACACAACAACAAGACAACAACAACAAAACAATAACAAAACAACACAACAACAACAACAACCAAAACAACAACAACAAAACAACCAAAACAACAACAACTCCATCTGGGGAGTACGTGACCTTGGCGTTGGAGGTGGTGCTTGCGTACCCCCGTGACCGTGAGAGCTATGCCGGCGGTAGCGTAGCAACTGGTAGGGTCTCCCAAGCCGGACAGATCGAAGTAGAGGGGTCAGACAAAGAAGTACTACAAAAGAAGACCTCAACACCAAGAAGACCGAAGGAGGAAACTCCAGAAGAGGACCACGCTGAGGAGATCTTCAGCAATGCGGAGATAGCGGAGAGACCCTGGGGCAGACAGGGCTCTAAAGACGGGAGGAAGCCAGCTTGTCTAGGGGACGACACCCAGAATAAGAAACAACAAAACTGGACACGTCAGTTCCCCATGTTAGGGGCGGTACTCCGACAACGTCTATTTCCCATGTTAGGGGCGGCTGTAGAAATGCTGGCAGTATCTCTAAAATGCAAGCCCAATATGAGTAGACGAATATTGAGAAATATAGTTGCGGGCGATCGGTCTTTGCAGGACCGCGCAGAATGTTCTGAAACCGGGTCTTCTGTGTCAAATGTGTTACCTGTGTCAGTGGATAAACGTGGACCTGGTACAGATGCTAGGTACGGCGCCGTGCCACTCATGGCGACAGCAGAGAATACAGTTCCATATGTCTCAAGACAAAGTGGCTTGAGGACACTGCCATTTGCAGCGTCCTCCGCCACTTCATGTTAGTGTGGCCAACGCATGAAATGGTTGAAAGAGATGAATATCTCTGTAGTGCATGTGTATTATCGAAGTACAAGAGTGGAAGCTGAAAGTGAAGGATACAGAGCAAGGATGCACGCCGAGTGGAAGAAAATGTATCCCAACAGCACTCTGAGCAACGAATATGTAGTCAATTGAATTCTACTCGAAGAAGAAATGCATTGTCATCTGCTGAACTGGAGCTGATAAAACAAGTGACCATGGAAATGCGGGGAAATGTGACACAGCAAACTGAAGCCCAGGCTGAGGAACTGGAGGTAGATCACTCGGGGGGGGGGGAACCTGAAGTTGAAGCAAGTAGCACCAGGACATGTGAGGATGCTTTTGCCAGTAATCTGAGAGAAAATTATCAGAAGTATAATATTCTGTACCAAGGTACACCCCTTGATCTTCGACCGCGTATACCAAAAATCACTGGTAATAAGAAGTTTTACGATTATTGTAGAGTAATGAATACCATTTTAGAAGACCTAACCCTCACACCTAATTCTCTGGAAGAACTAGCTGGAGAATTGCAAAGTTCTGCCTTAGCCGTTTGTAAGAGTATGGGAAGAGATATCGAAAATAACAACAAAATGTCGGTAACTTCTTCCGCATCAAAACCTGACAATATGCCATTATGGAAGAAACGAATCCAGGACAAAATCAACAAGGCTAGAAGAGATATTGTAACGTCCTCCCTCCTCTATGTATCCTCTATGTATCCTGAACGTTCCTATATATGTAACGTTCCCTCTCTCTCTCTCTCTCTCTCTCTCTCTAACCCCCCTTCTATGATTGCCCGGAAATACTACCACTTCTTATTACTTACTTTCACCAAATTACCATCGCATCATTTCTTTGTGCCCAGCTTTCACCCTTAATTATGCCCGTCCGCTAGCTGCTTTCAAAGAACCTCTTATTTAATTTACTTAAAAAATTTCTTATATGGGCGTGAGGCTGTGGCTGCCCTATACAGGACCTAAAACAAGGTATGTGGGCACGTGGGCATGGGTCTGCATCTAACTACTCAAAAAAAAAAAAAATCAGAATACATTCTGTCAATTCGCTGACGAACCTACTGATGTCCGTCATTATTTATTCTTTCCTGCATCAAATTTTGAATTATTGTTTCGGCTAATCCATACATGAATGGGGTTGCTGCCCACTGACGACACACATGAAATTACTCCACAAAAACAAAACACATAAACAATACGATAACATATCATAGATCACTTTAACAACAAAACCAAAAATACTATTCATTCACATTGACAAATATATATATATATATATATATATATATATATATATATATATATATATATACACAAACTCATTCACACTGAATGCGCATTCTGTCGGCTCAATTTTAAAATTATTTATTTTACGACAGAACTTGGTCTTCAACAAAGGCGTACTTGACTTTCTTTTCTTTCAAAAAACACGTGAAGTAGATAAATAAATAAAGTTATCGTCCACTTCCCTTTTTTTGCTGGCTGGATATTGCGACTCGCGATATATCGTTGTTGCCTGGACCAATACCGCATACCACGCAGTATTTTCCAAATTATACTGCGACTGCTCCTCGTTACCACGTTGCACGGCCGCAATTCCACCAACACACTAGTATCTTCGTCGCGTGCCTATTTTGTCATTCTAATATTTCACCTTCGTTATAATATTAATATACTACTGTCTGTCCATGGCATACTTATGTTTCTTTGAAACCACTCCATTACGGGAAACATAATATATACGCAAAACTGCTATTGTTCTGACACGCATTCTCACTACGAAGGTTTTTGTCCGATAACAATATCAAGTAGAAAAAAAGAACATTAACTGTTTCTCGCGTATTTTTATACTGAACAATGTCTTACGCGGAGCATTACATCACACGTCTAACCATCAGCGTATTTTTCCCACCATCTCCTTCTCATTGTTGTCAAGATCCTTCATGTACGTATTTTGCAACGAATATTCACCGATCGCTTGCATGTCTTCACAAATAATATCATAACCTTTTCATTGAATTCTGTCTTTCAACGTCATTTCACATCCTTATTAATTCCTCTTATTCTTTTTAATCTCTGTGGTATTTATTTTATTGCTTCCCGATGTCTAATAACGCTAAATTAGCTTAATTTTGGTCTTATTGCGTCGTGACGTAACTGTGACGTCATCGCGATGCGTCATTACTCTTATATTAATTCTAATTACATAAATTGGTTTTTAATTCACGTCTTCTAGAATTCAGTGCGAAATACAATTATTCAAATTATCGTTTCCATGTTGTCGCGGCAGGAAGTAATAAGAGCCAAAATTTATTGCTTATTTATCTTTGAAAATAGATTTTATTACATGGGAGTTTTTTTTTGTTGTTTTTTTCTCCCTTTCAAAATTCAAAATTTATTGCTTATTTACCCTTTAAAATATATTTTTTTACATGGGAGTTTTTTTGTTTTGTTTTTTCTCCCTTACAAAATTCAAAATTGATTGCTTGTTTATCCTTGAAAATAGATTTTATTACATGGGAGTTTTTTTTCTCCCTTTCAAAAATTCAAAATTTAAGTAGTATATGACTTAGTGTAGGGATCACAGAATTTTGAAAATGTGCACACAATTCACTTTTCCCCATAGCACGTCATACGCAGTTTTTAACTGTTTTTTTTGACGTAAAAATAAATAAATAAATAAATAAAAAAATTAAAAAAAATAAAAATAAAAATAAAAAATAATTTCTACTGCGGCTCCTGGATATTTCTCAAAGCTGCGAGTAATACCGTAATTTTCTGCGAAATTTCCTCTATCAATTCTAAAAGTTTCGTCGCGATAGCTTCACGCGTTTTGTTAATATTTGAAAAAATCGCTCTTTCACATTAAGCTTCCCATAGTTACAATGGTTTTTGATTTCCAATTTCTTTGCCAAAAGTGCAATTCTAAATTTGCTTATATATTCCGAACCCCTAACGCGATTTACTTGAAACAACTTTTAACTGGTTCCTAAAATTGTGTACTACCGATTAATACTGTCTATTTCGGTTTTTCATCGTGCATTCTTTTAATTTATAAAAATTGTTCATGCGCGATGCCGCCCTCTCTTGTCTTCTCACCTCCCACTCTTGTTATTTCCTGCATATGTTTACACTTTGAACCAAAACTCTTTTTTGGGGATTCTGGATTATTACAATATTGGTCATTTAACGCAGTATTTTGCAAAGAAAGGAGACATGTCTAAGAAAGTGAAAACGGGAATTATGTCAATAGTTCGGAGACAGAAAGTTAAAATGAAATCCAAAAACCTAGATCAAAAGTTAAAAGAAGACAGACTTAAACAGAGAATTGCGGCTCTAGGAGCAAGAATTAGACGGTATAGTGAGGCATCAAAAAACGCCAACAGGAATCAATGTTTGCAGCCAATCAGAAGAAATTCTCAGACAACTAGAAGCTGGCGATGGGGAAGAATGAGGGGTGAACCACCGAGTGAGAATGATATGGTTCAATTCTGGTCCGAGATATGGGCAGTACCTCGCCAGCACAATTGAGCAAGCATACTGACTTCATAATGAAATCGAAGCGTGCCGATTGTAAATGAAATGCCAACATTAATGATTACCGAAGACGTTGTGAGAGCAGTCATAAAGAAGACACAGAATTGGAAAGCTCCTGGTTTGGATGGAATTTATAATGTTTGGTGGAAATACTTTACGGCTCTCCATTCACACATTGCTAGACGTTTTAACGATACCTTGAAATAACCATCCAATTTCCCAAAATATTTGTTGATGGGTAAAACATTTATGATGACCGAATCAAGAGACAGTCTTTAACCCAAGAACTACCGGCCAATTACATGCTTGTCAACGTTATACAACATTTTGACTGCTATTATATCTTCTAAAATTAATGAACATCTCGTAGACCAAAATATTTTACCTCCAGAGGAAAATAGTTGTAAAAAGGGAACCAGAGGATGCCAAGAACTATTGGTTGTAGATAGTGTGGTTACACAAGTCCGCAAAAGACTTCATGATATATCTGTGGGTTGGGTGGACTATAAAAAGGCATTTGATTCTGTGCCTAATTCAGGGCTTTAGGTATCCTTGATATCTATAAGCTTGACCCAGCAGTAATAAATTTTCTTTCTGTGTGTATGTCTGAATGAAAGACTTCTTTACATGTTAGGCAATGTCATTATTCCTATGTGACCAGGGAAATTAGGATTCGGCGAGGTATGTTTCAGGGCGATAGCTTGAGCCCTCTTTGGTTCTGCATCTCTCTGATTCCGCTGAGTAGAATGATGAGAGAAACTGGATATGGATATTGTATAAAGAGAAACCCAGATGTTCGTATATCACACCAGTTTTATAAGGATGACCTTAAGCTATATGCATCTGATAAAGATCACCTACAGAGTGAAATGGTGATTGTCCAAAACTTCAGCAAAGATATCTGTATGAAATTTCGTTTGGATAAATTTGCGATGTTGCATATAAAACGTGGAAAAATCCAAAATCAGGAAGGAGAATTACAACTCTCCAGGGACACCATCATTCAAAACCTTGGAAACGAAGACTTACAAATATGTAGGGTTGTTGCAACTATTGGAAATATCTGACTCAAATGCCAGAAACAGGATACAAAAGAAAGTGGTAGCCAGAGTAAATAAGATCTGTGAGACGAATATCAACTCAAGAAACAAAATTTCTGCAATCAACGCATGGGCTATCCCTGTAGCTACTTACTCTTTTGGAGTGATAAAATAGACGGATACCTCTCTCCAAGCCTTTGACAGAAAACTGAGAACGACACTCACCAAGCATCGACTTCACCATCCTTATAGTTCGACACAGAGGTTATATCTATCTTTAAACGATGCAGGCAGGGGATTGCTTAGTTTACAAACACTATGTCAACAGGAAGAAAAACTCCATAAGTATTTTCTTTCAATGGACACTTCAATCCATAATGCAATTTGCACGCAAGATAAAAATATCAGTCCATTAAGTTCCAAGAGAACAGAGTTCCTTCACTTGCCAAGGGATGATAGAATTGATATTTGGAAGACGAGGGAACTGCATGGCCGGTTTAGAGCAGCGTTAATATCTGATGAAATTAATCTGAGGTGGCCCACAGAATGGCTGCGAACAGCGGGACTCTATGGTGAAACTGAGGGTTTCCTCTTCTCCATTCAGGACCAAGTGATAAAGACCAGAGCATATCGGAAATATATCTTGGGCCAACAGATAGCAAATGCCGATTATGCAAAAGAACCAATGAGTCTATCAAGCATATATGCAGTGGTTGACCATACTTGGCTCAGACTGAATACTTGCAACGGCATAATAATGTAGCGAAAGTAGTTCACCAAGCGCTTGCATAGAAATACCATTTTGTTTACAGGAAGACATATTATAAATGTAAGCCTGAGCAAGTCATCAGTAACCATCAGCCACGAATTTTGTGGGACACGACAATTATAACTGACAGAACGGTTGAAGCAAACAGACCAGATATTGTGCTGTTTGATAAAACATTGAAAACAGCGATGATCCTTCAGATGAAAAGCTAATATCAACATTAGCAGAGAAAAAACGAAAATATCAACCACTGACTGTCGAATAAAAGGATATGTACAGACTGCAAAGAGTAGAGATAGTTCCTGTGGTAGTGCCCGTAAATGGTGTTGTCACGAAGAACTGGCAGAAAACTGGAGAAATTCTACAATTATAAGAAAAACATCTGAGAACTATGCAGGAAGCTGCTTTACTTAGTACAGCGATCATTGTCAGGAAATGTTTGAGTCTTGATTGAGGAATAAATAAGTAGAGAAGTTAATGCATCACTAGAAGATTGTGAAATAGTGTGCAAGATTAAAAATTGAGAATAATTGGGAAGTTTGTTCTGTGGACTTTATTTTCTTTATATCTCCATAAACATTGTACAGACAGATTTTGTCTTGGGCAGGATAACCCCGACAACTTTTGTATTTAAAAAAGAAAAATTATAAATGAATAATAATAGTAATAATAAAAATAATATAAACTATACTCATAGTGAAGCTACATTTACGTCCAGAAGCACATCAAGGGGCCATCTCAGCATTTACTCAATGGATCAGGAAAACTGGACAAAAACCTGATGAAGATGGGGGTCATTTACCCGGAAGCTGAAGTACATTACTTGTTACAGCTTATTACGTCTTTTTTAAAATTATACAATACAGTAGAAGTATAGTAGAAAATTAATTCAATATACATTGTTAGTTGAAATAAACATTTTTTTATGAAAAAGATAGTCTTTAATTGTATAGAAACAATTATGCAGCAGAAAATATTTTACTTTTAATTTAAATGGTATAGCCGAATAAGTCGATGAAAAGTGCTCCCAAACCAAATAGATAATAGTGATGCTCATATGAAAGAATACAAAATGACGTAGATTCACAAAAAAATCAGCCTCCTAGGGCAATCTGTTGCAGAGATATGATGGGACACATGTTTTGCATGTTTTATTGTTTTTTCAACATCCAATGCGTGTATCAGGCTGAAAAAATTGCAGTGACAGGGAAACGTAGTTCAATTTGAAAGTATTTTGACGCCAAATTCATATAGAAAAAAAATTAACACATTTTTGAAATCCATTTTCGACGTGATAGCGTTGGAGTACTGTCTCAATTTGTTCTCCAAAATGGATATCATAACATTCTATAGCATATATTTCAGATTTTTAAACAATGTGGACGGTAAAGAAAAAAATTAAAACCAATTTTTTCAGTTTAAATATTTTATTGATTTTTTCGTTTCCGGGCGCGTCAACTGCTTTGGTCATTGGTCCCGTTAGTGTAGTGCATGTTTTTCTCTGGAAATGGTAATGATCTTCCCCGCGCTGGATGGCGAGATCTGGCACCGACCTACCGTCGGCTAACGGGGTTTCCCCCTAACCAGGACTTTCCCACCAGCGGGGCACCTCACCAGCCGGGACAAGCTCTAAGTATTAAACTTACAGGTAAATATTACCAACTTATTTATTTTCGGTCGCCAGTTGCTCAATAAAACAGCAAATCTTTTCTATCAATCATTTATTTAATTTCTATCCAAATCTTGTTAGGAAGGAAAGGGAGACATTTGACCTTTACCTAATGAACTGGGCGGGCCTAACATAAAAAGCCCGAGGCTTAGACCTCGTGAAGTGCGCTTGCTTGTTCAGAAAGAAGCGCTCAAGTCCGTTTCGTACTCGGAACACCCTTTAAAGGTACAGTCTAAACTTACGACAAAGCAATCGAAGCGTTCAGTTTACTTTTGTAAGCTGAACGCTTCGATTGTTTTGTCTTCAGTTTATTGTAACTTAACACATACATAATTGATCAAATTCATGAACAGGTTTACAATAAATATTTCTCTTGGCTTGAAAACAGAAATTAAACAGCACTACCAATATTACATACAACAATGATAGGCAAAATGGTGCCTCTTTAAATAAATAACATAATATTCTACAATCGTTAAGAGTTATTTCAGAATTACTGCGTCGTAACACTTCCTGCCATACTCTCCACTTTAGGGGCACAGAAGTTGACGCAAAGAAAACAATTGACAGAGAGTTCGTCTGAGCGTTTTTCTTCACAAAAAAATAAATAAATAAAAATTAATAAATACGTCGAGCTTATTGCATTGTTCTCAGCGCTTTTCTACATCAAAACATGATTATGGATTCGTAATATTAATTACTGGCCCACCAGATTGTTCAAACCATCACGCGTACGGCAGGTATTCAAGACCGCAGGTCCACTGTGACCATGTGCGGTGCTGCCCGAACGACTGCCTCTGCCGTTCACGAGGCCAATGGATGGGCTCTCTTACAAAGGTCACTACCCACTGGCAGTACGGACCCCAAACGTCCCGTCAACGATGTCCCCCACTGGGAACAAGATTGCTGCATTAAAAACATTCAACAAACAATTAAATAAGAATGCACAGAACCTCTTTACAACAATGAGCAAGACGCTAAGTGTTACAACTCCAATCTTGTTTTTTACAACAATGAGCAAGTCGCTGAGTATTCTAACTCCAAGCTTGCTTTGACAAACATCATCTGCTGTAAACGAGAACAATCTATTAGACAATAAGCAATACAACATAATCTTACATTCTAAGAATCCATAGCCATGTTCATTGGCATAGTGAGGCACTGAGCCACGATTTCGAGCCCACTTCGGAAATTGCGCTTGAGAATACCATTAAAACATCTTAAAACATATACAGTCTCACGGCACTGCAGCCGGGCTCACTCAACCAATTTTGAATTACTAATTAGTTAAACCAAAAATACCCAAGAATAGCATGACAGAATGGCAAGTGGCGTACGAGCCCTTTTATTACTTTATTTTCTAAAGTATCAAGCCGCGTCGCACTAACTACTTTGCGATATTCAAGCGTGACAAATTTTTAACCATCAGCGCTCCTAGTGAAATAGGGCGCAACTATGATAAAATGTTCATTATGTTAGGAATAGCCTATAGATCAACTTCCAGTTGGAGATGCAGCCGAGCATAGAATACTGTGGCTCAGTCTAGGAGCCTTTACGTGAAACACAGGTATAGATTAGAGGGCAGAAGATAATAAAATATTTGGCCCTTAAGAACATTATTTAGCCATTTAAGTCGCTGGATATTGATCTATATATTATTCCTAAACAGTTACAGTTTGGTAGCACAGCACAAAATTCAACATGGTGTTAATAAATACATAATAAAAAAACTATTTTAATTATGTGGCCTTCTTTGCTGTGTTTTTACCAAGTTATTCTTACATGTAAAATACATTAAATGGAAAGCAGCTCACAGAAGACTTCTTTATTCAAACCCTCTCATGGCCATGAGATTACACTTTGAGCAGATTTCCAACACAAACAATTGTTACTACTTAAAAATAATACATTTTATGGCTTTTTAGTATAACAATAAACAAGCATAGAACCTAAAAATACAGAAGTCTGTCTTCTTGGTGACAGAGGCGACGACTTCTCGGATGTGGTAGCACACAGTTTTTCATTTTGTCTAATGACTCATGTGCGAAATATGACACTAAGCTCCCGACCGGTCTCGAATATGTGGAAGTGTAGTGCGTGTTAGTGTAAGTGTGCGTGTGTAAGGAGAGATGATAGGACAAGGAAGAGAAAGGAAAGATCGCGCGCGATCCGTGGCCCGTTTGTTAGGGTACTGCTCCGGCATTCGCCTGGTGATGATCGGAGAAATCACGGAAAACTACCGATCAGAGCAGCCGGCCGCCAGAATTCTCCTCCATTAAGCATTTGAAATTCGCGCCAAAATGTAATTGGAAAAACTGGTTTCAACAATGTTTAAACAGTTTGCTGACAAATGTTTGTTTTATGTGGAGTGTATTTATATTATCGAAATAAAATTATCAGACCCTTTTTGTTTTTAGATTTATCTATTGTTTATAATATAAATCAAATTAATTAGTTGTATTAATTAGTTGTATTAATCACTGACAATAAGACAATCATAGACAATTAATCATTGACACTTTCTTCAATAACTGGGATCACGCTTTTGTTTATAAACAGTTTACTCAACATTTCTGTTTAACAATTTTAGCCAAGTAATTTGCGTGTTCTAAATGTGTGTTTTAATAATAGCAGATATGAGGGAGCAGCATCCGAGGGTGCCACTTCCGTTCGCACGTTGATCGTTTATCGTTTCCCTCCCTATATTCCCATGGTGGAAAGAGATGGCTGGGCTCCTTCGGTGCACCGATTTTTGCTCGTTCAGCACAGCACCAGTTTCTGTCACGAACCATGTGACCACTGAGTTTGAAAAGCGAGACCAGACGTCGGCCACCACGTTTCATGGAGAGCAAGAAGTATTGAGAAACATTTTTTAAGTGGCATAAATGGACAATTTTCGACGGTGACCGACCAAAAATAACACGATGAAAGAGTAAATGCAATAAAAGACGTAATATTTAAAAAAGGGGTTATGTGTTTCTGTTTCAATGACTTGTAACTGTGATAATTTTGGCATTTAAAATTCACGCTAATATTATGACGCACTCTTGTGCCTGAAGCTCACTGGCTGAGATCGGATGCGCAAGAGGCCACGCATCTCTTTCCACCATGAATTTCCACCAAGGATTTTCCGATTGAGTTTGATACATAATCGATATTACACCTGTAAGATTTCGAGTTCATATGTCGAGTTTAAATCAGTGTTTAAATGCCCGTTAAACCGTTTTTTCCAATCACATTTAGGCGCAAATTTCAAATTTTTAAACTAAAAAATTGGTTTTAACTTTTTTCACTACCATCCACATTGTTTAAAAATTTGAAAAAAATATGTTATAGAATGTTATAATACCCATTTAAGAGAAACCTTGAGACAGTACTCTAAAGTAATCACGTCAAACATAAATTTCAAACATTTATTTATGTTTCTATAAGAATTTGACGTCAAACTTCCTAGACAAAAATACCTTGAAATTGATCTACGTTTCCCCGTCTCTGTAATTTTTTCAGCCTGATACACGCAATAGATGATGAGAAAAAATAAAACATGCAAAAGACGTTTCTCGCTATATCTCTACAACAGATTGCGCAAGAAAGGTTATTTTTTTGTAAATTTATGTTTTTTATATTTTCCTTTATATGAGCATCGTAATTATCGATTTGGTTTGGGGTCACGTTTCACCGCCTTGTTCCGTTAACTTTGTGTAACGATTTTAATTGTTAATGTCATCAGGCAATTCGTTATCTAGTAACGTACATGTCTTGTATGTGGTTTTCTTGTGGTGAGGTGTTGATACTGATACTTCATGAACATGATTTCTACGACGTGTATTGTAATTATAAATATTAGTATTACATGAAAATATGTTCCCACCGTTAAGTAAGTCAATTTTCACAAATATTACAGATTCCTGAATAAATAGGCAAGACAATTGTAAGATTCCAATCGTAGTTCGACAGCGTTAGAGGCCAAAACTACTGCTGCGCTCTATCAGCCTATCGATATACTATATCTCCGAACCAAAACATTTCAGTATTAACATTACCTTACAGTGTTATTTAAAGTGCTATCAGTGTTCCAAGCAGTATACAGCGTTTCTCTGGCCGGCCTGCCGGCTGGCTCGACGTATCCACATGAATAAAGAAGTACCAGACCACGTGAAGATGAATCCGTCACCTAACCTCCAAGAGCAACCCACGAAGTCGTACGCCGGAGCTGGAAATACTGTGAGTTTTCCATCAAAAGAACAATCTATACTACTGGACGCATGCGAAAATCTAACTGTCAAAGACTATATAAGTAAACTAACCGAAATTGTTCCCCCCAGTGCCATTACTTTTATATCAAGAATATCCAATAATAGAATATGTGTTTCTGAACTCGAAGATCAATGCTGATCGTATAACAAACAAATACCCTACTCTGATCATTAAAAATACAACTGTTAAAGTGAGACCCCTAATTAACAAACTCAAGAGAATCATAATATCAAATGTATACCCATTCATTCCAAACGAGGAAATCATAAATATTTTTAAGAACCATGACATTAAAACTCCCTCCAGAATATCTTTCATCAGAGCTGGTCTGTCTGATCCTAACCTCAGTCACATTATGAGCATCAGAAGGCAAACTTTCATCCAACCTGAGGAACTTCACAAACTCCCTCAGTCATCATTAATTGTATATGAAGGTACACCATATAGAATCTTTTTCTCTGCTGAAAACATTACTTGTTTCAATTGCAAAATGGAAGGCCATACTGCTAGTAACTGGGAAGGCCATACTGCTAGTAACTGCCCCCAAAATCAACCCAAAGAGAATTGCCTTCTGGACTCTACCAGTACAAATATATCATCAAACCCCTCAAACAACATTGAAGTGCAACTCATCACAGTTGATACATCCATTGCCCACCAACTAGTGACCCTATAAACTTTCGCCCCCTTCTTAAGAGAAGCCTTCCAAGTGAATCCTCATCTCCCTCTGAAGCAAACAACAATGCTAAAGACAGCCACAATGAAGACACTAATGTGAAAAAGACAAAAAAAGGAAACAGAAAAAGAATTCTGCAAAACAAGATGAAACGGACCAAGACAGTAACCCTAGTACTACTCTTGAAGACATGTTCAGTCCAACTAAAGCTCTGTCTGAAAAGAACAAAAACTCCTTTCCACTGTCAGAAAACCCACTTCATTTACTACTTGAAAATGCTTTGGGCTCTGCTGACCCTCTCACCATTGTCAACAATTACTCCAATGATATTCCAGCAGTCATAAAAATGCTCAACGATATCCACTCTGTACTAAATGAGTTATCAAAGGCAGAGTCACCAGACTAAAGAAAAAACAGTTAAGATATAGACCAGAATCAGACACATCCGACTCAGAATCTAGTATGGAAACAATATGACACTAAGTTCTTTTTTAATAGAAGCCTCAGGATAAACACCAACCTGCCATTATTAAATAAAATTCAAGCAAACAAACGAAGACACTGCCAAGGAATACCACTGGATACCATTGTTAACCTGTGTATCCACAACCATTATACAAGTTGGACTTGGCCAATATTTTTCTGCAAAAATCCTTAAAGACTTACCAACAAGATAAAGCAAATCTACTACAAAATGTAGCCACCACAACAGAAATATCTGAACCTAACCCCTCTCAAAACTAAAATGAACATTCTACAATGGAATGTAAACGGTTTCTACACAAGGTATGAAAGGCTACAATTACTCTGCCAAAATCACAAGCCCGAAATAATCTGCATTCAGGAAACTAACTTCAAAGCAAACAGCAAAGGTAAATTAAAAGGTTTCAAATGCTACAACAAAAACCGTCACCACTTCAATATAGCTAGCGGTGATGTTGCCACCATTTTTGCAAAAGAATACCTGCCTGCAGAAAAAATTGATATACAAACAGAGATTGAAGCTGTAGCTATTAAAATCCAAGCCCCAGCGACAATCAGTGTATGTAATATTTACCTTCCCAATAGCCACTCTTTCGATGTTAATGACATTAAAGATCTGATTAAACAACTTCCAAAACCTTTTATCCTACTTGGCGACTTCAACAGCCATAACACAATATGGGGATCAAACAAATCCGACGCAAGAGGACGCCTCATGGAAAATATTATTGATGAAGAGGACCTAATTATCCTGAACAACGGACAACCCACTCATTTTAATATGAGCAACGGACATCTCAGCGCAATAGAGCTTACTTTATGTTCCACTGCAATTGCCCCAAAATGCAACTGGAGTGCTCTCGAACAGCTACACGACAGTGATCACTTCGCAATACTCCTGTACATGGACTGCCTCCACAGTATTCCCAACAGCTCTGCAGGATCTCTCAAATGGAATTACGACAAAGCAAATTGGAAACAATACAAAAAATGTATTAGCAAGCTCCTAAACTAGCAAGATATATTCGAAGAAAACGACGATATCGACCGTATCATTCACTCCTTCTCAAATGTCATAACAAAAGCTAAATATGAATCCATTAAATACACCAGGTCTACAAATAAGACAATATCAGTTCCCTAGTGGAACGATGAATGCAGTGACGCAATAAAAGGATCTAAAAGAGCTTTTAACAAGTATAAAAAACACAACACTTTAGAAAACAAGATTGAATACAAAAAAATGAGAGCTAGGGCAAGAAGGATCATCAAAGAGAGCATAGCTAAATCTTGGACAGTCTTTGTGTCATCTATTTCAGCATCAAACAACATTAAATACTCCTCGAATAAGATTAATACCATAAAAGGAAGCAATTTGTACAATTCAATTCCATTCCTACAGAATGACAACAAAATGATTACAGAGCCTTACTACATCGCAAACATATTGGCTGACAAATTTACAAAAAACTCCAGTTCTCAAAATTATTCTGCTGATTTTCTTCAGTACAAAGCACAAGAAGAAAAAGAAGAGATTACATTTAATTGTAATCAAGAAATTGGTTCTCAATATCATTTAAACGACCCCATCTCCCCAAAGGAACTCACCTCAACTATTCATATTACCAAAAATTCATCGCCAGGCCTCGATGGAATCCCCAATATACTCATCAAACAATTACCCACAGACGGAAACGAAGCCCTTTTGAAAATATATAACTTAATCTGGACTAAGAACATATTTCCTAAAGTAGGGAGAACTGCAATAGTAGTTCCAATACCCAAACCTGGTAAGGACAGATCAAAAAGCGAAAATTACAGACCTATCGCATTAACGTGCAACATGTGCAACATTTTTGAAAAATTAAGTAACTCACGACTCAGGTGGTTTCTCGATTTTCAAAAAATTGTATCCAATAACAATTTGGCTTCAGATCAAACCACTCAACCTTAGCTCACCTGATAAGCATTCACACGCATATACAAGAAGCATTTTCAAACAACCAACATGTTTTAGCCATCAACTTAGACATTGAGAAAGCTTACGACATGGTGTGGATACACGGAATCCTAAGAAAATTACAGCAGATTGGAATCGGAGGAAACATGTTTCAGTTTATCAAAAGTTTTATGAAAGACAGGACCATACAAGTGAGAATAAACGGCTGCCTCTCTGAAAAAAAGAAGATAGAAAATGGAGTACCCCAAGGATCCGTAATGAGCGTCACACTTTTTCTTCTAGCAATTAACGATGTAGACGCAAATATCGAATCTCCTGTGTTTACAAGAAAATATGCAGATGACATCACCGTTTTCTGTAAAGGGCAAATCTATCTCTTCAAGCCAACAAATCATGCAATCTTCCTTAAACAGACTTTACTAAATGGACCCAAAGAACAGGATTCAAATTCTCGGCCCAAAAAACAGAATGCATATTATTCGCCAAGCACAATGAAGAAAATCTACCTACACTTAGGCTCGGTGTTCACAATCTGAAGAATGTAGAAAGAACAAAAATACTGGGAATGCATTTTGACTCAAATGTCGTGGAAAAACCACATACAGATCTTGTCAGACGAATGAAAAAAAAGGCTCAACATACTAAAATGCCTCTCACACAACAGTTGGGGTGCAGATAAGAACCTGTTATTACTAACGTATAAAACCATAGTAAGAGCTATATTAGATTTTGGATCTGTAATTTATGATTCTGCCCGATGGAACGACCTCAACAAACTAGACGTTATACACAACCAAGGCCTAAGAATCTGTACCGGTTGCTACCGCACAAGCCCCATCGGAAGCATTCTACTTGAATCCAACGAACCTAATCTAGCACATCGCAGGAAGACATTAATGTTGAAATATGCCATCAACGCTGCGGCTTCAATCAACCCAATAATACTTCACGATGTTTATCCAGTGATTCAAGCTGATTACAAAGAAGAGTCGAGATACATTCCCGCTTATGCAAAAATTAAAACACTTACGCAAAAACTCGGTTTCCAGATAACACCAACAGGAAAGAAAAGAATCCACAATATTCCTCCGTGGACAATACCAGAAATACTAACCAATTTGGCTTCAACTTCTGTCGAGGATCCAAACCTCACAACAAAAACCCGGGACCTACAACCTGCTGAACCCGCCAGTGGAAGTTGCAACCCTCTCCGAATATATGCCTACGGAATAAAAAATGAAAAGAAACCTATTCAGTTATCTCTACGCAGGAAACCAAAATTAAACATCAACTTCACTCTTTCTGCAGCAAGACCACTGCAGATATGTGCTCACTAATGTTAGCATTTAAACTGGCTAACCAAATAAACAGCAGCCGATTTATAATTTACATAAAATCTCCCGGTACCATACACAATATATCTAAAAGAAATCTTAAAACAGAAATGGCAATTAACATACAAGAACTATACTACATCACCAAAGCAGGGAAATCCATCACAATACAAATGATCCAAACAGAAGAAACAATTGGAGATGACAACAGTATATGCCCCGACAATGACAGGACAGCAGGAGATTCAAACAGGGTATTGACCATATCCAACACAACTGACGATTTAAGGACATATATTAACAAAATATCTCTTGCAAAATGGGACGAAATATGGAGAGATCAAAAAGCCAGTATCCTTCATAAGAAAATTGAGCATGTCAACAACCTTAAACTCAACAACAAATTAAGTAGGAGGGAGCAAGTCATCATATCAAGAATAAGAACAGGCCACTGTAAATTAAGCCACCTTCACCTGTTAACTAAGAATACTCCTCCCATCTGCTCTATCTGCAGCATCCCAAACACCATACAACACCTAATTGTCGAATGCCCTCAATTCTCACAACAAAGACAAAAACATCTGCAAGGAACGAATTTCGATTCAATCCTTGACTTCCCTGTATACCAAAAAAATTATAGAATTCTGCAAACATACCAAACTTTTTGACGAAATATAAATGGAATAGTGTACACAACAAGGAGCAATTAATGTGTATGCAAGTTTGGGTGTACACTTATGTATACGCACCTTCTGTAAATACTATTGTAATCATGTATTAATCATGTAATCTTGTAATTACTATTGGTGATCATTTATGTATTTTGTATTGCATTTTTTGTTTTCGTGGTATATTTTCTATTGTATAATATTGTGCTGTATCCTCATCGAATTTTCTTGAATCTAAACTGTATACACAACGGACTGTGTATTCTTGTAATGCAGTGTAAAGAATTGTAACCTTATACCTTTCGCTAATGACAATGTAGTTGATGCGACAATAAATAAATAATTTTTTTTAAAAAAAATTAAGATTCCAAGCTAAATGAATAGAGGCTTGGACGGATCACTTGGATGGCATTATTTCATTATTCGATTAATTTTCTTCTGCAATATAAATGTAGGGGTACTAAAGGATGAGCTTCCCCAGAACATTGTGCCATATCTCAGGCGGGAATGTACATTTGCAAAATACACGCAATTAGCGGCATAAACACTGACAGAATTCCAAAGAATTCTGAATGCGTAACATAATGAACTTAGGGTTTAATTCTGTTTCATGTACATTCCATTTGAGGCTATAGGTGCAAAAAAGCTGACTGAATTAAGACTGAATTGATTTTTGTTGAATATTATCTCAGAAGCAAATTTCTACAGTTGTACTGTTTTCCCAGTCACCCATTCAATTAATTTCAAGAAAAAAATTGTCGAAAGCGGATACCGTGCCAACATAAAAAGCTCTATAACTTAAGCAAACAAAATAAAATTTGACGTCAGGACTTTTTATTGACAGTGTTGTTTTTTAGAAAATTATTGTCCTATATCGAGATGAAATTCAGAAAAGCACTAAATAATGACCAATCTACTCCTTCCTTACTTCCTTACTTCTTTCCTTACTTCCTTCCTACTTCACAGAAAAGAACCAAATTAAACATAGAACAATAATATTTTTATTTGAATGCCTGACACACCACACGAATTCAATTCAACTTTTTCATCGTAAACTCATAACACTTCGCAAACAAGTTTATGACTGTTTACAGACATGTTTCTCCGATGAAACCAGCGCCTATTACAAGAAAAGGAAAACTAGTGCTACTACAACACATACTTTATCGCAATATTTCTAAATTTTAAATTTTCAAAAATTTAGAGAGTTCAACTACAATGGCTTCCGCGTTATTCGTTTTCTGCTACTTCAGGCAGCGTCATGGAAATTCTAGATACTAAATGACACTAAGTAAATTATAGACTCCATTTGACACAAAGTGAGTGATATGTGCGATTTATATAAGAGAGTTTGATATCTTTCGTAGAAATGCCAATTAGCAAAAGAAAACTAAAACCAAAACAGTATCCACGAGCGAAACTACAGGGCACTACATTCTATCGTTGGAAAAAAATTGAAAAAAAAATTGAAACAATTTTTGAAAAAATACAAATAAATTGCATTAATTTCAAACCCAAATTACGCGAAAAGTTCCGTTAAAAAAAACATACATGATCATTTTTAAAGAGCTGATTGTTTTGAGGAGACTTTGTTGTAAGACAAAAACTCTATCTTCAATTTTGTAGTGTTGAAATGTTAACTAGCAATTTTCTAAAATACTGAGAGTTTGCTGAAAATGCGACAAGCACCATATTTTTACTGTGATACATATACGAAGAGAATTTATAGAAAAAAATTGCATTAATGAAAACTGCAAAAATTGTGTGTTGGAAATATTGGATTGAGACAATTACATTTCTATGCGTTGGCCCGAGTTCGATCCTCACGGCAATGTTATAGAAACGTTGTATGGTAGCGTAGTGGTTTATAGCTGAGTGACTGACGGCCAGTCAACTCGGCGTACGAGAGTTCGATTCTCGGTGCGGACAATAATTTTTGCTGTTTCAAAACATTTTTGCATGTTTGTGTAGTGGTATAATATAGCAGGTGCAGGTATAATAATTGCGAGAAAGTATATACTGTTATAACACCAGTAGTGAATTCATTATGACGTTAAATAAATAAATAAATAAATAAATAAATAAATAAATAAATAAATAAATAAATAAATAAATAAATAAATAAATAAATAAATAAATAAATAAATAAATAAATAAATAAATAAAACAAATAAATAAATAAATAAATAAATAAATAAATAAATAAATAAATAAATAAATAAATAAATAAATAAATAAATAAATAAATAAATAAATAAATAAATAAATAAATAAATAAAATCAGCCCCTTCTGCCAGCCAGTTCCAATCTCTTCTACTATATTAAGAAATAGGAGATACTGTTCTTGTAAAAAAGTATTCGAAATTAAAACAAATCTCTTTATCCCATTAACTGAATCCAAAGATTTGCTTCTCCTTTAGAAATCTTCACACCACACCAAAAACTTATCCAGGCATCTTGTTCTTCTGGAGTCGTCGTTTGCGTGGTTGTATCAACTTTTAAAATCTCTCGTATTTGGGGTCCGGAGCCCGATTTGGGGTGAAGATTCTTTCCTTCATTTTTGCTCCTCTGATTTTTGAAACTTTTTCTCAACGTTACTAAAATGCTCCAAATTTTACCCAACGTCATCACAAAACAATTAATCCGAGCTTTATGTGAATAGAAGTGACAAATATTAGCCCTTGAGAGAAAAAGCGGTGAATTTTTACATTCACAACATACTTTCCGGAAAATTACGTGTAAACGAAAAACGCTGTAAAACTATAATGCTTAGAAATAAATGACCTAAAATGTTATAAGCGCGTTAAAGAGTTATTCTTTTAACTTTCTATAGATATTTTGGACTGAAATATTACTTATTAATTAAGTAATTAACTGTTTTGTGGACTTACATAACTTTGGTACACACTGTTTCTAAAAACTATGACTTACATTCAAATAATTGGCTTGCATAATTTTCGTCTGCGATAGTAATGTGATGAAAAAAAGAGAAATAGAGTTAAATTGATGCAAAACATAAAAGAACAATGTACACATACAATGTACACAATGTAATTATAATTGTTTAATATCGCAAAAAATAAAATAGAAGGTTCTTTCCTGTTATTGCAAATTTTACATTTAGCCACTAATAATAAGCATTTTAATGAGGGGTAAACCAGCAGTGCTCATTTTGTTGACAAGTTAGTTGGGACAGCAGGTTGCTCATCTTGAACTTCTTCTAACGCTCCCATATCTTACTCAACAACGAATGTTTTAGTGAGTTGAAGTAATTGCATTGTGGTATGTATGAATTGCAGAAATTCAATCATGTTTTTTTTTGCTACGGTTACAGACTATAGTTAGGTTCGGCATCTGTAGTGAACTGCATCCACTGAATTTGAAGCCATTTTACTTCGGTTCCTGCATTAATAATGTTTCTCACAACTGCTTTTACAATCTGCAAAGAAGACTTAAAATCTCCTTGGGCCATTTCACGTGCTGTTCTTTCGATTCGAACGGACGATATTATAGTAAGAGGGAACATAATGAATTTCATTTTTGCCAGCTTACTCTGTGTTTCCAAAACTTTTGCAAAAATTAGTACCCTGGGAACATTTTGTTCAATAATGCTAAATTAGTAGCTTTGTCACGATTTTAATCTAGGTGACAGCAATTTTGAAGTTCGAATTTGATCTGTGCATTTATTACTAAAAGCGATTTTTTTATGCTTCTTCTGTGATGAGTACAGATAAACAAGAAGCTTGGGAGCCCCTGGAAGCGGTTTCGTTACTCCATATTTGCATGCAGCAGAATGAGCAACCTCCTGGATACTTCTGCATTGTACTGGCCTCCAGCAAATACTTATTTATTTATTTATTTATTTAGTCAAAAACTGTGACGTAAAGGAGAGAAAATCATCCGCGCACGCTTTCTTGCGTTTGAGAATCCCTTCCCAAAAATGTAACTATTAATAGTTGAAAGATAAAAAATAGTAGTGATAATAAATAATAATAATAATAATAATAATAACAATAATAAATTTTAAAAAGTGAAGGATTAACATTTCGAAAATTAGATATTTTGGTTGCCGAATCATAAAAACCTTATTTGTAACGGTAAACGAACTGCATATTTGATTTTTCTGTATTGCTAACAAAATAGAAACTCACCCTAAGCTCTAACACCACTACAAGCAAAAGGAAAGCTCAACAAAACGTGCGCATAGTGAAGCTACATTAAGCCCAGAAGAAAATCAAGGAAACATCTCAGCATTTGCTCAACAGATCAGGGAAACTGGACAAAAACCCGATCGAGATGGGGGTCATTGACCCGGAAGCTGAAGTACATTACTTTTTACAGGCATTTAAGCCTTTTTTTAATTATACAATGCAAATGTAAACTAATTCATTATACTATATCTTGGTTTTGTTAAAGTAAACTTAATTTTTCTTTTTGATGATCAGTATAGACTCTAATTGAATATAAACAGTTATGAAGCAGAAAAGATTTTACTTTTAACTTAAAATTGCGTACAAATTTTAATTGTTTAATTTCATCCGACAATGCGTTATAAAGTAACGTACATGTATTGTGTGTGGATTTCGTGTAGTGAGCTGTTGATACTGACACTTGATGAACATGATTTCTACGTCGAGTGTTGTAACTATAAATATCAGTATTACATGAAAATATGTTCCCACCGTTATGTAAGTCAGTTTTGACAAATACTACAGATTCGTAAATAAATAGGCAAGGCAATAGTAAAATTCCAAGCTCAATGATATGAGGCGTGGATGGCATTTATTTATTATTCGGATAATTTTCTTTTGCAATCTAAATGTGTGGGCACTAAAGGATGTGCTTCCCCAGAATATTATGCCATATCTCAGGCGGGAATGTACATTTGCAAAATACACGCAACGAGCTGCATGAAGGCTGACAGAATTAGAAAGAATTCTGAATGCATAACATAATGAACTTAATTTAGTGTTTAATTCTGTTGTATGAATATTTCATTTGAGGTTTGATTGAATTGAGAGACCTAGAAATTTTGTTACCTTAACATCAGCTAATTGTACATTGTTCATTTACAATGGAGCATACGATTGCCGATTTGAAACGCAAAATTGCATTGAGACAGTTTTCCCGTCGTTAACTATTAATTTGTTATTACAAAACCAATTTGAAACTTCTGAAGTGGTACTATTTATTGTTTCTTTTTTGCAAAGAACATTCGTGTCATCGGCAAACAGAACTGCACTTACATTTTTAATAGATGAGGGCATATCATTTACGTACAACAGAAAAAGTATAGGTCCTAAAATCGAACCTTGTGGGACCCTATGTTCAATTGGCAAAGAATTGGAAAGATAAGTAAATAATGTCCTTTCGTGCCAGTACGGTATTTTTACTCTTTGAGATCACAGTTTAAGGTACGAGGTTATCCAATCTAGGGCAATACCACGAATTCCATAAGAAGGTAATTTTGAGAGCAACATGTTACGGTTAAAACGTCAAAAGCTGTCGATAGATCTAAAAATATCTCAATGGGTTCTTCATTTGGTCCATTGATGAAGCAACATCTTTAAGGAAAGAAAAATGGCAGTTTCCGTAGATTTTGATTTTCTAAAACCGTGTTGTGAGTCTGAAAACGCTTGGTTTTTCCTGAGAAAGGTTTCTATTCGCGTATAGAAACGCCTCTAATAGTTTTGAGAAAACTGACAAAAGAAAAATTGGCCGGTAATTTTGAATTTAATTTTTATTCCCTTTTTTTAAAAGTGGCTTAATTTTTGCTGTTTTGAAAATATTCCTGTGCACAAGGAAGCATTGAAAATGTGATTTAATGTGTGTATAAAGGCAGGTGGACGCGTTTTTAATAAACAATCCGGCAATTCATCTAAACCGAATGAATATTTATTTTTTAGTTTACTGACTTTTCTGAGGATTTCGTTGGAAGAAGTTTCGGAAATAAACATCGTGCCGATTTTTTTTGAGAAGCATATGATGTTGAATTTTGTGGTTTTATTCCCTTTGTGAGAGTAACCGCAATTCTAGAAAAGTGTTGGGTGAAGAGATTCGCAACTTTTTCTGGATTACTTGTTTCTCTTCCATTATACTTTAATACAACGTTCTCTACGAAATATCGTGATGACGTGGTCGTCTTTTTTATGATATTCTGATTTATGATATGATATTATATGCTTTAGTTTTGTTTCTAGCGTTCAAAATATCCTCATTATTTCTCATTATTTTTGCCTGAACTATTATTTTCCTTAAAATCATTTTCTATTCTCGGAAGTAGACATGGAAACCGGGTGATACGTTATGATGTTTAGAAATAAAGTAGAACGTACGTTTGTTTTTACACAATGTTCTAATTCCTGGTGTGATCCAAGTATTACTTTTTCGTGAAATGTTTAATTTTCTCTTTTTAATAGTAAAGCACGCGTTAAAGTGAAATGAAAGCTTTGTGAAAAATAAATTTTATTTTTCATTTTTGTCAATAGCGTTATAAACTGCCTCCCATGATTCCTTTAGCAAGTAGTCCGTAAATAATTTTATGTTATCTTAAGTAAATGCTCTGCACATGCGTGTTTTATTTATTGTGTCTGTATTCATGTTATTAGTAATTGTAAGAATTTGTGCATCGTGGTCATTATAACCTAGATTATTCGTTATTATTTCATATCTAGTTTTGGTTTTGTTAATTATAATTTGATCTATTACTATTTGTTCTTTAAGTGTATTCCGTGGAGGAACGTTCACTGTAATATATAAATTAAAAGAATGAATGCAATTGAGAAACTGCTCTTTTTCGTGGGACTCTTTCAGAAAATCAATATTGAAATCTCCACATACAACAATGGATTGAATAGAGAGATTACTAATTTTGTTCATAATTATCTCTAGATTTTCTAAGAAATTAATATAATATAAAGCTCGCTTTGTGGGAGGTCTGTAGATGCAAAGTAAAATAATTTTGAGCGTAGTGAGATGCACGACTGTTATTTCAAAAACTTTTTCAACTGCATATAAATTGAATTCTGACAAGAAGGTAGAATCAATATTATTTCTTACGTAAATACACGAACCTCCGTAAGCAGGGCCCTTATGTGATGCCATCGCTCTACAATAAGATCCTGCAAGGTGAAAACCATGAATTTGGAGTGTGTTTAGATCGTTATCAGATAACCAATGTTCTGTAAAGCAAAAAAATCTATTTGATTTAGATCACACTGTAAAGCTGCCTCGATAAATTTTATTTTATTTGAAAGAGATTGCACATTATGATGCAATATTTGAATCTTTTGCAGGTATCTACATGGATGCTTTTCTGCTGCATATGACTGTAGTTGCTATTTATCTATCTATTATATCTATCTAATAAATATTGAAGTTTGACTCGTACCATTTTAGCTCGTGATAGAACAATATTAAAACCACCTCCCAGTGCATCTTCCAAAATTTGACTTACACCACTTTTGCTTTCATGTTGGGATCCACGCCACTGACTTTTTTGTTTTTACGGAACCACACACATAGCAAAATGTGGTTGGGATATGTTTAATCTTTCGAGACATTTCGATGGTAATATTAATAGAACATAGCACTAGAGCAAAGAAACACTCGCTCTTCCGCACGCCACAAGCACACTGGTCTGTATTAATTTCATATATCCAGGCGAGATTCTAGAAAGCTCCACTGACATCACGTGACTCTCCAGCGAATACAGACACCTATATGAATATCCGCTTATTGTGTTTTGAGATATGCTAGTCAAAGGAACTCATTGCACTTCCCAGTAACAGCAGTTCCTGAAGACTTTGCCGATGAGGATTCGCACAGTCACCAAAAGATAAAACCATCCTACCTCAGAAACTATTCATGTTAGAGAAAATCTAAGCTCATATTTGAAATCTGGTCATCACACTTAGCAAATGTCACTTTTCCTTTCTGATGATTTTTCTTTGTTGACTACGTAAGTCCTGATTTTGGGGTATAATTCGCACATTCGCAATATTAAAACCATCTTGTCACAAAATGATACGTGCTAGAGAAATTATAAATACATATTTAAAATCAGGACTCGATACATAGTAAATTATTCATAATTTTATTTCACGTGATTTTTCATCGTTGACCTGTGTCACCGCTCATTCGACGCTCTTTCATTTCAAATGCTATTGAATGTAATTAAAAGGAAGACGTATATTCGTTATATATATATATATATATATATATATATATATATATATATATATATATTATATATATATATATAATAATATATATATATATAATATATATATATAATAATATATATATATATATATACATAAATTTTAATTATATATATTAATTAAAGTTGTATATATAATTTTTTAAAAGATCTTTCTTGATAATCAGGGGATTGTGCAACCGTGCACGTAAGCACCTAAGCACGAGCCGCCAATGTCATCAGTATGCTCGCCCTCCAACTTTATTCACCGTTACCCTCTGAGTTCTATCGTCGGCCCGCGGAGCTCGCCGAAAGCGTGGAAGTGACGAGGCCATTCTGAAGACCCTCATCTCTTGAGGTGTTTCAGATGTTGACTAACATGATTCAACCATACGCCTTCTGCCCTCCGCTTGCAACCTGTACTTACCATTGTGACTCCCATGTAGCTAGGCGAATTAAAAGCCAAACCCGCCGAACACGCGCCGATTATTCTCTCATATCCGATTTGCAATTAATGCATAAACATTGTTGATACGATTGTGATTCACGAGAATAATTTTAAAAAATGAAACATATGCATAATACACATAATTAAATATTAATTCTAGCGAAATTGGTTATAGACTTGTCACAACGGTTGGGTATAATTGGGTATAAACGTGTTACAACGGTCACCAGCAACTTCGGTATTGAAGTACATAAATATTGAGTAATAATGTTGAACATCTTTTTTCAATTTATAAAAAGAAAGAATGGGAAATGCTAGTTTGCCAAAATTAGCCTTATTTCTAAATGTGAAGGCTAGTGATATCATGGGCATGCGAGAAAAATATGGATGGAGAAGGCACAGCAGGCGCACATCTAATCTTTGAAGGCAGAAGCTAACAAGAAAGCAAGTTAGCTAGCAAGCAAGAAACAAGAAAAAAGAGAGAAAGAAATAAAGCATGCGAGAATGCAAAAATGCAAAATGCAAGAATACAAGAATGCAAGAAAACACGAAAGGAAGAATGAAAGACAGAAGTAAAAAAAAAGAAAGAAAGTCATGATTGTAGAAATGAACTTTGGAGGCGTATCTGTGTTATTCTTTAAGCGTGTCAATTCAGTGTTAGATTAATTAAAAGACAATTTTAGCAAGAAGATAAATTGTGTAAAATGTTTCCAGGATTTGTGTGACATGTTCACAGCACTGCAGTGAATATAGATCCGCACATGCTAATAGCGGTGTGGCTGTGCATTGTTGGCAAGGTGCCGCGCGGGGCGCGGGGCCCACGTGAGCCGTGCAGCGTCATAGTGGGCAGCGGGCGAGGCGGGCGACCGTAGCGGGGCTCATCCGGGGCGGCCCGCCTCCCCAGGATGTTCCGTGGCTGGCGCTTAGGCGGCGCGAGGCCGCGCGCGTCTCTTGGGCGTGTGCGCGCGCCGCCGCCAGGCCGGCGCCGCCGCCGCCCCCGCCCCCGTCGCCGCCGCCGCCGCCGTCTCCGTCGAGCGACAGAGCACAGACGGTAGTGCTCTCTGTCGCACTGCATGCCGCGGCGCTCTCCGTCGCACTACTGCCCGGCCCCCGCCGCCGCCGTCCCGCCGCCGTCCCGCCGCCGTCCCGCCGCCGTCCCGCCGCCGCCGCCCCGCCGCCGCCCCGCCGTCGCCCCCGCCCGCCGGTCCCCGCGCGCGCCCCACCCAAGGCGACGTCGGCGGGTGGCGCGCTATTCTGCGCCTTGTGCCGGCTCGCTCGCTGCCGCTGCCAGTTCGCTACGCCGTCCGCCTCCCGGCACGGCGCCACGCGGAAGGGGAAGCGGAAACGTCACCTCGCCCTCGCCGTCGCCGTCGCCCGCGCCGCGCCCCGCCCGCCCCCGCGCCGCGCCCGCGCCCGCGCCCGCGCCCGCGCCCCGCCACCGCTTTCTCCGACGCGTGCGTCCGCGGCGGGCTGCTCCTCCGCCTCTCGGTAAGTGCCCGCGACTCGGCATGCACCTTCACCTTGCGGAATAGCTCAGGCCACCGCTCCCCCGGCGGCGTCACAGAGCACCCGTATTTCCTTCCCTTCATCTGCTAATAAATAATGTGTATGTTGTAGTGTATGTGCATAATAACGTACTCTGTATGCCGATTGAAAGGCGAATGAGTAATTGCATAAGTGTGATGCGGTTCATCAGGGCACTCCACCTAGCGAGTGCTCTGGCGCAGCCTTGCCCTCGGAGTGCGACCTCGGTGCGTCGCGAGATGGAGACGTAGAGAACCGTTCTGCGGTGTTCAGGGTCACCAGCGCGCGCCGTCATGCTGTTGCTGTCGCCCGGGACGACTGACAGGCAGCAGCGGATAGCATTCCACATACGATGATTTTGCTAGAAGAAATCTCCATGTGCACTCTCGTTAATATGATGCGTTATGATGAGTATTTTCAGTTCTTGGGCTATGGCAAAGGTAAACGTTGTAATACATCTTCATATATTGGTTAAACGCAAATATAAAACATTGCGTAAGACAGGCACGTCAAAGCGCACCTGCGCGAACTACTTGCACGGCTGGGGAGCCCAGCGCTCCCACGAGCACGGGCGACTTCCCCTGACTTCGCTCTTCTTTCCCCTCCGAATATACGAAAGAGTGTACAGGTGCAAACTGAAGCGGCACGAGGCAGACGATAATGGCTTCATAGGAAATTATGTTTGTCAGATTTGTTCTATCAAACAATCCGAGATTTGAAATAGGTGTATACTTTTTACTATTTATTACTCTGTCATGAGTATTTTTGTTTTAAATTCTGCATTGTATAAATATTTTTGCCAAGGATCAGGAACATGTTTGAAGGGAGAATAATTTCCTTGTTTGCATTTTGTTTTGCGATTGAAATCATTCAGTTATTTATTCTATTTAAGAGTAACGAGAAATAAATTAACAAGTCTCTACACGTTAACAATTCTCGCTTACGGACAGACAACGCTTTTAACAGAAAGAATCTTGGAAACCTTCTAAACTGAACGTAGAATGTCGATTCTATGATATGAATCTTAAGTGAACACGATCAACAAAATCACGACACTTTCGATTCAAAATGTTTAATTGTACTCTGAGTTGAGAATTTGTGAGCTAACTGACCTATTTCATTTTCATGGATAATTTCCTTGTTTTAAACAGAAAATGGGAATTAATGTAGCTAACTTTGTGACAACTGTCAAGAAACTCCTTCCAAAGACTGTCGTGGGATAGTTATCCAGTGACGTACCGCCACTCCGGAGAAATGTGTACAACCCTTACTTTCAAATCTCGCGCCTATTTCTCTGGCCGCAGTGCCCGCGAGTTGTAGTAAGCTTGTTTACCTTGCACGCGACCTTGACATGCCTGGCGTAAGATAAGCAAAGGTTATTCTCTTAAATATGCACACAAGAGAAATATTGCTTTTCTGCATTATCTAAATTGTGGTTGCGTCCGAAGCGGGCGCTATGCTCAGTTATCTGTATTTTTAGGTACATATTCACGAGGGGGCTCAAGAATCGTTGTCAACGTTAACGAGGAGACAGATTATAGAAACGGGGCAATACCAAAAACCCTTAAGAGGAGTAAAAAGCTTGGACAATAATGTTTGTTTATTACAACTGAGGCGCGTAGAGTTGAGACGACAGTGGCGTAATATGGTTATAATTTTTTCCGTATTCTATGTAAGGTTCCTCTAGCATTGATAATTGGAAAGGCGGCCCAGAGGCACTATTGTAACCACTTCATGCTGCTCTGCGGCTCTTTTTTATTACACTTGTTTTTCATACTTTATTGATTTTGGTCTCTGTACTTGAAATTTCACTCACCACTTTCCTTCAGGGAACTTAGCTTACCTGCTAACCCTATTTGCATCCTGTACTAGAAGCATTTGTATTTGCCTGTAAGCACTACTGAGAAAACACACCTGCAGCAAAGTTTGTGTATATATATATATATATATATATATATATATATATATATATATATATATATATATATATAAACATTTTCAGACTCACATGGTGACGTCCTTCTTCTGAAGAATTATATCACTATGTTTCTCCGATTGCACAACTGTCCTTTACATCGACAGATACTAAAATACGACTTCACCGTATTTATAGGCAATCTTGATTGTAAGAGAACGCCGAAAAGCCGTGAAGCGATTATGCATAACGACAGTTTCGAGTTGTTTTGAAAACATGCGATACGCGTTTGAAGACGAACCTATCACTTAATGTTACCAGACGGCATCTCGGCAGATTCTATTAAACTCGGTGGTGAGACAGTATTGCCGTATTTGTTTAGATTATTTAATGTTTATTAACCCTGCATTGATCAAGGGAGGGTCTTTTTATGTCCACAAATTTTAAAACACATAAAAATCCGAGTATTGCGAATCAAACCAATAGATTCTGATTTTGGGCCAGAAATAGTCTGAATTTTATGATTCCATAATCACTGTCAAGTTAGTAACTGTCACAACAAAATTATAAAGTCAGAAACATGAGTTATGCACTAAATGTCCCTCCATTTGTCTAATTAGTAAGCAACGTTTTTATAGGACACCAAAGGAAACCATTTTTAAAGGTGGTTTTCGGGCTTCGAAGAGTCCCCCTTCTTGTACAACAGGTAGGTGTTCCCTTCAGTTAGAAAGATAGGTCTTTTTTCGGGATCGGAGAGTGAGTGCTTCAGAGAAACATCTTGCTACGGACCCATGTACAGACAGTAGTTGTTTCAGCCACAAATTCTGGATTTTATCGGGACCTAGCGTCTTCCAGTTCTTTAGCACCCTTGCAATATCTTCAGCTGTAAATCTTCTCATTTCCATTAGCATTATTTCTCCCTGCTTTGTTTAAATTTTCTTGATCCAAATTGCATCTTGTTAGTACCATCTTGATTCCGTCCACAACGAAATCCAACGTTTACTGCCCTCATTGACATCTACGGTGAGGTTATTCTATTTCCATTCTCTGATCCTAGTTCAAGTTTCCTAAAAAACGTTTTTCTGCTTTTGTGGAAATCCAAGATTTGCTGTTTTCTCTCGGTTAACTTATTTTTCTTGTTATTTATTTATTTCTTTCTATATCTATTTATTTTACGTCAAAAACATTTAAAAACTGTGTGTGACGTGCGACGGGGAAAAGTGAATTCTGTGCACGTTTTCATAATTCTGTGATCCCTACACTAATTGTAAGTCACATTCCACTTGAATTTTCAATACAGAAAGAAAATGAGCATTTTTGCAAAAATTGTTAACAAAATATTCGCACCAATGTCATAAAATATATTTTCAAGGGAAAATCAGAAATAAAATTGGGCTCTTATTCCTCATCATGTCCCTCGTAAAGGAATAATACTTCCTGGTGCGACAATATGGAGAACGATAATTTGAATAACTATTATTTCCCACTGTATTCTAGAAGAATTGCACAGATAATGAAGTTACATTCATGTCCAGAAGCCAAACAAGGGGCAATCTGAGCATTTGCTCAGAGGATCACCCAGATCCTTTGAGCAAATGCTCAGATTGGGCGAAACTGGCCGAAAAACCTAATCGGGATGCGGGTCATTGAACCAGAGGATGCGGTACAATATTCGTTACAACTTGTTTAGAATTACAGTCCAAATGCTGAATAATATATGAAATACAATGTTAAAATTAATGTTACTTTCCTTTTGATGCTCAGTATAGTCACCAATTGTATAGAAACAGTTATGCTGCACAAAGGATTTCACTTGGAATTTAAACTTTTCCATCGAATTTAATAGTATAATATCATCTGGCGAAGTGTTTTAACATAATTTACATGTATTGTTTGTGAATTTCTTGTAATGAGCTGTTGATACTGTCAACTGATGGATATGATTTCTGCGTCGAATGTTATAATTATAGACATCGGCGTTTTATGAAAATATATTCCCGCCCTTAAGTCGTTTTTGATAAAAACCACTGATTCGTAAATCAACAGACAAGGTAATGATAGAATTCCTAGATTAATAAAGAGAGGCTTACAAGAATCACGTGGGTGGGATTTGGTTATATTCGTACAATTCTTTTTGTAATCTAAAAGTCTGGGAGCTATAAGATGTATTTCTCCAGAATATCCTGCCACATCTCAGGCGGAAATGAACATTCACGAAATATGCACAACAGGCAATATGAAGGGTGACTGAATTTGAAAGAATTCTGAACGCGTAGCATAACGAACTTAATTTTGTGTTCAATTCATTTAAATGAACGTTCTATTCGAGGTTTGACTGAGTTTAGAGACCTAAAAATTGTGTTGCCTTAACATCAGTCAATGGTACACCGTTCATTTTCAATGAAGTACAGAATTATTTATATGAAATGAAAAACTGCTTTGAAAACGTTTTCTTTTCATTTACTATTAATTTGTTATCACGGAAGGAATTTGAAACATCTCATATTGTACTATTTACGGTTTCTTTATTGCAAAGAACACTCGTAGCATCCGCAAAGAGAACTTTTCTTCCGTTTCGAATCGTCGAAGACATATTGTTTCCGTTTAGTAGGAAGTGAATAGGGCTTAAAATTGATCCCTACGTGACTCCAGCGATTGCTGACTTTGTTAAGCATTATCTCCAGGTTTTCTAAGAACAAAATATAATCTGCAGCTCCCTTTGTTGGAGGCCTGTAGATGCAAAGTGATATCATTTTGAGCGAAGGAAGATATACACAAGAAATTTCATAAACATTTTCAACGAAATACATATTTAATTCTGTCAAGTAGATACAATCGATATTATTTCTAACGTACACACAGGAATCTCCATATATATGACCTTTATTCGATTCCCTTTTTCTACAATAAAAAGCTGCAAGGTAAAAGTTTGGAATTTGAAAAATGCTAAGTTCATTAGGAGATAACCATAAAGCTCTAAAGCAAAGAACATCCATTTGATTTAAATCGCTCTGTAGAGCTGCCTTGATAAACCCAGTTTTATTTGAAAGGGATTCAACATTATGGTGCAGAATGTTTATCTTTTGCAAGTACCTACACGAATGTTTTTCTGCTGCATCTGACTGTAGTTGCTATATATTTACTCGATTTTTACCTCGAGTGCGTGGTCGAAGGTTGTAATGTGTCCCAACAGTGACAGGTTGTGAGGAAATTGGGGCATCAGGTGTAGATGAATTGGTAGTGGGAATAGGAGAAATGGGAGTAGGGTCAGAGGGGGAGGTAAGAGGGTTCGAAATAAGGGTGGGGATGGAGAACGTAAGGAAGGGGAAGGGTATGGATTTTTGGCAGGAGACTGCGTAGGACTGGAGTTGATGTATTGTGCAAGCTTGTTACCGACTGCACATTTTCCAGCAAGGTTGATTGGGAGATCATGCCGGGTGAAGTGTTTTGCTGAGAGGAAATTAATTTCAAAAATTTGTATATTTGTTTCTCTCAATTGCAGTTTTAATTGTTTGTTTGCGTGCTTAATCTCGCTGCATAGTGTTGGTGTGTTGTACCTGGAGGGCAGAGTCGAGACTACAATTAATATTGTATTGTATTGTATTTTGGAGTATTTAGTTCATTGTACCTTCAGAACTTTGCTCTTTTTGCTTTAATCTTTAATACTTTGCCTTAATGTATCTCTGAAATCAAGAAGAAGCTGAGAACTCTCCGAGCACGTTAAATTAATTGCTGCTCTTCTTGCAATGCCTGTTAGTTTCATGACAACTTTTCGAACGGTTGTTGTTCAATTATAATAAGTTCTACTTTTTGTTAATCAAACAGTTACACTTATTTTTGACATTCAAGAATAAATTTATTTTGTGAATATTATTATATATAGTATTTTCTGATGACGTTTCGGCTACACCTTTTAGCCATCTTCAGACTTGTTTTTAGTTGTTCATTTTAACCATTTTTAGTACAGAATTTTTAATATTTTTTTTCAATAAAAATGTGTCGACAGAAGCTTACCTTATAAATTAATCATTTATGTATTAATTAGTCATTTATGTATCAACCTAACTGCATTTACTTCTTTAAGTGTAGGCGAAGCTTTCTAATGTGGTTTAGGACAGAGTCATTTGGTATATTTGAAGGTTCTGTATTGTGATAATATTCGAGAAGGCTATGGAATTTTTGATGCACTGTGTTTTGCTCGAGTTCTTCTGTAGAGATAGAGTTTCCATTGTCTGACATCGTTTGAAGGCTTTTGGTACCGTCATTCACCAAGTAGTAACATCGGGCCTTCCATTAATTTGCTGTAATTCATCCCTAACTCCTTGATATATGTTTTCTAATTCTGCTGGTGTCAGATAGCCATTCTTAATTAGAATATCCCTTCTATCCATCAAATTCCATAAAAAAAAATAGGGAGACGAGGGAGAATATGGGAAAGGAAAAATTTGGAAACCTTTCCAGATGGAAAATGGCTGGGGTAACGGAAGAAAGTGAGCTACTCGATCCACCCACTTACTCCCGCTGGAAGAGGAAGGGCGGAATATGAAAAGTAGGATGTCTAGGTTAGGACAGCGGTGAGCGCCTCTTTGTAGGTAGAGGAAAACTGATTGCGCAGCCCCTACCCTCCGGCTGGGTTCTGCGGGCGATGTGGTTGCCACTTTTCAAGTGAAATACATGAATTTCTTAAAAATTATGACAACTTTGCTTATATTACATAACAAAACAATATTATACTGTTGTACACACACACTTGTAATATTGTTGCTGTAATATTAAACTTATTAATGTATTATATAATATTACTTGTACTATTTAACATATTTACAAGTTTTACTAATTTCAGAACACATAAATTGAATAATATTTGCAACTTTTTAAAGTTTTCATATTTTCTTTCTATAATTTAGAAATTCACAATATCTCCCAAAAACCTTCTGAGTAGTGAGTATGTCCTCAATATCACTGCTTTCTGAAAGTTGATGATTGTGACCGTTGGGATGTTTAAGTTCTCAAATCGTAGTCTTTGGTATTACGCCTGTTGCTGAGAACATAATTGGTATTGTTTCTACTTCTTAAATGCACCCATGTTCCTTCTTAACACACGCTATTTTCCTGCATTTCTGTATCTTTGATTCATGCGCGTGCGTGACGTTACCAGTATCTGCAATAGCTATATCAGTCAACCATGCTTTCTTACTGTATTTATTCCAGAGCATCACATCTGGTCTATTGTGATGAACTGTTCGGTCCGTCAGTAGGCTACGCTCCCAATAATAATAATAATAATAATAATAATAATAATAATAATAATAATAATAATAATAATAATAATAATAATATAATCATAATCATAATCATAATCATAATCATACTCATAATAATAATAATAATAATAATAATAATAATAATAATAATAATAATAATTATTATTATTATTATTATTATTATTATTATCATTATCATTATTACTACTTTTAACTTTGCTTTTAACAACTTGATCATGTAGCGACTATTGTGTTTTAACTGCAAAGGGAACTGTAAGAAGAACACGTAAGGACAACACGATCACACACAAACAACCATGTCTGAGGCGAGATTCCAACCCGCGACCTTTCGAGCCGAGGGAGCTACGGACCTTCAGCGTCCCAGTAAAGTCGATATTCACTATTTTACGAGACATCTTTTTGACAGTATTGATAGTAAGGTGTATCGATTGATTTGATTGATTGTTAGTGATTCCGGGCGCATGAACTACCGAGGTTATTAGTCCCGTGAGTGTAGTTCTTGTTTTTCTCGGAGAGTGGCTGAGATCTTCCTCCACTGGATGGCGAGATCCAGCGCCGACCTACCATCGACTAGCGGGGTTTTCCCCAACCAGGTATCTCGCACTAGCGGGGCACCGCCCCAGCCGGGGCAAGTTCTAAGTCCCCGACCGGTCTCCCGCCATGTGGGGTAGTGTAGTACATGCTAGTATAAGTGTGTGTGTGTAAGGGGTGAGGATAGGACAAGGAAGAGGAAGGAAAGATCTTGCGCCGTCCGTGGCCCGTTTGTTAGGGTACTGCTCCGGCATTCGCCTGGTGTTAATCGAAGAAACGACGGAAAACTACCGATCAGAGCAGCCGGCCGCTAGTATTCTCCTACAGACAGCGACTGAATTCGACCAAGCTGACAAGCTAGCGTCGAAAATCCTGCCGCCGCACTAATGCATGCCGGCTAAATAGCGAATCTAGGCGGAACTAGCCATAAATCTATTAATTTAAATGATTTATGGACATGGAATTGGATGTTAGGATTGTGAAACTGATTCATATTAAATATACTTCATTTTACATATTAATGTTTATTGTTATCAAGAATTAGTGTTATTTTTTTAATGTAAAGAACAGTTTGAAGGTAGGGTACATTATATTATCAGTAACTGGATAATGAGTAGTAAAATATAAATTAAAAAGGAATATCTAAAGCATATTTCAAAATCACCATTTGAGACTGGTCAATTTAATTTTTCAAAATAATTATGAATCAGTCTTAATCAGGATTGTTGCAAAACGGCGAATAATATCTTCGTCGATGCCTGTAATAGATACAGATTTTTCCAGACACTCAAAAAATTGTCGAGCAGCGTCTCCGTCATTAGTTGAATCCGAACCACCTTGTATATGTTGGTCAACTAGAAGGCCAACTTCTTCACGAAATCTCAACGAAATTTCTTTCTTTCTTCTGTTAAATTCTTCTTTGTCACTGCCTCTTACTTGCCACTTCCTTATCGTTAATCTGTATGAAACATGCAATAAAAATTCAAGAATCTGATCAGAGCATGAAGAGGTGATAAGCTAAATGTGTAAGTTTGAGGATTGGAAAGCAATATCTATATTATTCATGTCCTTAGGCGCTGCTCCGCAAACATAGATCGTTAAGATCCGTATTGAGTGACAGTGCTACATATTTTCCCGTCCAGCATCGTCATTATTAACAGTGGAGTAACTGAACGTTCAATTCCATTGACCAATACGCGTGTTTGGACCAGCGTTTAATTCTGCCTTTCAATTTCTTGTATTTCTCTAATAGTTATATCAGGTGTCTCTTTTTCCATTACAATTTTAAGTGGCCTAAAAAATCTTTTCTGAAAATTGAATAGCAATATCTAGCCACATTGAATCCTTTTTAATGAAGAGGGGCTCCACGAAGCGGCATTTTCTCCACCTACAAAATTGCCATAAAATACTTTTAATGTGTCTTTTAAGCATTTCTCCGTTCTTTCTTTGCATTCTCGTAAGTCTATCTCATCCTTCACAAAACACAGTACTTCAAATTTGACATCTCCTTTTCAGCGCGCAACGGGAAACAGATCACGGTGGGTGACTACAGGACTCACGCCGTCATCTAAAATGAAAGATAATTTTCTTAATTGGACGTAGTTGGACGTGAAACTCGATATATCATGAAGTACACATTCTCAGCAATGAAGTGATATATTTTTTATCGAATAATCGATTAATCCACATAGTTAAAAATCTACTTCACAGCGTGTTTTACGCTAAGAGGAACGATGGATAAAAATATTGTTCATGACAGGGGATAGTACTTACTTGACTGAACAACTTCCATATCAAAGAGCTTCGCATCCACCTTTTCTTAAGGAAAAGTTCTAAAGAACTGAGCACTTTTTTAACTTCTGCCATCTGCCGAGCGACTTAACCGCGCAGCGCTTCATTTCAGAGAAGGTATGAAATTCGATCTCCCAAGGTAGCAAACGTGAGCCGCAATAATAAACCAACTATCAAATCTCATTCTACCAGCATTAATGATCAAATTCACTAATACA
The DNA here is from genome assembly GCA_011170035.1 of Teleogryllus occipitalis. NCBI lineage: Eukaryota > Metazoa > Arthropoda > Insecta > Orthoptera > Gryllidae > Teleogryllus > Teleogryllus occipitalis. The sequence continues at coordinate 105,907 of BLKR01000602.1, read as the reverse complement.
AAAAGGCTATTTTAAAATGTTGGGGAGGGGGTCTAGTTCCGCCTAGATACGCCTTTTTGCCCTCTGTGCGCCTACGGGACTCGAACCTAGGACCTCCCGGTCTGAGGCACTGCAGTGACATCAGTTGATGCACTGAGCAACCGCTTCCGGTAGGTGTATCGACCTCTGCAATATTGCCACATTTCTTTGCCAACTTGGCATGAATTATTCGCGCTACCATGTCATGTGAGTTTGTAATCTGTTGGCGGATACTGCATACTGCACCCTGAGATGATGTGTTGGATATAGCGGGTGGGTTTTAATGAAGTGTCATTTTTTATTTTAACTTTAGAACAATGTCTTTAAGTACATATATTAATTTTATCTTATGAAACAAGGAAATGACCCGTTTTTATAAGACTTTTTTTCCATTTTTCGTCGATTTCAACCAATAAGTAATGTTTTACATTTTCCCGTCTTTTACAGCATTTTCCCCTGGTGTCATCGGTTTTAATATCATTTTAATGGTACGTGCTTGAAATAATATTTACAAGATGCAAACAAATATTCTCTACAGAATTCCTTAGTAGCATATTCGATTTCTTCGCTCAGAAATGTAATGTCAGTCGTTGTAAGGTTTCCCTAATTCCTATCAGCGCCATTGCCGGTTCGGTCAAATTTAGGGACAGAGATTTCCTGATAAAGAACAGTCCGAACTAGGGCCGGGCAAAACGCGTTCTATTATCGATCGGTCTCGCTGGCTTTGGTTTCGCAGTCTCGGGGCCTCGGAAGTGGCGCGAGCGCTTCTTATCTGCCTGTTGAAATCAATACGTTGCTTTCCCTCAAGAATCGGAACTATCGGAACCGCTCCATTCTCGGCTGTTCTCGCCAGTATCGTCAGTATCGTCAGTATCGTCAGTCTCAGCGGTCACCCTGCGCTGTTTGCTGTAGTTTCGGTGTTTCATGTGTGAGAAGCGACATGAGCTCGGTAACCAAAGAAACCGTAGGAAATAATCTAGCTATTTAAGCTACATTTTTTTAAAATTTATTTTACGCCAAAAAACAGTTAAAACTGCATATCATGTGCTATTGGGAGAAGGGAAATCTGTGCACATTTTGAAAATTATGTGATCCCTACACTAAGTCATATACTACATGAATTTTGAATTTAAAAAAGCTCTCATGTAATAAAATCTATTTTCAAGGATAAATCAGCAATACATTTTGGGCTCTTATCCTAGATGTCCTTCGTCGAGGAATAATACTACCTGCCGCAACAACATGGAAACGATAATTTGAAAAACTATATTTCCCAATGAATTCTAGAAGACGTGCACAGATAATGAAGTTACATTTATGTCCAGAAGCAAAACAAGGGGCCATCTCAGCATTTGCTCAATGAATCAGGGAAACTGGACGAAAAACCTGATCGAGATGGGGGTCATTGACCCGAAGGCTGCAGTACAATACTTGTTACAGGTTGTTTATACACATTTATACAGTCTAAATGGTAAATATTGCATTAAGTATCATTGTTAAAAATAATGTTACTTTCCTGGTGGTGCACAGTATAGTCTCTAATTGTATTGAAACAGTTATGCAGCAGAAACGATTTCATTTTGGATTTAAACTTTTCTATTGAATTTAATCGTTTAATGTCATCTGGCAAAGTGTTTTAAAATAATGTACATGTATTGTATGTGAAGTTTTGGTAATGAGCTGTTGATACTGTCACCTGATGAATATGATTTCTACGTCGAGTGTTACAGTAATAAACATTGGCATTTTCTGAAAATATATTCCCGCTCTTAAGCAAGTCATTTTTGACAAAAATCACTGATTCGTAAATCAACACACAAGGTAATGGTAAAATTCCTAGATTAATGAAAAGAGGATTACATGAATCACGTGGGTGGGATTTAGTTATTATTCGTTCAATTCGTATTTGTAATCTAAAAGTCTGGGAGCAATAAGATGTATTTCCCCAGAATATTATGCCATATCTCAGGCGGGAATGAACATTCGCGAAGTATACACAACGAGCAGTATGAAGGCTGACTGATTTTGAAAGAATTCTGAACGCGTAGCATAATGAACTTAATTTTGTGTTCAATTCATTTAAACGGACGTTCCATTTAAGGTTTTACTGAATTGAGAGACCTAAAAATTTCGTTGCCTTAACATCAGTCAATGGTACACCGTTCATTTTCAATGGAGCACAGAATTGTTTATTTGAAATGGAAAGCTCCATTAAAACCGTTTTCTTTTCGTTTACTATTAATTTGTTATTTCGGAACCAATTTGAAACATCTGATATTGTACTATTTACGGTTTCTTTATTGCAAAGGATGTTCGTATCATCCGCAAAGAGAACTGTTCTTCCGTTTCAAATCGTCGAGGGCATATCGTTTACGTAAAGTAGGAACAGAATAGAGCCTAAAATCGATCCTTGAGGAACTCCACGTGCAATGTGCAAAGAGTTGGAATGGTGCGTACGTAATGTTCCATCATTCCAGTAAGGTATTTCAACTCTCTGAGATCGTTGTTTAAGGTACGAACATAACCAATCTAGAGCAATACCACGGATTCCATATGAAGGCAATTTTGAAAGTAAAATGTCATGATCAACGACGTTAAACGTTTTTGAGAGATCTAAAAGTAATCCAATAGGTGCCTCGTTTTGATCCAATGATGAGGCGACATCTTTAAGAAAAGAAAATATAGCTGTTTCCGTTGATTTTGATTTTCTAAATCCATGTTGGCAATCTGAAAGCGCGTCGTGTTTGCTGAGAAACGTTTCCATTCGTACGTAAAAAAGTCTCTCTAATATTTTTGAAAAAACTGATAGAAGAGAAATGGTCCGACAATTTTGAATTTCATTTTTGTTGCCTTTTTTTAAGAGCGGCTTAATTTTAGCTGTTTTGAAAATATCTGGAAACGTTCCAGTGCATAACGATGAATTAAATATGTGCGTTAACGGGTGTATAATGGCATACGCACAAGTCTTTAATAAAGAATCCGAGAATTCATCTAAAACGGACGAATATTTATTTTTTAGTTAACCGATTATTTTGAGAATTTCATAGGAAGAAGTTTCGGAAACGAACATCGTGTCTAAAATTTTGGGTGAACTGTCTATTATTGAATTTTGTGGCTGAAGACCCTGAGTGAGATCGGCAGCAATTCTCGAAAAGTATTGGTTAAAGAGACTAGCCACTGTTGCCGGATCGTTCACATTTATATCGTTAAATTTTAAAACAACATTCTCTACAGGGTTTCTAGTTGATTTAGTCGTATTTTTTATTATATTCCACATTGCGTTTGTTTTGTTTTTTGAGTTCAAAATATCCTGATCGTGTTTCATGATTTTAGCCTACCTTATGACTTTTTGTAACAATGTTTTGTATGTTTTAAAGTAGATAAGGAAATCTTGAGATACGTTATGACTTTTAGAAATGAAAGAAAGAATTCGCTTGTTTTTAGAAGATGTTCTAATCCCTTGTGTTATCCAAGAATTGCTTTTCCGGAAATATTTAATTTTCTTTTTTGAAGAGGAAAGCAAGTATGAAAGAGTAGAAAAAAAAAATTATATTTGTCGTTTGTATCAACAGCATTATAAACCGCTTCCCATGACTCCTGCATCAAGTAATCAATGAATAATTTTATTTTACTTTTTGTAAACAATCTAGTCATACGTGTATTATTTATTGTGTCAGTGATCGCATTTCTTATAATGGTAAGAATTTGTGCATCGTGGTCACTGTATCCTAAATCTTCTGTTTCAACTTCATATCGAGTAGTAGTTTTGTTAATTATAATTTGATCAATTGCCTTCATCGAATTTTGTGTGATCCGATCCTGTTGATACTGACACTTGATGAACATGATTTCTACGTCGAGTGTTGTAACTATAAATATCAGTATAACATGAAAATAAGTTTCCACCGTTAAGTAAGTCAGTTTTGACAAATACTACAGATTCGTAAATAAATAGGAAAGACAATTGTAAGATTACATGCTCAATGGAAAGAGGCTTGCACGGATCACGTGGATGGGATTTTTTCATTATTCGGATAATTTTCTTTTGCAATCTAAATGTCTGGGCACTAAAGGATGAGCTTCTCCAGAATATTATGCCATATCTGAGGCGGGAATGTACGTTTGCAAAATACACGCAACGAGCTGCATGAAGGCTGACAGAATTAGAAAGAATTCTGAATGCATAACAAAATGAGCTTAATTTGGTGTTTAATTCTGTTATATGTACATTCCATTTGAGGTTTGATTGAATTGAGAGACCTAGAAATTTGTTACTTTAACGTCAGCTAATTGTATATTGTTCATTATAATGCAGCATACGATTGCCGATTTTAAACGCAAAATTGCATTGAGACAGTTTTTCCCTTGTTAACTATTAATTTGTTATTACAAAAGTAATTTGAAACTTTTGATATTGTACTATTTATTTATTTATTTATTTTTTTTTGCAAAGAACATTCGTGTCATCGGCAAACAGAACTGTTCTTCCATTTTTAATAGATGTGGGCATATCGTTTACTTACAACAAAAAGAGGAAAGGTCCTACCTTACAACCTTGTGAGACCCCATGTTCAATTGGCAAAGAATTGGAAAGATAAGTAAATAATGTCCTTTTTTGCCAGTACGGTATTTCTACTCTTTGAGATCGTAGTTTAAAGTACGAGGTTATCCAATCTAGGGCAATACAACGGATTCCATAAGAAGGTAATTTTGAGAGCAACATGTTACGGTTAAAACGTCAAAAGCTTTCGAAAGATCTAAAAATATCCCAATGGGTTCTTCGTTTTCGTTCATTAATGGAGCAACATCTTTAAGGGGAAAAAATGGCAGTTTCCTTAGATATTGATTTTCTAAAATCGTGTTGTGAGTCTGAAAACGCTCCGTTTTTCCTGAGAAAAGTTTCCATTCGCGTATAGAAAAGCCTCTAATATCTTTGAGAAAACTGATAGTGACTGAAAACTGAATGAAAAAGGATAGTTTCCTGGTATTGGCCACATGCTCGGCATGCATCTGTAGGCACTAAGGGGTCTTTAACAATGTATTTAAATTAGTTTTTCGTTGCAATACATTGACCTTTATATATATTCACAATGAGTCATTCCCTAATACTTTTGAATTGCAAATTTTTTTTGTATTTGGCCGTGCATATAATAAATATTTTACCCTAAAAGGGACAATGAGCATCCATTGGCAATTTCTGTAATATTCTTCGTTTCATATCTGCTGCTATCTGGCACCACCCTATGAAGATACTGCCGATAATTTGTCCCCTTGTGGTATCTTGCAGAACTAATTACGCCACTTCTCGCCATACACAGGGAATGATAATTTTAAAGCGTTCACTGTGAAAGTTATTTTTCACGTTTAGGAGCTTCATTCACCCGTCTGGTGAGAAATGTTGGTATATTCGTAAGTAATTGTTACACTTAATTTGTGAAATGTCGTTTTTTATGCTTTGCACTTGTAATTCTATCAAGATTTGGATTTTTCCTAGCTGTACAGCTTAAAGCTGTTGCTCTACCTGCCGATAGGTAAAGGGAATGAATGTAAAACTTTCGTTCCCTGAGTTTTCAGGCGGCGACCAAGGACAGTGTAGTAAACACAGCAGGCACTGGCAGCGACGAAGGGACAACCCACCACTGTGCTTGCATTTTAGAAGCTTTAAAGGGACGTTTACTTTCCTCAGTGCGTTTTCAATCCAAGTGAATTACAAAAAAGTGCACTGTTTGTAAAAAAAGTTCTAAATTATATTGTCGTCCTGTATATTTTTTCGAATGATAAAAGTATTTGGATTAGTTCTGGATTTAATGTTATGAATAATTTATCGTCATGCAGTGACATCAACAATTACAAAATCATATTAGATCTGAAATTTGTCTCGTAACATTAGGTACCACTCAATTATATTTCCAGTTATAGACAAACAACTTAAGCAAGGAACTCTTAAATACAAAGAGCAAGTCAAAAATAATAGGTAAGTTGTGCGGCGCCTACTTGATTTGGAAATTTTCTTAACTTGTCAAAATAACCTTTCAAAGTCGGCCCAGTTGCCGAGATCGCTAAGGCAGAAGTGTCGTCGCAGTAGGGTCGCGGGTTCGAGTCCCCCCTTGGGCATGGTTGTGCTTGTGTTCGTCCTTTCACCCCTTATCATCACCAATTCGTTTCATCTTCGTAGTTACCATACCATTAACTCCAATAGTGATCGCTAATGACGTAGATGTTGATGCTACTTTAATAACAAAAAAAAATAATAATAAAAAATGAAACTCTTGAAACTAATTTTCAGAAAGCCACCGTTTTTACAGGGTTATCAAAACGTATTCAGAATGATTTGAAACAAAGCATAGCCATTGTTAAGCTAAATGAACTAAAAAAGGAAATTATACTTTTCCCATTTGTTGCTGGAATTCTAGACGAGACTAATAATATATCCGCACATTCTCAATTATCTACTGTTGTACGATATTTAATTCCCATTGAAAAAATCGGTGAGCGTTTCCTAGGGTTTACTGACATCAGCTGAAATCGCATAGCCAGTACTTTACCAGAACATGTTTTTCACACTCAATAAATTGAAGTGAAATGCCAAACGAGTCCTTCAGTGTTATGATGGAGCTGTAGAAATGTCTGGTGAAATTAATGGGCTTCAGAAAAGAGAGATGGATACACATATGCAGTCTTTGTGCACTGCCTGAAACAAAGACTCAATTTAGACTCAAACAACATTTGCTTCATGATTCTTGCAAGCTTCTTCTCATTCTTGCTACCGCTTACGCAGTAGATATAAAAGTATGTAATGCTGCGGAGAAAAAGCTGGCAATTTTGGCAGCAAAAACAATTATTACAGGATCCTGGTAACGAAAAAGTGTATAAATTCAGTTGCTAAAATTAGAAAAAAATCCCCTAATACGTGGTGTAGCCAGAATCTATATTTTGGGGGTCCTTGATACCGAAAAATCTATTGACGGCAAAACGTCTGTTCGTCCGTCTGTCTGTGAACAACGCTAGCGGCTAAACCGTTCAGCCGATTTTCTCCAAAATTCATATTCCCCTATCGATCTGGCTGATGTCGCAGCCCCTTGAATTTGAAACCAAATTTTTAATTTTTGGGAGTACTTTACATAAAACCCCTGGGACATTTTCAAATTTGTTTAAAAAATGGCTCGAACGTTTTTGATTAAACTTTGTTATTGGATAATCTGAAGGACGTTAAAGAGAATGGTGCAGGTCTCATGTTCGCTTAAAATCCTGATTTTTCGAAAAATTGCAAAAGTTTAAAATTTTTTCGGTGTCTTCCTACAACTAAAATATTAAAGCTAGAGATTTTTCCTTAACAAAATCTATTCCTTTAGATTTTGAAGAGGATAGATTTAGAAATAAGATAGAATATAATAAAATAGAAGATAATTTTGACATAAAGTACATGCAATAGTGACATAATACATAAGCCACATACAATTGTTTTGAAAATTTGAGACCTTTTCACGTAATTTTCAATGGAGCAGGTCTCATGTTCGTTGGGGCGTGATTTTTGTAAATTAAAAAAAAAAATTCGGCGTCTTCGTACAACTACTATTTTGAAGATACAATTTGTTCTTAATGAAGTGTGTTCATCAAATCTATATCTTCAAGTACGTTCATATTGAGTATTGCAAAAATATGAGTACATTTCTGTAATTTGTCGTCAAACATAGTCGCCCGCTTCGAATTTCCTGCGCTTCGTGAACGTAATGATTCCAGTAAGTATTCCAGGCAGTTGGGATGCTACATAAGTTAGAATTTTTATATTTGTTAAAAATATTTCTTGGTTTGTTTCTTACATTCGAGCTTTTATTATAAGTTTACCGAAAATCTTTTAGAAATTATTTAAAATCTATTAGATAATTCATAGTGTTGTCCGCGTTGCGAGAAATCTGTTTGCATTCTTAATGTATTGATATACTGGTGCTGTTTTTAAAGACCACTAGTTTTCTAATTTCACAAAACTTACGGAAACAGTAAATTCACAGGTGGAAAGAATTTTCCCAAAGTGTGCAAGTGTACAAGGTAGAACAGTGGGATAAAGACTCCTTTTTTGCCAGTACGGTATTTCTACTCTTTGAGATCGTAGTTTAAAGTACGAGGTTATCCAATCTAGGGCAATACAACGGATTCCATAAGAAGGTAATTTTGAGAGCAACATGTTACGGTTAAAACGTCAAAAGCTTTCGAAAGATCTAAAAATATCCCAATGGGTTCTTCGTTTTCGTTCATTAATGGAGCAACATCTTTAAGGGGGAAAATGGCAGTTTCCTTAGATTTTGATTTTCTAGGCTCGGTTGATTGATTTTTTCGTGTTTCCGGGCGCGTCATCAGCTTCGGTCATAGGCCCGTCAGTGTAGTGCATGTTTTTTTTCTCGGGAAATGGTGGTGATCTTCCCCCACTGGATGGCGAGATCCGGCGCCGACCTACCGTCGGCTAGTGGGGCTTCCCCCTAACCAGGACTCTCCCACCAGCGGGGCACCGCCCCAGCCGCGACAAGCTATAAGCTCCCGACCGGTCTCCCGGAATATGTGGCAGTGTAGTGCATGTTAGTGTAAGCGTGTGTGTAAGGGGAGAGGATAGGACAAGGAAGAGGAAGGATAGATCGTGCGCGGTCCGTGGCCCGTTTGGTAAGGTACTGCTCCGGCATTCGCCTGGTGTTGATCGGAGAAATCACGGAAAACTACCGATCAGAGCAGCCGGTCGCTAGAAATCTCCTCCAGACAGCATAGCTGAAAAGCTAGTGTCTAAAATCCTGCCGCCTTCAGGACTCGAACTTAGGACCTCCCGGTCAGAGGCGCTGCAGTGACTTCAGTTGATGCACTGAGCTACCGCTCCCGGTGTGAGGCTTGGAGTTTTTAATCTTTGCTTTCTCACTTTGAATTTAATTTCGTGACATACTGACATTTAGTGAAATATTTTATCTGACCGATTCGCTGTATGACTTAGCCTCCAAGCCTGGTTGCTTGATATAAAATATTGTATTGGAAAGGTAAAAGAAGCAGAAGAGCTTTCCGAAAACATGAGAAATGAATTTGAGGTAGTATGGCATAAATGTGTGGAGGATATTGGACAAGGCGCGTTGTGTAGCATAATGCATATCGTATATATACCTACTGCAGAAACACCCAAGGGCAGAAAAGGCTTTCACAGCTATCATTACTCTCTATTGAGAAGAAGTCTTTACACTTCAAATAACTTGGTAGGGGTTATTCACACGTAATTCATCAAGGAAATCTCATATAAATGAGTCATAGTTTTACGGTTATTATTATTACTATTATTATTATTACTATTATTATTATTACTATTATTATTATTACTATTATTATTATTATTATTACTATTATTATTATTATTACTATTATTATTACTATTATTATTATTAATTTATTAATTTTTTCACAGCTTTCTGGTACATGTTTTAGGAGTCATTTAGATACTTCAGGACGGTAGGTATCGCACCCGTTGCTGAGATGACGATCGGTATGTGATGACCTCCACGTCTAATACATGCCACTGCTCCTTTACAACTTGTGTTAGTTCTCTGTACTTTCGAATTTTCTTTTAGTGTGTTGTGTCGAGGTTGCTGGTATCAACAACTGCTATGTCTATTAGCCATACTTTTCTTTACGGTGTATCCCAGAGTATGACATTCGGCCTGTTATAATGGACTGTTCTGTTAGTCAATACGCTTCGGTCTCAGTATAGCTTATAGATATTGTTCTTGATGACATTTTGTGGATGGTACTTGTAGTAGGGTGTATCAAATTCACTAGCAGTTCCACATTTCCTTGCAAGTTTGGCGTGGATGATTCGTGCTACCATATCGTGCCTCTGTTTATAATCCGTTGGGGCCAGCATACTGCAACCCGTAGTAATATGCTGGATCGTTTCTTGGCCTACACCATAAGTCCGGCAGATATCGGAAGGCACTTCGGGCTCTTTAATAATGTGCTTGAGATAATTTCTTGTCGCAATTACCTGGTTCTGGATTGCTATCAAGAATCCTTCAGACTCGGGGTACAGATATTCTATTTTAAGCCACTTGTACAACAAGCAGGCGTTGACACTTGATTTGGCTATTTCTGTAGAATATCTACCATTAAGCTCTTTTTGTTTCCATTGTTATAAGTCCTTGTGCTGATTGTTCGTGTAATACATTTTCCTGCTTAAGATTGAGTGGTGTATAGTTCTCGTGTAATTACTGTATTACTCTGTGTATCTGAGATGGCAAGTTTTTCTCATTGAAATACTCTCTCATGTCCATTATCAGTTTTTCATGGAGATTACCAATCTTTAAGATACCCCGACCCCCTAGTTTCTTTGGTAGTGTTATTCTCTCGATGGAACATTTTGGATGGTGATATTTGAACCGGGTCATTTGGACCCTGATAATCAACTCCAGCGAGTCCAAATCGCTTCTGGTCCATTTTATAATGTATAAGGAGTAAGTAATCACAGGAATGGCATGTTTCAATTGCTGTTGTAAGATTATGAGAGTTGAGGAAGGTCTTGAGTATGGTACTCAATGTCGGAAAACTATTTTTAACTTCTCTTTTATCTGATTGTGTACGATCATTTTATTTTGTTGAATCCCCAGATACTTGTAAAACCTCATTCATTTCCAATGCTGTAATGATCTCTTGCAGTCTCGTGCCCTATGGTGCTTGTGAGTTTTCCCCTTTGAATACATTGTATTTTACATTTTTCTATGCCAAACTGCTTGCTTATATCACTAGAGAATCTTTCAGTGATATGTATTAGCTTATTTAGACCCTGTATAGTGTCAGAGTATAGTTTTATGTCATCCATGTAAGCCAAGTGGGTGACCACACACTTCTCTTGGCCTTTCAGTTCAAATCCCGGTCTGGTGTTGCCTGCCCTGTGGATGGGTCAATGGCATATGCTATACAACTTTGAGCTGATTGTTTGCAACGAAACACTAGATGTAATAGTAATTATAACACTTGGTGTATAGCACGTTGTCGTTTATACGGAGCGCTAGTCTACGGTCGTTTATACGGCCCGCACCGCTCGCCCTCAAGTGCTGGAATGACCGTCTCTTTTTACTGCTTATGTTAAAGATTGGCGTTATCGCAACTTTCATCAATGACGTAGATCCTTGGCGACGAGAGATAAAGTCTGGACTCTAGATGCACAACCAACTCAACACACCTCCTGATGAAAAATATTTCTAACTAAAATAAACTGATGTAGTGTCGCATATTTTATCCCTCTGCATTCTGATCATGAATTTGATATCTTTTTTACATATCAAGTACATTTCTTTGATAAACAAAAAGTGCAATGAAAACCATGTTAAAACTCTTTTCGTAATAAGTGCCTCTGGAAACAGCAATGAAAAATGTGGTAGCGTAATGTTCTGAAGCCAGTACTGCCGATGACAGGGACGGGAGTTCAAGTCCTGGCAACGCTGGCCTATTTATACCTCCACGTATTCAATATAAAGAGAGTGTTATGTAATGCTACAGGAGAAAGTGTGAAAATTTAACCAGAAAACCCGTTTTGTATGTCGCTCATTCGAAAACTAGTGGTGCTAAAACAGCTCGTACATTCTCGCCTTTAGTAATGGTTATGTATTAGTATTTATACCACAATTTCTCTCCGAATTAACATATCCCAGTCATAATTTTTTGTAAAACACCTTTGAAATCGTAGAACGTTTGATGCGAAAATTAAAAAACAATATATTTTTTATTCAAAACTTTAAATGAAAATATATTTCTAACATTGAATTCATTTCATAAGGTATACAGTGTATTCAGATTATATTCGATGACTTTTTTAATCTTACAATATACCGCGTAAGCAGTATGCGAGAATATAAAATAATTAAAGTTAATAAATAATAGACTCCGGCTCCTGACGGACTGACGGACGGACGGACGGACGGACTGACGGACGGACGGACTGACGGACGGACGGACGGACGGACGGACTGACGGACGGACTGACGGACGGACTGACGGACTGACGGACGGACGGACTGACGGACTGACGGACGGACTGACGGACGGAGTGACTGACTGACGGACAGACTGACTGACGGACAGACTGACTGACGGACAGACTGACTGACGGACAGACTGACTGACGGACAGACTGACTGACGGACAGACTGATTGACGGACAGACTGATTGACGGACAGACTGACTGACGGACAGACTGACTGACGGACAGACTGACTGACGGACAGACTGACTGACTGACGGACAGACAGACTGACTGACGGACAAACTGACTGACGGACAGACTGACTGACGGACAGACAGACTGACTGACGGACAGACAGACAGACTGACTGACGGACAGACTGACTGACGGACGGACGGACGGACGGACGGACGGACGGACGGACGGACGGACGGACGGACGGACGGACGGACGGACGGACGGACGGACATTTTGCTTTGAATCGATTTTTCGGTATAAAGGATCCACAAAACAGATGCTGGCTATCACATGGCTAGAGGAAGTAATTTACTATACTATTACCAGGGCCCGAGCAAAAGGTTGTTTTTTTTTTTTTTTTTTTTTTTTTGCAAGACGCCAAAAGTTGGAATTTGTGGCACTAAGGCGATATATTCTTTTCCAGGAGGAAATTAATTTCCAAGACGTTGTATTTTCTAAAACCGAGGTTGACTATAACCGAGGTTCAGGTTCACTGTAACCGAATCTTCTTAAGCTCATTTGTAATATAAATGAAACGGGACAAGTGACGTAAGTTCACTGTAACCGAGGAAATACTATATCCGAGTTCACAATAGCCGGAGTCGACTGTATTAACATACTAATTAATTAATTGGTTTTCCTTTTAGTTAAACAACGTGGCGTATGATGCAAGGAGCATATTAATTTTAATTATTCAACTTAATAACTCACATGTATCTCCTTTAACTGTATTAGCCTAACAACATTTTTAAAATCTCAAACATCTGGTGGGGACATGAATTTAATTGACATCTTGTATATTTTAGTGTTTCACCAATATATTAGACATTTACATTCATTGATGATATAGTAGGCCAGAAATAAGTGAGTTTAAAGTTTTTTTTCTTTCGATATTTAAAATGGTTAAATGGTAAAAGCAATGTCGTTAGGATTGATTCACGCTCCTGTATTGTGATAATTCCTCTTGGGAGTAAATATTAATTCATCATGGGTGTAATTTATAATGTCTGAAATACATCCACAATTCACAATAACAGGAGTCAACTGTATTATTTCCATATTTTTGTCCAGTTATAGCCAGAAATGGTTTTCATTAAAGATTCCTTAGTTTAAATATTATTTCTTGTGATTTTATTAAAACTCTGTTGTTGTTGTTGTTGTTGTTTTCCTCGGGGGCGAGATTCTACGAAGCTGTACCTCTGGCCCCGCCTGGCATTCCATCCACTCCTTATCATCCGTAACTAGGGTCTTGGAAGGGGGCGTGCCCCACTCCCTCGCTATTTCCCTCCTCTCTCTTGTTCTCCAGGCCAAAATTAAATATAACTCACTGCGGTAGCCACGGACCTTCTCAGCTAGTTCTTTGGTTTTCGCCTAGACGCCGTCGTGATCCTTGGATCCTTAGCGGAAACAGGATCCTTAAAAAAAGTCAAGATTAAACAATGGCGTGAAGCGTTATATAAGAGCCCCGCCCGAAGACCGCTACGGTGCTTGGAAGGGATAATCCGGCCCTGATTGGTGGGTTGTTTCAACTAAAGAAGTGCCACAGTTATCTCTGAGGTGGACGTACTCCTCGCAAATGCACAAGAGGTTGTGAAGGTGTCAATAATAAACAAATAAAGCCAGGAGACTTGGAGAGAGGGATAGAAAACAAGGCGAAGGCGCTCGGCACGGGACAGAGGCATTTTGTGGGTCGCGTGTCTGGGGGTAATAAGGCGGCACGCGCGGGTACCGCCCAACACGCAGGTGGCTATTTGAGCGAGCCCTGCAGGAGCTATTTATGCAAATGCCCTCCACCTACAAAGCCTAACACCACCCTCCCACCCCGCCCCGCCCACTCCGCCCACCGGGCGGTTCTCCGCCTTTTCAAATTTCTTTTTCTGCTTCATGTTCACCTAAAACAACTTTCTTTCTCTTTTCCACTAAGCTAGGAACACACATTAAGTTATTATTAATACTGAGTATAATACATGTTCTATTTTTACAATTAATCTTATTTATTTTTATTTGTAGATCCTCTAACAATCGCACGATTTTCTCCAAAAATAATACTTCCTCATTCAGCTGTATTTATTTTTGTGTTCTTTGACCTCTTCTCTAAAATAATATCTTCCTGAAAGCTCATGTAAGATGTGCATGCAGAATTTAACATCCAAATTATTTATTTCTTACTATCATTATTCATTTACTGTTCATAAAAATTCGCATTCCTTATCATATCACGATACCTTTTGGGATTTAATAAATAATTTCTTCGATTATTTCTTGAATTATTCTTAATTCTTCTTCTATAATTTCCTCTACAGTTGTTTGAATAATTATTTCTACAACTTATTTCACTTTTAATATTATTCATGTTTCTTTTACAATAATCAGTTCTCTTATAACAATTTTTAGCTAAATGACTAAACATACTACAATTATGGTAAGCATTTCTCTTTTGTTCCATGATCTTCAATGCATTAGTCTCCTCTCTATCCTAGTAATTACTTCTCTATCATATTTTCTTTCAAAACGTAAAAGTGTTTGTTTATAGTTTCATAATTAATTGCTGGATTTGATAGAATTTTGATTGAATTTTGTTGTTGAATAATGTAAAGGGTATTTAAGAGAATGGTGCATATCTCATATTAGTTTAAAATTCTCATTATTTTAAAATTGCAAACATTCAAACTTTTTCGGAGCCTTCCTACAACTATAATTATGAAGATAACTTTTTTAAATGAAATGTGTTCATCAGAAACATCTTCAAATAAGGTCATGTTCAATTTTTCGAAAAAATGAGTTTTTTGCGTAAATTGGAAAAGAATTTGACATGGTAAATTCGAATTTCCAGCTCTTCGTTTGAGGCGGTGTCAGACTGTAATAGTACTTTGAGAGGCGCTTGGAAGCATGTGAGTATTCTGAAAATACCTTCTTAATGTTAAACAATATCAGTTAACTGAGTACTACAAATCGTTGAACGTTAGGTGCGAAAACTTATATCCGTATTAAGTTACAATGTGAATGCATATTACGTAAGCGTTACAAATATTATAAAGATTATTTCTCGCAACCATTCACTCAAATAGCAATGTAATATCGAGGTTATTAATTTGGAACATTTATTGCTTTGAGCGTTTAATGCAAGGCCTAGAGACCATGCTAATTTCTAAGGTTTAAAAGATTTATCTTGATGGATACGCGTGCGGTGTTGCCGACTTTTATTTTAATTGTAATTCACATAATTAATTTAATTATAATTACAGTTTTAATTGTAATTTACTATCGAAAACAATTTTGTACGAAGTTTTATTCACCTAAAACAACTTCGATAATTTGATACGATACGATAATTTGATGTCACGTTTAAGCTATCTGGCCACTATGATTATGAAGGACGGCGTGAAGTTCACGGAATAATCTCTTTGTCAGGTGATGTTTCTAGAAGAGTGTTTCTTGTGAAAGAAGGTGGTATCTACAACGAAGGACATCGTGGATGTAAATAGTGGATTTAAATTTTGTATTTCTTGTGTTAATATAAGGAAAGATGAGAGTGCTTGGAGGCTGTCACTCAAATCTTGAAAAGAAATATTACGTTTAATATTATTTAATCATTAAATCTATTTTAAACTGCACTAAAAACACAAGGCGAAAATGGCGGCCGTCTTTGGTTCGCATTCATATAAACTAATAATTTTATTTTCGGCGAAAATACCTATTGCGCATGGTTGGTATACTTTTGTACAACGTGAATACACTGGATTCAATGCCAGAAAGCTGTTTTCGTTTAAACGTTTGAATTAATTCTTTTTTCAACAACTGTGTCATAAGCGACTACAAGTATCGATTTAGAAATTACACAAGACTATGATTTTTTTACAATTATTACTACAGTCCATATAAACATATAAATTCTCAACAACTGTCTCTCTAAAAAATTGTCAATATTTTGGGTTCTTACATCATTGGCATGCATACACATATTTATATATTTACAATACGCATACCTTTGATATTAATAATATGTTTGAAGGGTTATACTAGATGAGATGTAGGTAAAGAAAATTTTTAAAAGTTGTACGACTTTTTTATACATTCTTCTGGAGAGGAGAAGGATTCTTGTGGTGGAAATAAGGAGTGTTTTAAATTTAAGAACTGTCGTAGATGGGCTACTTCAGGGCACTCTAGAATAATTGGGGATGTAGATACTGAGCATCCACATTTAGGGCAGGGTAACGGGGTCAGTTTTTTTTATTACATGAATGTGGGAGAGATTAAAGTGGCCAATACGTAGTCGGGTAATTTGGACTTATTGGAATCTACTGAGTCGGAGGCTAGGGAGAGCGGGTTCGACAACGGATTTCCTTACGAGGTGAAGTTTGGAGAAGGTAGTCAGCCATTTTTCATTCCACTGTTTCATAATCATATTTTTAAAGTATACTGTGAAATCGGATAGCACGCCCTTCACATCCTTGTCCGTTGTTGGGAATGAAGTTGCTTCTTTAGCCGCTTATCTGCTTTTTCATTCCCTCCTATACCTTTAACTGATGGAACCCAAACAAAAGATATGAAGGTGTAGTTGTTTACTTGGGCAAATAATTGTTCTTTGATCCTTTGGATTATGAGATTTTTAGAGAATCTGTTGACAATTGCATTTAAGGCAGTCATAGAGTCTGAGTGAATCACTATTTTGCTGTTTTTTCCATTTTGGGAGACTAATCCAGGAAACACCACCTTAAAGTAGCCCTGGCCGTGCGGGGAGGAGCTTTGTGTGCTCCGTTGAAACTAAGGGCTATAACAGGGGTAGCATTGCTGATGGGTTGATGAATCGATTAGTACTGCTACCGGTAGGGTCACCCAGGTACAGAACTCAGTTGAGGAGCCGGACGAACGGTGGTCTGACGTCGTCCCATCAATCCTATTCCCCACACTACTCCTCATCACACTTCAACCACATCCAATAACCTACCCAACCCTCCATTGGCGGCACTGTCGCAGGTGGTGCCTCTTCTAGTGTGGCACTTTTTCCACTTACTTGTGCCTCACTTCTTCAGTCTTTCCTATGTGGCTATTCTGTGCCCCTTGGGATTTTTCGACCACGACGCTATTAGGTTTCGAGGGCTAGGGAGTCGTTCATTTCACTTCTTCCACTTTTTCTCACACTTTCTTCTTTTCTCATCTCCTCTTTCTCTATATCTTTTATTTCACCTCTTACTAATAGGTAGACCTTTAATCTTTCCTAACTCGCTCCTAACCGAAGCTACTCCATGCGACGGAAGGAATACACTGTGTGCAAAGGAACACCTTTCTCTCAAAGGAGACCCTCCTATTCAGTACTAGAAGGAAAACAAGAACTGACTTCCCAAATGGGTAGACGCAGCTCATAGCCACTGAGAAGGCAGTGCGTCTGGGGTGATCAACCCGAATAAATTGCCCTGCAGGTTTGGAGGCAGTGAGGTGGCAGCCCCACCACCAATCTTAGCTTGCGTGGCGCTCGTAACGCAACCAGGGAAACGTAAACTACTGAAAATCTTCAAGAGAATAGCCCGACTTATAATATTAAAACGACCACTGCTAAGAATAAGTTTAAACGAAAATTCGGAATTGCGGAACAGTTGAAGATCGCCACCTGGAATGTGAGAGGTTTGAATCATGAGGAGAGCCAATTAATGATGTAACTTAACAGGTTTAATGCAAATATATGTATAATAACAGAAATTAAAAATAAACTGAAAGGCTCAGCTGATTTGGGAGACTATTTATAATTTTATAGTGGGGTCCAACAAAATACAAGAGCAGCTGCTGGTGTAGCATTTATGCTAAAAAGGAACTGGAAAAATAAATTAATTGCTACAATTTTATATCTGAAAGAATAATAAATATACGATTGAAAACTACTAGAGGTCACCTGACAATATTAGCGATATATGCACCTGAAGAGGGGAAAGTTGAAGAAAGCATAACTTTCTATGATACATTGCAGAAACATCTTAATTCTGTGAACAAGAGAGACTACATTATCGTAGCAGGAGACTTTAATGCAAGAATTGGGAACCAGCATGTAGACAAAATAATAGGATGTAATGGCGAAAGGGCACTGAACGAAAATGGTAAAACACTAATCACGTTTGCGACCTACAATGAATTAAATATCACAAACCGCTTTTTCAAACACAATGATATACACAAATATACATGGGCGTCTCGATGGTCAAAATCGATAATTTATTATATTTTAGTAAATTATAAATTAGCCCCTCTTGTATCCGATACTCCAGTCTACAAAAGCTTTGACATTTTTTCAGATCACTTCATGGTAGCGGCACATATAATATTCCCGCCAAATGGATTAAAAAATTTACAAAACATAACAGCATGAAAAAACACTATTTCAAAATCCATTTATTACGAGACAGTATAAGGAAATTATACTGTAGACGTTTATTGGACTACTTGGATCATAGAGCTATCAGCTTAGGTGTAAATCAAGAATAGGAAGACTTGAAAAGAGTTATGACAAAAGATGCTAGTGAAGTACTAGGTAAAAGGTATAGGTGCTCAAGGCAGAAAAGATTAAAAATTTGGAATGCCGAAATAAAAGCATTTATTAAAGACAAGAAAAAATATTATTTAAGATGCTTACAGTCACAATCTGATCTGAACAAAATAGCTTACAAACAAAAATACGCTGTAGTAAAAAGAGATGTGAGAAAATGAAATAGGGAAAGTTGGGACCGATACATTAACGGACTATAACAAGATCTGCATGGTGTCCAAGGAAGAGCATATAAAATTTTAAAACATTTAAATACTGAAGAAAAATTCACTTTGCGCATTAATAACATTTCAGAAAGAGAATGGCTAAAGTATTATAGAGAATTATGGTCGTCAAACACAGAAGAAGAAGAGAAGGAAAACTGTCTAAGAAAGTTTGCTTTTGTAGACCCAATTGAATATAGGGAACTGGAGGAAGTTCTCCACACATTTAAAAACAGATCTCCTGAAAGTGACAGACTGAATATAGAGCTATTTAAATACGCGTCTCAAGAGATTAAAATAAGATATCTTTCTATACTAAATGCCTGTTGGAATATCTATAAAATACCAGATGAATGGAAGTAGGCAACAATCCATCCAATGTTCAAGCGAGGAAATGTCAGTGACTGTAATAATTACAGAGGCATCAGTCTCCTGAATACTGCATACAAGATCTATGCAAAAATCATTACAAGAAGGCTAAATAAAATAAGCGACAGGCTTTTGTCAGAAACACAAAATGGTTTCCGTAAAGGGCGCTCATGTTCAGATTGTACATTTGCTCTTCAACTAATTGAAAAAAGATGTGAGTACAATCTGCCTACATACATCCTTTTTTATAGACTTCGAAAAAGCTTTTGATAGTCTCCAGAAGCAAATTATGGTCTGTAATGTGATTAATCGGATATCCAATTTACATGATAAATATAATCCGAAGCATATATTCAGAAACTAAAATATGTATGGACAAGGAAACAACAGAACACTTGATTGAAGTCGTAAATCAAGGTGTTAAAACAGGGAGGCCATTCATCACTTCCCTGCGCGTTGACATTTTATCAAATATGCGTACAGGCAGATATCTACGTTACAGAATTTTTTTCAAAAAAGCCAATTACCTTTTACCAATTACCAGTTACCTTTAATGATCATTGAGATAAGACTGCGTAAGAGTCGAGGTTTAAAAATCCTTTCGTAAGCTTTCTCAATATTAATTGAAACAACAATTGCATGCTGGTTAATTGCTAGTGCATCACAAATTTCTGTGTCGATCCTTATTAGAGGGTCGTTGGGTGATTTATGTTGGCGAAATCCATTTTGGAAAGGAGATAGAAAGTTTCTGTTTCTTGGAGCCATCTGAAACAGTTATACGATTTTGTGAACTACGATTTTGTTCTATTAAATTAAAAAGAGTCAATGATATCGGTCTAAAATTGTAGGTTTTCGATAGAACTTTGCTTGGTTTCGGTATAGCAATTACAAGAGCTTCACTCCATTGTTCAGGGAAGGATTTGGAGATCCAGATGCCATTATAAATTTTTAAGAGATATTCAATGGCACATTTAAGAAGATTCTTTAAGAAAATATTAGGAATATTATTTGGACTTAGGAAAGTGTGGATTGTTTTCTGAATAGCTAGGATTATAGACGGGATTAATTTACGAACGTATGATTGATAGTTATTATCGCTGGAATTGTTGGCGAATGAAACTGTCAGAGTATTGCAGATCTCTTGAGAGCCACTATATTTTATTCCATTTTCATCGTTTAATGTTGGAGGTAAGCTAGTTCAATAGAAGACGCTAATTGATTTTATTTTATGCCCCATAGTTGCGAACAGAGTTTGACTGATAATAGAAGATGTAAAATATTTAATAGATTATAGCATAGTATTTTTAAGAGTTAAGTGGCCTTTTCCTCTAGCTTTTTTATATAATATGCCTAGTTCTATCGATTTAAATTTCTTATATTTTCTAAATGCTTTCTTTCTTTCTTTGATGGTTAACGTGCAATTTTCATTCCACCATGGAACCTGGCGGTTCCGGATAATCGCCGAAGATTTAGGGATTGCCGACTAAGCAACCGAATAAATTAAGTCTGTAAAGGCTTGGATAATCTGGTGCCCACTCATTTATATCGGGAAGTTCATTGATCTTACTATCGACAGATCATTAAAATCCAGTTAGCTACTAATCAACTTCTGGCGAGTGAGAGTAATCTATAATGGTTGAAAATCAGAGAGGTGAATGAACAATGGGTAACGAATGCTGTTATTAAGATCATTATTAGAAAACCAAGAAATACGAGTTGCAATGTCATTGGATGAAAATGTCAAATCAATAAGATTGCCGTTTGCATATCTAGTAGAAAAATAGGTATCATTGCCCGTATTATGAAGATTAATGTCGCCATTCTTGTCAAGCGATTCCTCAACGATTCTACCTCTACGATCTGCGTTAGAAGATTCCCACAGTACGTTGTGGCTATTAAAACCTCTCTGGATGATAAATGTTTTTGGGAGTTGCTTAACAATGTCATCAAGTTCAGTAGTGCTTATGTCTTGGCTATTCCGTAAATATAAGTTACAAACGGTGACAGTGAAATTAATTTTAATTTTAATTGTCGTTGCTTCTAAGTTGAGTTTCAAGAGGGACATTATGTAAGAAAAATTCGGATTAGTATAAATTGCAAGGCCACCACTGGCAATGTTAGAATTATTTCTATTACAAAATGTAGATCTTTATCCAAACAATGAGCCATAATTTTTAAATTTAATCTTTGCTTATTGAAAACAGATTTTTTGGTTTGAATTTGTTAATGAGAAGCTTGATGAAGGGTATTCATGCGAAGAAGCAATTACAATTCCATTGTATAATGTCCACTGTAAATGGCTGAATTAGTCTATTCAACATTATCTTAAGCAAGAGTATCAAGAACGGGAAGGATGGATCACTTCTCATCTGAATCTTGTTCAATAGCATTAGCATTTTCATTCGTATCTGCATCAAGTATTTTTATAATTCTTGAGCATCTATTTTTTACACCACGGTTTGATAAGGTTTGGTGAACAGCTCTTAACATTGCTGTTAAAGCTGGAAAATCATTTGATTATTAATTTTTCACACTAATTACTTTTAAATGGTGATTTTGTAATGTGTCCTATGTTTTGTTCCCTACTTTACCCATAATAAATGCCTTTTTACATGCCTATTTTAGTTTTAAAAATGCCTGCCTATTTCAGGTAAAATAAATGCCTGAACTTCCAGGCTCTAGTTATTACCTTCCATTCTGTCAAAGAAACTTTGGAGTTGATGTAGATTTACTGGTTGAATGAACATTGGGAGATTCTAAGATTGTTTTAGTATTGAACCACGACTGATCCTCAACATTTTCAATAAAGCTTTTGGTTTTTTTCTTATTCTTGGAAAGTATTTTTTTCTTTACTTTCAGTATTTTTTTCATCCATGTCAGGGGTTTTCGAGTTACTTCTGGGAGTTCATCCTCTCTACCTGACTGGTTGCTAGCCAGTTCGAGCTTACATTAAAGAACGGTCTCTCTAATCTGACGGCGTTGCAGGAAAGATCAATGTCCATTGAGTTTTCTTTTGAGGTAACTTCGTTTATCGCGGCCGGATCAAGGGGAGTAGTTGTGGGTAGAGAGGGGAAGCTATCAAGGGCTACGATAAGGACAGAATTTTCGTTCACCTTATCGCTTTCGGAAAATGTAGGTTCAAATACTTTGTGAGAAATATTTTTAGAATTATCAATCATCTCATCAGTTTATTCTGTGATTTCTACTTCCTTAGGAAGGGGTATGGTATTAGTTAATTGGCAGTTAGATGGATTTGGGCAGGTTTTAGTCATGTGGCCCTGCTTTCTACATAGAAAACAAAGAGGAACATCAGGAGTTACATACATACAATAGGGGTCTTCATCTATAAACACTTGAAATGATTCAGGTAGTTTACGTTCATCATCAGATGAAACAAATTTTTGCGCCGAAAACTGAGGATGGTGCTCAATTAGGGGTTCTTAAATTCTGCACGAAGAAAGGTTAACGGTACTACAGTTTTAACACCGAATGTTAATATTTTTTCTTCAATCCCTTTATGTGGGATACTTGGGCAAACATTTGCTAGAATGATTCTTTTGTTCCTAGATAATAATGCCCAAACTGGGGAAACTTGATTAGACACAACAATGCTCTTATGATTGTAGACTAGATTATCTGCAATTTCCTTGCTAGATAGATATGTACACAGCCTGTTGTTCGATATTTTCGAAGCAAACTTGATATGAGAGGAGTAAACTTTGGTAGGTATCTTTCTAATGAATTATACAATTACTGCACTTTTTGCCAAGTCTATGATGATAGCATTTTCTTCTTGGGAAAGAGATTGCATAGTAATTTTAGCGTAATTAATTATAATCTTACTGTTCTGGTCTCCTAAAGGTTGATGAACTTGAGAGGACTCCAAGATGGTCACGAAAAAAACCCAACAACTTTTCACTTAGTTAAACACAATTTCACTTCACAAGAGTGTGGCAACCACCGAGTGAGTGGAGGCGCACACGTGAGTTTGCCCGGGGCAGAGGGCGCGCCTGACCTGCGCGGCAATCAGGACGCGACTGTTTTTCGCGCTTCGTTGCTTGAAGAATTTTTCAAATGGTAGATGGACGTCAGGAATTGTCATATTATAATATTACAATAATTCGATTACCATTTTCAATAATGCGAGAAATTACGTGCTGTTGTATCTCCTAGTTACTTTCTCGTATACGTGTCTAAATACAGAATAATAAACGTAGTATAGAGATAGTTATGTAATGCTGCGGAAAACCGATTTCGAATTTCAACGGAAATACTCGTTTTGGGATCCCTGTTTGTCCATCTGTCGTGTGTGAAGAACATTAGCTCCTAAACTATGTATAGGATTTTTTTTCAAACTGAATAAACCCCTATCTATCTGGCCTCACTCGAAGCTCTGGTACTTTCAAAAACATTCATTAATTTTTGGGAGTATTTTACACGAAGACACTGCGACATTTAAAAAAATTGCCTCCCAATTTTTTCTTTAAATATTTTGTAAGAATAGTGAAAAATATGCTTGAAGATATAGTTTTCGCGCAATATTGCGTGTAATATGTCCAATAATAAAAAAATAACAAAAACAAGATACTCTCAAAAACAACTTCCACTTTTTTCTTTAAACGTTTGGTAAGATATGGCTAAATTTATTCTATAAGATCACAAACTCCATTCTACTCTAATATTTTTTTGTTTTTTTCGAAAATTACAAAAAATTAAATGTCTCCAAATCTTTTCTTCCAGCATTTTCCGTCCCCAAAACTACCCGCCCTCAAAACACGTCATCTGACCGAATTTATTTCTCTTCAAAAAAGTCGTGTCACTACGGGGCACGCAAACCTAATTTAAAAGCGCAAAGACTCATCGCTTCCGAGTTATGCGCGATTATAATGTGTGTTGCAATGATTTCTTTTGTATGTAATAATCTGCAAACTTCTATTTTTTCTTCTGATATCAAGTCAATATAAGACTGGGGTATAATTCTCTATCCACATATACAGAGTTTTGTGCCGATAGTTTTTTATAAATTGCCAAAAGCTGTCACCTTTCCTTGGCTTATGATATTCTTATAAAATTATTACAAAGGTTTAAAATATGATAATTTGGAACTACATTCCAAGGTAAATATTTCTGGGTGCTACAACAATGTATACAAATGAATAATAAACAGTAAAATAAATCCACAGAACTGTTGCAGTCGTTTAAAATGTGTATTTAAAGTCAAGGTGATTTAAAGGCGGGAAAATGGTAAAAATTGTTATTATATTTTTAACTACAGCTCAGCATTCAAAAACATCTAAAAATAACAACAATTTGTGTTTTGAGAGAATATTTTGAGATTTTTTCGAGCGTGTTCCACGGTTCTAAGACACAGTAAAAATTATTCTTTATTATTTTTCTCCAAAAATATTTTTTTGCGTTTGAATTTGGCGCTGAGGAAAAATCAAAATATATATTTCTGATAATATAGATTATTTTCTTATTTTCCGTTCTATTTTCACTCAGATAAAATAGTATTAAGTTGACGAAAAAATTAAAATTAAAAAATACGTTTTTCGCTATGGATGGTGGGATTACTACTAAGAAACCTATCAAATTTTGCTTCCTCCTATTCTTGGCCAACCTTGCTACCAGTTGAAATAATCTCGGCTAGCAATACCGACATTGCATTCGACTATCATAAGCTAATTCTAAACAACTCAAAGAAATTAATCCTTATGAACTAGAAAATTATAGATATGGAATTAAGTTACATAAAAAATAATTAACGATCTAATTTTGTACAAGGATCTAATGATAGTTATTTGCTTCCGTTCCTGACGAAGTACTCGTCTGTTACGACTCCACAAAGTTCACCATTCGTATGTTCTTAATCAATTTTGTCCTTTATAACTTCTTCACGTTAATTTGGATTGAAATTTAAGTATGCTAGTGACGACTCTTTATACAAATTTTCTATATCTCTCACGTTTCATTGCACGGGTACTCACGACTCCGCATTCGGGCTGCAGGGCAGGTTTCGCAGATACGGCGCTCAACATTCTCGTTCCAATATACTGCGGTTTTTACAGAGCTGCCTCTCAATTCCACTTGAGGCCCGTCACCACATTATGGCACGGTTTTTCACGTCTTTCTCAGTCGTGCCGCTAGGTGTCGCATGCTCGCGACCGTATCAAACAGTGCTGCAGATGAAGCGTTTCGCTCCTTTGATACGGTCGATATCGTTTATCGAATCAAAACTGGAGCTGTATGCTCTAAGAATTTGAACGCGCCCGCCGTTCGTCGTGCCTTCCCAGACATGCGCGTGCAGGAGTTCCCGTGCTTCTCCTTCTCCGATTGACCTTTTCCGGTTGACCACGCGCTGTTTGGAGCGGTGCCTCTTGAAATGCTGCGTCTGTATATACAAGTAACACGTCCACGCCTGTGGATTTTTAAACTCGGTCGTCTTATCTGCTTTCGACCCTGTGGACTAAAAAGGGGACGGCGCTGTCCGTTGCCTTCTCCCACTTCCTTTCTGATTGTTCCTTGGCGCCGAACTGATTAAATCCGCGCTTTCAACCGGCCCGATTATTCTCGTAATTGTCCAAGCGCTTAGCTAAATCGAGAGACCTACTAATTTTTCTCAATGAATCAATAAAGTAATCTGGGACTTCCGCCGGCACGCGACGTTCCAATTGATCCATAACCATTAAATCTAACAATGCCTGGAAACTTGCAATCTCCAACTCTTCCACCCACGGATTACAATAATTATGAAGTTCATGTGCATACATTTTTTTTTTTTTTGGTTTTCGTAATATTTAGGTGCGTGCTGAGTAACTGCCTGAATTTTAAGCATTAGACTGATACATTTCAATAACTTTTCTTTAACGTTCCTATATTCGCGCTCGCTCGCGTCAGATTCTAACATCAGCCAAGAATTAAACTCATTGGGCAACAACACCATTAATTGATGATAGAAAAAATGTCTATCTTCAATATTGGTGCTGGAGTAAGGCGCCCAAGAAAATTGCACTTTTACAATTTTCGAGAAATCAGGGGCTTTAACGAACCTGCGTCTTTCTCTTAAGCGTCCCTGAAGCTATCCGAGAACAAAATTTGATCAAATGTTTGGCAGCGATTTTTCAGAACATTTTGAACGTGTTTCAAGGCTACATGTAAAGTAACCTCAGCTTCTGAGTCAATGACCCCCATCTCGGTCAGGTTTTTCGTCCAGTTTCCCTGATCCTTTGAGCAAATGCTGAGACGGCCCCTTCTTCTGCTTCTGGACATAAATGTAACTTCATTATCTGTACACGTCTTCTAGAATTCAGTGGGAAATACAGTTATTCAAATTATCGTTTCCATGTTGTCACGGCAGGAAAACTTATTTCTTCAAGAAGGACATGATGAGGGGTAAGAGCCCAAATATATAGCTAATTTACTCTTGAAAAAAGATTTTATTACATCGTAGCGAATATTTTTCGGATTGTTTGCG
The DNA here is from genome assembly GCA_011170035.1 of Teleogryllus occipitalis. Lineage (NCBI taxonomy): Eukaryota > Metazoa > Arthropoda > Insecta > Orthoptera > Gryllidae > Teleogryllus > Teleogryllus occipitalis. Next base: position 79,090 of record BLKR01000602.1, on the reverse strand, counting down.
AATATTAGCGAATAACAAACTCTTGTAAAAAACAATTATTTATTTCTGTTTTCAGAATTCAACTAGTACATGGCTTCGTGTACGGAACACAGAATTATGAAAACATGCCCAAAATGCACATTGGACAGTGAACAAAATGCTCATTGCACAGTGATAGTGTTTTACACAGTAGCTGCTGTTATTATCAAATTTTGTGCGCGATTGTGCTTTTGATAATGGCATCTTCATCATCCACCAGTGTGTCGGGTAGGCCCCTGAGAGGAAAGGGCGTGAAATCTTTTATCGAGTGGTTCAGTACTTTCGCCAGCTCAAAATTATATTAAATTTGCGTGATGGAAATGTAGTGCAGATGGCGAGTGATGCGACAGGTATTTCGGAATCCACAGTGAAGACTGTAATTAGGGAAGGGCTTGCAAGTTTAGCGAAGGGTCAGCTCACATTTTCAACTCTCAAAGGAAAGAAAATGGAGAGAACAAAACTGATCGAAGTGGATTCATTCACAGATTCTGCTATAAGGTAGAAAATTCATAATTTTTATTCTCCAAAAAAAGGCCTACTATTGGAAAGCTATTAACAGAACTGTAGGAAGACGAAGTTATTGACTGTGGCAGAGAATTTCTCAGAATGCGATTACGGAAACTTGATTTCATGTGGAAAAGATGCCAGTCCAATAGACAACTCCTTATCGATAGTGTGATATGTCATATGCGTTACTTATCCGTATAGAACATCCGTAAAGAATATCCGTAAGAACAGGGACGAAGGGTTTTATATAGTGCATATCGACGAAACATTCATCCAGGCATCACATTGTGTAACATCGTGTTTGCAGTCTGAGAAAGAAATTGGAGTTACAACAAGAATAGGGAAAGGACAAATATTATTTATTGTTCATGAGATGGGTGAAGACGAGTTTGTCGATGATGCCTTGTTGGTACTCTCTTTGGAACAAAAACAGGAGATTATCACGCGTCAAAAACAATTATACTAGAATCACTAAATAATCATGGAGTTGCTTTTGATCCATTACTCACAAAAGCCCAATTATTACCAATAATTCAAAGTATACCCACTGAAAAACGATATGTCGTTGATCAAACAATCATTGAACATGGCCACATTCCTCTCCGTCTTCCACCGTACCATCCAGATCTACATTCAATAGAACCTGTGGATTTATAAAAGGGCGTGGCAGCAGAAACAATTGGTGCATCCTTAAAAGGAAAGGAAAGGTTTGCAGAGAAGCGTGTGCACAATACAGTGTTGAACAAGGGACGAAATGCTGCGAGCATGTGCAGGAAAAAGAAGCGACATATAATAATTAAAAATGATGGACCAACACACTGATGAATTTGTTATTTCTTTGGACACTCCTGGGAGCGAGTTCTTCTGAGGACGGGGGCAGTGATGACGAGTGACGGTCAGTACGACCGCTGCGTCTCGCAGTCGCCTCTCCTTCTCGCCTACGCGCTTCCTTATCGCCGAGAGGGGAAATCTCAGTTGCCGCAAGGTGGGGGCAGCCTCCCAGACTTCACCAAAGGTACGTCCGCCATGATGGTTTTTTGCGAGTGGTTCAGCTACAGATATCTCTCCAGCGGGGCACCGCCCCAACTGGGACAAGCTCTAAGATCCCAACCAGTATCCCGACATGTGTGGCAGTGTAGTGCATGTAAGTGTGTGTATGTAATTAGTGAGGACAGAAGGAAGATAAAGGAAAGATGGCTCTTGGTCCATGGTCCCTTTGTTAGGGTACTGTTCCGGCATTCGCCTAATGTTGATCGGAGAAATCACGGAAAACTACCGTTCAAAACAGCCGGCCGCTAGAATTCTCCTCCAGACTACGACTGAATTCGAACTATCTAGATAATGTCGAAAATCTAGGTCTTCCCGGTCCAGGGCACTGCAGTGACATCTGCACCGCTGACTCCTCTCAACAGGCGTTCCCATCCAGCATGCCAATGCGCGACCTCATACGACTAGGGCGACCTTGGCGACTCTCAAGGACTTGCGTCGGAAGTCCCTCACCCTCCAAATTCTCCCGACGTCTCACCCTCCCCTTCCACAACTTTGGCCTACTAAAGGACTCCTCAGGTGGTCACAAGTTTGCCACCGATACGCAGGTGAAACAGGCAGTGCATGCACATCCAAAAATACATATTTCCCCGTGGTATGCATGCCTTTCCGACTCCGTGAGGAAATGCATTGAAAAGCAGGGAGAATACATTGAAAGATACTGTACTTTTCCGAAATGTTCTGCTATACATGAGCTTTAAAAAGGTTTCCGGTTTTCATTTGTCTCGTACAATAGGAAAACACTCTGAGGCAACGTCGTTTCCCCAGCCGCCTACAAGCGTCTGCCTCACTAAGCTTCTGCTCAGTAATTGATCTACTAACTAGTCTCCACGACGCACGCATTACCGCGCCGCCGCGAACAACTCTCCTGGAAGATCCACCTCAACAACTCTCCTAGAAGATATTGTAACGCTCCGAGCACGTGCTATAGCAGGGAGAGCGCTGCGCGACGTTGGTTGGTGAACTGTTACATTTAAAATATTCGTTCAACAAGTCCCAGAAATATCAAAATTAGTCAAAAAATGCTTATCTATATCAAAATTACTAAAAAATGCTACTATGTATAGTTCTATTTGAAAAACACAAAGTTACATCAATATCAATATACAGCATTGCAATAACTACAACCATTCAAAAATTACAGGAGGTGCTAACTCTACGTGACTTACCATTTATATATATATATATATATATATATATATATATATATATATATATATATATATATATAGGCAATTTACATGTTCCTATGGTGTTCATATGTTTCTGAAATGCCTTTTTTCAAACCAACTTTTGGGTGCTTATTGCTGCTCAAGCATTCGAAATATCGAACGAATTTATTAGACAAAATATTCTTACAATTGACATAAAAGCTTATTCCCAAAGTTTCCTTGTTTCCTCCTTGGACATATACACGTGGGTGACGTGGTTACCCGCGCATTCTCGTTCGGCTGAGCATCTGTATGGAAAATTGAGGTCCGCTGGCCAGCCCTTTGGCATTCGTACATTTCGGACTGGCCTCTGTGCATGCCACCCCTACCTTATGGCGCAGCTACGCTTGAGAGGTCCCCTGCTTCTAAATATAGCTTTCACATACAAATAATAAATATAGCTTTTGCTTTGTTCCTGGTTGCTGTCGCTTCCCTTCCAACTCCCCCTCCGACTGCTGCACCACGACGCCACAAAATGGAACTCTAAGAAATCTAAGAAGCGTATTAAATATTGTTTCTTGTTTGCAAAAAATATTCCTGTTAGGAAAGAGAAGGGAAAATTGAACTCTGCGGAACCCCATGCTCAACTGTCAATCAGGTGGATAGATTAGTAATTTATTATTCCAGTGACGTACTCGTTCTTTATAAAACCGGTGATTTAGGTATTATGCAATATTATATATGCAATCCGTTTAAATAAAAGAATTCCATATGAAGGTAAGCGTTTTAAAAGCGACTTTTTATGGTCAATTTATTATAATAATCGTTGTATCAAAGATATCAATTTTTTGAAAAAAATACAAAAAATATTTCAATACGTGCTTTCTTCTGATCGATTGATGAATTTTTAAAAAAGGGAGGTATTGTGCTTTCCGTAGATTTAGATTTTCTAAATTTATGTTGACAATCTAAATATTCATGGGGTTTCTCCAAAAGTTTTTATTAGTGCATGTAAATCCCATCTAAATTTTTAGAAAAAACTATCAACCGCAATATTGGCCAATAATTTTAGATATATAAGTAAATATAGAAATAAGAAGGTCACTAAATTGATGCTCCATTTCTGTTCGTACAATTGAGTTATAATGTACAAACCTGTGTATATATGGAACATTTTCACACGAATTTCGAATTATTAACTGTCTGTGCAAAGCTGGGACCAAGTAATCTTGAAAACTTCACGCTGGTTTCATATCCTAGAATATGGGTAAGCGGGAATAATTCAGTGCTTCTTTGAAAGAAGTAATTGTTAATCCAGCCCTCACAGGTAATTCATTAAGATATATAAAACAAATCGTAAATAAAACACATTCAACTGTGCAATAGATATTTTAAAAATTTAAATATTACGGTTCCACGAAGAATTTGCTTCAGAGAAGCAAGAAGAAAAGGTTGGACATGAAGGAAGAGCGCTTTGCCATAAGGGAAATCAATGCACACCCTAAATTAAGTGAACCAAAATTGCACATTTTGGTGAGACTGCCACAGATAAAGAAGTAGGTCATTCTACCTTCCGCCGGATACACTAGTCATGAATGACCATGGACGAATTCCAGGGAAAGGTCGTTTGTATGTAAAAAAAAATAGCCATGCTCTGAGACTCGAGTTTGCAAAGAGGATGATAATAAAGAGCAGGATTTCTGGAATTCTGTTCTTTGATGTGACGAAACGAAAATTAGTAGTTTCGGTATTTTATGGTGTCCTTAGGATATGGAGAAAGGACAACACAGATAAAATCGTGGCTAATACCCTGCCTACAGTAAAACAAGGAGGCGGATCAATCATGCTTTGGGACTGTACGCCGAATGGTGTTGAACTTGCATTTTTTTGATGGCATAATGTACAAAACAGTTTATAATCATATTTTGAAAACAATGTGTACATAAATTAGAATGGCATCTGATATCTTTCAGAAGGATTACGACAGCAAACATATGGAACACTGTACAAGGAATGGCTAATTTGGAACATACCCAAACAGAAGTATACTCTTCCACAATCCGCTGATTTGAATCCAATTGATAGTTCATAGGAGCCATTCCACGTCAAGTCCCACAAGAATTGACACGACTTTTTTTAAACGTATGATATTTTTTATTAAATCTGGACATAAAAAAGAGACATGTTTCTTTATTTACCTGAAAATTGATTATTTGTATAGCTATGCCTATATTAAATTTTGGAATATACGCTCACTCCGCAAAATATGATTGATTGGTGCTCCGAATATACTTAACATAAAACTTTCTGGTTTGTTTAATTTAATACTTTGATATGCGTATTTTATTCCTCTGTAAATTACTTTCTCAAAAAATAAATATTACATTAAATATTGTACTTATTTTTTTAAAAATGAAAATTTCTGTATGACCTCGCTCAGATAAAAATTGGAAAAAAATATAGGCGTATTTCGTATTCAAATGTATGCAAAACAACAAGAAAAAAGTGGGCACTGAACACGTATAGATCTAAAAAATATATTGTAAGTATGAGAGCGCGCGCTTCTTAACCCTGAACTAACGAATTGTGTACGATCAGTCTTTGATTCAAGTGCCGAAAAGAATGACTTCTGCCTGATTAGGGTTTCAAGAAATATTAGTAATTCATATGTTCACTGTGTCCCCAGAAGGAATGGGTGGCAGCGAAACGAATTCTATAACTGCTTTTCGTCGTATCAGGAAAACCAATTTTACTGCTGAGTCCCTCCCTTTACGTCCTAGAGATGGGGTGCCCTCCTGACATTGCTCGTGAAATTCAACAGACCACTTGTCAAGAGACTTGAGTAAAATTTTCTTAGCATCAGTCGCATCACGCATCTTATAAAGAGAAGAGTGCTAGAGTTTGTTCTGTGAATCGTGTGTACACTGTGCAACATGAGTGGCGATCACCGTATGAGATACGACAGATGTTACTATCAATTTAATCTTTCTGATCACGATTTTAAGAAAAGAACGTCTTGAAGTCACGTAAACTACAATTTACTCGTGAAACTTGATTTAGAGGAGTCAATAGATTGGCGAATTTGTGAGCCATGTCGAAAAAGGGAGTTGGCTTCCAAAAACGCTTTTTGTTAGTGTAGGGTTTAATCGAGATCAGTGACTCCCGTGGCATTAACGAAAGTGGCGGAAAGTCCAGTGATTATAGCGAAAAAAGGGGAAATCAAGGAAATGAAAATTTAAACTCTTTAGATAGTTCGGTAAGTGTCTGCGAAATGAATATAGAGAAGATAAACAAGAGTTTAATTGCAATAGGAGATACCTCCGTGAAGAAAAGAAAATTGCAAAAAAATCTGTATTCCCATGAGAAATTTCAGACAGTACAAAGTGCTACCACTGATATTTTTTTTCACACTAAAGATCCTTCGCTGCCAATTGAAAAATCAAGAGAATAAGAAGGATAGTATTAAGAAACTTATCGATTCCTTTCACTCAACACATCACAAGACATTGAAAATTCAAATTTTGAATTTTTGGAAGTTGGAGATACAATAAAATTAAATGACACTTCGCAGCAACCAAACACATGATAAAAGTGGCTAATAAGTTGGATGAAGAAAATGGAATTTTGTCCAGACCTGAAAGTAAATTCAGTAAGCCATTAGAACTGTGCATTGTGTCGAAAGTTCAGGAATTCTGAAGTTACTGAGTACAAATATTTGAAGGGAGTAATGAACAACCAGAAAATTTCAAAATAAGTCACATGACGTCTCATGACGCACAATGAGTCTCATGACGTGAGTCAAGAATCCGTCATTTATTAACCAAACACAATCGTTAAGTTGTACTACCGGAAGAAGTACTTAAAAAAACTTAAATGACTGCTTCATTCAAAGAAACCCATTGCCAGTAACGCAAGAAACGCGTCTGTTGCAGCAATCTACTGAACACTGGTTCACAAAAAATTAATATTTCTTAAAGTTACTGAGATCCCACTTTGATTTCTACTGGAGTAGTCAACAATACTCTAGGGCGTTTATTAATATATTTTTTTAGCTCATCGAGTTTGCAAAAATATTCAATTTTTAAAATTTAAATTTAAAAAAATTGAAAATTTAGGACATTAAATATTTTGCTAAATCTAAAAATTTAAACATGTTTTTAAATTTGGAATGGAATTTGACTACATGCCAATGTTTTTTATTCCGCCAATCATCTTCCTCTATTCTTCTTCTCTTCATTGTCGAGTCGATGACGGACTTCCAAGATCTACTTGGCCTTCCTCGTTTTCTTCTTTCGAAAGGGAACCACTCGAAGACAATTTTTGGTTTTCTGTCAGCATGCATTCTGATTAGATGACCATACCATTGGAGTTGTTTGGATTGTACATTTTCGATCCCTTGCCGCTCTACCTTCATTATCTGTCTAATTTCTTCGTTTGGTATTCTGTCAAACAGGTTATACTGACAACATCGTCTCCAAAAATTCATTTCCATAGCATTTAACCGAGAGTTTATTGCATCTTTTTTAACCCAAATTTCAGATCCGTATGTCACACAACTCTCCACCATTGTCTTGTATATTTGTCTCTTAGTTTGCGTTCTAATATTCTTGTTCTATAAAATATTATAAAGTCTGCTAGTAATTGCCCTTCCTTTGCTTATTTTTTTATGTCATTATCATCAGATCCATCAGAACTAAGAGTAACTCAGATATTTAAATTATTTTACTACTCGAAATATACCTATTTCTGTTTTTTGATCATTCCCAGATTTCCCTACAACCAGGTATCTGGAGTTTTCATTATTCATTTCGAGTCCCCATTTTTTATATATTTCTATCAAGTTCTTTAACATATATTCAATATCGTCCTGATCATCAGCCAAAATTACCTGGTCATCGGCAAAAAGGAGATTATAAATCTTCTCGTTTCCAACAATCAGTCCCATATTTCTACATTTTCTGGACCATTCCCTTATAGTTTCGTCAGTAAAAATATTGAACAGAGTTGGTGAAAGAGGACATCCTTGTCTGAGACCCTTATTTACTATACATTCTTCTGATACTTCATTTTTTATCTTAACGTGACTCATACTATTTTCATCGAGATTCTTTTTACATTTATCAAGGCAGGGTTTACCTTTACTTTTGTCAGGACTCCCCACATTTTATTTATAGGAACACTATCATAAGCATTCCTTAAATCAATAAAAATTAAGTGTAATTCTCTGTTTGTAGAGATTTTCTTTTCAATCAGTTGAAAAAGGAGGAGGATCAAGTGGGTCATGCCACCAGTTCAGTTCATTGCTTGGCCTTCCACATTTTACAACAGTGGAACCTAGTGCTGCGCAACCCCAATACGAAACTCAGAAAGTTTCATTATGTTTGAGACACCATTTCTCCCTGCCACTTTCTTGTAGAGTATCCATGAGTTTACTATTCCCATATCCCAAAGGTGATAGAATTATCTAATATGTCATTTTCAAGACTTCAATAGGAATTTGTGCCTACACATGATGCTCTCAAGCAAATCTTCTCCTTCCATCTGTTTATTACTTTATAATTACTTCCATTGCCATATTATTACTTCCATCTGTTTACAACTTTATAATTTTGGTCAGGTAACTGTTACTCTATAGATTTCAACTTCCTGTCATATCCACTGACTTCATTCACTGGGTGCAGTCCAGTAAGAGTAGAAAGCAACATAACAAAGTCTTCATATCTTTTCACACTATATTTGACACCTCTGCGCCATCTACCACTGCTACACGTTCAAATGATTCCCTTCTTTTTCCTTTGTTTAACTCATTATCTGCTGGAAGTTTACAATCTGTAACTGTGTTTCTTGTCATTCTGTGTAATTCCGAAGTGTAATTTCTTTAATTGAATACATGAAGAAGTAGAAGCAAACATGTTACCACAATATGGTTTGTGATTTACTTGTTTTGGTACCACACTACTCAGACGCACAACAACATTTGCACTAGCTCCTAAGTTATCCCTTCCAGTCAACTTTTCCTGGACAGTTTTCTCCACCAGTAAAAATCTCAGTATCATATGCATATTGTTGTTCTATTTCTGCTGAATGACAAATTGAGAGTTTAAACTCAACACTTTATTCACCAATCTTTGTACAAAAAAGCGGTTTCCCACAGAACTCCAGAAAAGAAACTCCAGAAAATTACATGACATTTCCATGGCGCAAAGCGCCTCACTCCCGTGCGCCGCCACATGTACATTGACCGAATCCCGTGCGCCTCCGACAGGGCACGTACATTGACCGGATCCCGTGTGAATCCTGCACAGCACGTCCATTGACCGTAACCTGTGCGTCACCGGCACACCACGTCCATTGTCCGAATCCCATGTGATTGTTGCACGGCACGTCCATTGACCGAATCCCTGGCGACTCCCAGCATAGCTTGTCCAGCTGACCAACGCCCGTGCGACTCCCGGCCCCGCTCGTCCGACTTTCGCCTTAGGCCGCCTTTGACAGACAGAAAAACGACATATAACGATGTAAGCTCAACGCGAAAACTTTTTGATAAGTTAGCTATTCTTTGTTTGCCCTTTGAAAATAGCTGATGTAAAGAAACCCGAGGTATTCATCCGCCTTGCTCCGATTCTCAATCGCCGACTCCGCTTGCACTACTTTCGGCCACGGTCACGTGCGTGGGGTACAGCTCGCCTTCTGACTCTCAGGGATTCATTTTTTCCGCTAGAGCTGATACCAAGCTGGCGGTGGACACATAACTGTCACCGACATCGATATCTCCTCTTCCAGAAGGGTAGGCGTGGAAACAATAGTCTTCTTATTTTGGAATCTGAGTTATAGATTGTAAGTTTCGTCTGCAATTTTAACATTGTGAGAGAAATGAGCCACTACTTCGAAAACTATTTTCTTCTGCACATGAACACGTCTGATGCTGTATCGCGTCTACTAATCAATGGCAAGCATTCTAAAGCACGTGCTGTTGTTTACATTTACTTTTTTCTTAGTGCGAACGGAGAACAGTGTTATGAGGAACAGGGAAACGCAAGTATGGCGACCTGTAGGTGTCGTGGCGCTGCACAATTTTTTTAAAGTGTCAAAAAAATTATGCCATTGGGGAATAAGAACACAGCTAATTCGTGTTTTATATTGAACGTTAGATAGCCAAAGTGTGAAGGAATTTTATGCCATACCAATGGGGCGTCTCAAACTACACCATATTGAATTCAGTGTCATTTTGTTTAATGTTCTGTTGTATTACGAGCTCAAAGCTAATTTTTTGGTCTATTGGTATCAAATGTTTGTTCATTGCCGAATATGTCCACGCCATACCGTTTCGGCGCCTCTAAGTAGCCGCCGTATTGATTCAATAATGATCAATTTGTCACTATACTGCTTTTCACGTTGTGAAGGCACAATGAATCTAATGGAGAATCCGCGCGTAGTTGCCGACGCGGCACGTTCGCTTCCCCGCTCGCTCCAGAATCGTCAAAATCACGGCTACATTTTTCAGTATATGCATCTAATTTTGAAAAATGCATATATATACAACCATGAATGACAAGTAACTGCCGCCGCCCCTCAGTAGAAAAATGGTCACCCGGCGGCCACCTACGTACGTGTACCAGCACTAAGTAGTGGAATCAGAATGTATACGAATTACTAGGACATGCATTCACATTGAAAAATAATCTCCATATAATATACAGAAAAGAGTGATGTAGCTTATCAGCTACACCATACATTGAAGTACATTCGTACTTATACAACTGCCACAAACTTTAGAAATGCGTATTGTGGTAACTGATCGATATACAATGATGGCTTGTTGAATAAAGCTATATATTGAAACCTTCTACCTTTATATACTACCTTGTACTATTAAACAGAGGCGGGATTCAGGGAGGGGGGAATGGGGGCAATGATGGGACATTTTTTTAAAAAACATTTCATTACACGGATCTTCAAATATATCAACGTGCATGAACTGATGTCATTGTAGCGCCTCTGACCGAGAGGTCCTAGGTTCGAGTCCTGACGGCGGCAGAATTTTTGACACTAACTTTTCAGCTAGGTCGAATTCAGTCACTGTCTGGAGGAACATTCTAGCGGCCGCCTGCTCTGATCGGTAGTTTTCCGTGGTTTCTCTGATCAACACCAGGCGAATGCCGGAGCAGTACCCTAACAAACGGGCCACGGATCGCGCGCGATCTTTCCTTCATTTTCCTTGTCCTATCCTCTTTCTTTACACACACACACTTACAGTAACATGCACGACACTACCACGTATTCCGGGGGACCAGACGGGAGCTTAGAGCTTGTCCCGGCTTGGGTGGTGCCCCGCTGGTGGGAGAGTCCTGGTTAGGCGGAAACCCAACTAGCCGAGGCAGATCTCGACATCCAGCGGGGGAAGATCACTACCATCTCCCGAGGAAAAACATACACTACACTTAGGGGACTAACGACCTAAGCTGTTGACGCGCCCGGAATCATTAATCAACCAACCAACTAAAAAGAATTTCAATGGTCAGAAATGTAGTTTCGATCCCCGCCCCTAAATATTTTTCATATATTTTTATCGCTATCGTGAAGTTTTATAAATTTGTATTGATAATGAGACTATCACTTAAAATGTGATGTAACTGTTTTGGTAACTGTTTTGAACAAATTGAGCTGTGTGTAATTGTAAGAATGTCTTTTCAATGGCACCATGACCGTCGCTTCACATCTGCCTCTGCTTGGTGAACTCTCCTCCCCCCTTTCCCACGGCTGGAAGAGGCAGCCACAAATAACGGAAGTGTAAGGGAAAACCAACAAGTGCATTTTGTAGCACCGAACTGGTAAAGCGTGCGCGGTTGTTATGCACGGTGCACGGACACTCCGGCTACGACCTTGCCCTGTGTCACGCCCACCTGCATTGAAAAGCCGCTCTCTCCTCTTCTTCCCTCAGATTATCGTCAACATGGTGCTGCCATTGCCTTGTCTTTTGGAAGCAGCCCAAACACTGCAAAAGGCTTCCGTTTACTGACCGTCCCTCAAGCAACGGGGTGTGCGCTGGCAGACGTGGGAGGCACCACTGGCACTTCACATGAGAATATGTCCCATCTCTTATCGCCAACTTTTTGCGAACTGTTTCTACCTCAAGGGAAAATATGAAAATAACCAAAAGAGAAGAAAGAAGAAGAAAAGCAAACGCAGTGGAAGCGGAGAAGCGCCTCAAGGCCCTTCGTGTTCGCCCCTGCTTCGCACGCCGGTGCAGAGCAGCGGAGAAAGGCGCTGTGATTTGGGCCGCGCTCCTCCGCGCGCGGGGGCGGGCGCGTCTCACGTCATGCACCACTACCTTGCTCCTTCCCCCTCCCCCATTCCCTCCCCCATTCTTCCGCCACAGCAGGCCCGCGAGCCGTGCCACGCTCGCCCTTCATGCATTGCGAGATTATATCAGCATACACGCACGTTCGTTGTCGCTACTCGAGATCTTTTCGTACCCGCATTTTTTCAGTGGACGGAGGTATGCAGAACCCTGAATCTTTTTCTTGCTCATTATTTTAACATGATTCTTCTTGGTGGCTTTACGTAACCGTTCTGAAAAAAGCGAGAAAGTGTGAGCTGTGGTAACACCACTGGTTTCAATTTAGATATACAGTAAATGTACCTACGCGAAATAGAGTTACATCAAAGAAAGATAAAGATGAAATTCGCATTAAACAAGCCAGTAACTTTAACAATGGACCATAAATAATACATATCAGTGTGAATAATTTACTAGAAGTAAAATAAAATTGTCAATGAACTGTTTGCAGCAGGGATCATTGAATGCGTTTTACAATGCTGTTGTTACAAACCACATACATTATTTATTTTTTAAAGCTTTCATTTCACTTCAACACGGGCCTTTCTATTAAAGAGAGAAAATGAAGTATTTCACGGAAACAAAGAATGAGAGCATCATATATAAAAAAATCTTTATAGTTCATTTCTAAACTTCGTAAAGTATAATAGGATTTCCGTATCTACTTCCGAAAATACAAAAGTATATTGAGGAAAGTCAATGAAACAGAAAAAAATGAGTAGGACACTTTGAAAAAACAAACAAGGAAACTAAATTAATGTGGAGTATCGTTAACTGGTGGAGCTTCAACAGTATACACATGTAAAAATTGTTTAAACTAGTGCTGCTACAACAGCACATACTTTCTCGCGTTTTTGGAAACAGCTACGTAATATTGAAATATTGCATTTTCAGCGCTACTAATACCTCAGTTATTACTTGAAAACTTACAATTCAACCAAAAAGCGAGCAACGCACTGTTGCCAGCGAAGCGTTGTCAAAACTATGTGCATTCGCTCTGAGAATGATATAAATTCTTTTCAGAAACACTAATTTCCATCTGTATTCATACTTCAACTTGTTTATCCGTTAGTCATAGTACATCATACGAAGTTGATAAATAATACTAATAAACTAATTAAATTACTAATATTCTACGATTTGTAATATTAAATTAATTAACTACCGCCTTTTTACTTGCTCGTATCCATACGTATATACGTAGTATAGAGAAAGTTATGTAATACTGCAGAAAATCTATTTCGAGATTTCAATGGAAATACACGTTTTGGGGTCCCCTGAAACCGAAAAAGTGTTTTTTTCCTCAAAACATCCGTCCGTTCGTTCCTCTGTGAACAGCACTAGTGCCTAAACTATACGTAGGGTTTTTTAAAAATTCAAGAAAACCTTGTCCATTTAGCTCTAGATGAAGCTTTAAAATTTTGAAAAGCATTCTTTAAAATTTGGAGGTACTTTACATGAAGACCCCCCTACATTTTCAAAATTTTCTCCAAACGGTTCCAAATTTCTTGTGACAATAGAGAAAAATAAACTTATAAAGGTGGCATAGGTCCTATTTTTGCGGTTAATGCTGAATTTTCGAAAATTTGAAACTAATGAATTTTTTCCGGCGTCCTCCCACAACTACAAAATTAAAGATAGAGATTTTTCCTTCAAATAAAATGTGTTGCTCATAATCAGTTATTTCATAAAGGTCAAGTACATTTTTTGAAATTTTTAATAGTTTTCGTGCAATAGTGCGTGCAATATTTGCAATTTAAAAAAATAACCAAACCAAAATTTCCTCAAAAACAGCTCCAAATTTTTTCTTTAAAGTTTTGGTAGAGTTAGTGCCGAACAAATCTTATACGATCACATAAACGCCATATTGCTCTATTCTTTTGTGTTTTTTTTCAAAAATTACAAAAATGTAATTTTTTGACTTGTCCTCATTCATGGCGTAAGATATCCACCTTCATGATCTGTGATGATTTGAAATTTTTTTCCATTTTTTCCATCCACTATTTCTCCATTTTCAATGCCTTCTTCCACGAAATTAGATGTCCTCATAATTTGATTATTTCTGGCAGGTATTTTGAAATCTATAGTACAGTCTAATGGATTTAGTATCATTAAAAACTTGTATTGGTCAACAAACCGATTGCTCGAAGCCGATGTCCTCGATACTATCCACTTCTCAAAGATCGCATCGCAAATTCCAATCAATTCTGACTCCAATGTGGATAATGTGTCCATTTTCTCTTTCTTACATTTTCAATTAATCAATAATTTACCTAGCATCATCGCATATCCCGCAAACGATTTAAATCGCATATTCCGCAAACGATCCCGCAAACGACTAAATCCCGAAAACGATTTAGTAACGCACCAGCTAGCGACTGAGGGTATATTCAGAACTCCTTGGTCTTCGCTTATTTTCAATGTAATACTAGTGAGAACCCGTCTGACTTTGACGGTGAGATCTGAGATAAATGTAAATACAATGCCCAGACTAATGTTCACAATATGTAGCATTGTTTGGATCTTCAAGGTATAACGAAGATATTCTGTGATGTGGAGCTTCCAAAATTTTGAACACGTATGGCCCATGACCAGGTGGCAACGCAATATCGGCACCAAATGACACAAAAGAAAGAGCACTATTATACTGACGGATATTATTTCTAAAGCTTTTTGATGTGCCATCATCTTCTGTAAACAACTTTGATTTCTTCTGGCATATTGCTCGAATGTAAACTTATTTTCCCTTTTAAGCAACACGGAGTAAACTCGTTTGCAGAATTTCTCTCACATGGGAAGTACAAAGCAGAACAAAACTGACATTTCATAGGCAACGACCCAACAGAAAAGGAAATAACCTCACTAACACGACACCTACGCTGATTTTCTATTTCCCTGCGTCCACTTAATGTCCGTTTGCGTTTTTTGGGGCACGTGGGCAACGATTCGGAATTCGACATAACCTGTGAACAACTTCGCTACTTCAGTACAACCGAGCAAAACCCACTGTCCGAATGCTCTCTACAAAATACACCACAAAAGCAAATGCATGCAAACTGTCAACGCCACAATGCAATTATTACACTGAACACCTTGACGAATTGTAAACAAATCTCAACAATCAAAACAAAACATCAAGCTGCGCCACCATGAAGCAGCGTGGACTCACGTATATATCGATTTTGAAACAGCCACCCTTTGGAAGAAAACAATTGACTATTGATAAGCGTACTATTACAGAATGACTTAATTAATAAATTTACACCGTAAATGTCGGTGAAGCCGACCTGGAAGGCCGAGGTGGCGAAGAGCGAGTACGGACTCAGCGCTTCGGTCCGAAGGGTCGCGGGTTCGAGTCCCGCCTTGGGCATGGCTGTTTGTCCCTTGACTTTGTGTGTGTTGTCGCGGAGGGCCTCGCGTTCTGCTGACCCCAGATCAGAGGAGCCCCCAAGTGTTTGTCTAGTGTATGGTCAAATATGCGTCCCTTCGGGACGTACAGGGCAACCGGCTGTCGGCTGGATAAAAGCCCTAGGAAACAAAAATGTCGGTGAATCAACACAAACAATATCTGATACATCTAGCAATCACATTCTTTCATTTAAAGGAAAAACTAATACAATCGGTTCAGTAGAAGCTCTAAACGAAGCCATGGCAGAATTCTTTTTTTTTTTTAAATATATAGACGTTTCGTTCCTTTTAAGTACCTTAAAGCTCTTTTAATGCCTTGCAAATGAATGGTTCTCGGATCCCTCGCATATTGAGATAATTTGCTGTAGTACGTGTAGGCCAAATCTGGACGAGTGGCAGCAACAAGGTATCCCAGACAATCCAACATTTCTTGGTGTAAATTAACGTTGACCTTATCAAAGTTTCCAAAGTCATTCATTTTTACTCCTACTTCTCCAGGCGTACTTACGGGTTGAATTTCATTCATTTTAAACCTTTCTAACATTTCTTCTAAAAATTATTCTTGATCTAGTGAAAAGCCACGATTCCGTGTAACAACTCTTATGCCCAGAAACGATTTATTCACATCCCCGTCCACTATCTTTATCGTAAGATGTTGCCTTAAATTTTAATCAAGTTGCCAATGAGGGTGGTATTTTCTCTTATAATGATACAATCGTCTACATAAATCGTCGGATACATCTCTTCATCAGTCCGTCTACGTATTCTTGAGCCTAAACAGGATTTTCGCCAAAATGGATATTCCTTGAACGATTTGGCTGATGACACGAATCCTCGAATTTGAAACCAATCTTTTAATTTTCACGGTACTTAACACCGTTACCCATCATACTTTCCAAATTTTCTCAAAAAGAGCTCCAATTGTTTTTCTGTAAATCTATTCCTCGAAGCAAAAGACGTTTAAAAATGCCGTACGTCCAATTTTGGGCGAACAATCTGAATTTTCGGAAAGTGCAGACAAATATTAACATTGTTGAAAAACAATTTTGACGCAAGAGATTTTAGAGATTTTTTCCATCACGAATTATGTTTTTTAAAACTAGATCCTGAATTAATGTAAATTAAACACTCTCAATTTCTAAGAACTGTAAATGCAAATGTTTCACTTTCTTTTTGCGTCGGGAAGGAGGAAGTTTAGCTGTATAGCTGAACATGCTTCAAAAAACATAATATGTCAGTATCACACAAAACATCAAACTCTCTTCAATCTTTATTCCCCAGTTCAAAAACACCTATCCCCCCCCCCAGTGAAAGGAGTGGCATCTATCTTGCAATAACTGTGATTCTGCCTACGTAGGCCAAACAGGCAGAAAATTTTCTTTGCTGATCATCTGATTCAATCTAACCATTCTTTTGACCCTAATCAAAACTTTAAAATACTTCACTTTGTCAACAAAGGCAAAAAATGAACCAATTAGAAAATTTAGAAATTTTAAAACTCTTAAAAAATCCTAATTTCTTCTATCTTGAATGCAAATGTTTCATTCCTTAATTAAAAGCAGTCCCATATTAAATATTTTTATTGACTAGCCCTCCAAACATTCTTTTGACCTTTATTGCTTAATTATCCTTCACCAAGTCATATATAAAATTTGTACATTTAGAAAATCAATTAAAAAAAAAAACTTTTAATACAACCTTGAATGTACATTCCTTAAAAACATTCTCATTTTATATTTATTTTCTTCACTACCTCAACTGTCTTTAAGTACAACTTTAACATTTCTTCACTTAATCAATCATTAATAAAATTTAAAAATAAAAAAATATACCGTGTGGCCCACCTAAAATGTTCCCTTCAATTTTCTCCTGAACCGTTGCAGATACTGAGATGCGGTTATCACTAAAACTACTATATGCAATAGGCACATATGGTCATGAATATTATATTAATATAGTATTTTAAAAACTACGATTATAGAAAATAGGTACTGTTAATTTTTTGAAATATTTTCTTCAATTTTTTGGTCGGATAGATGAAAGAACGCTTATGAATGGCGCAGTTCGTATTTTATTTGATCTCTCTGAATTTTTCGAAAGCCGCCAGACTTGGAAATAATGCGAGAAATTACATATTCTGTTGTAGTACTAGTTCTGCCATGTTGTTATTTGAGACAATTGAGGTTATTCGAAGCACTTCTTCGTCCATTACATTATTATCGTCATCCAGCTGTTAAGACATTCTAGCATCGTTTACCTCTTTCTGTTCCAAACTGGCATTTACAGATTATTGACTGAACTGATGCCGCTACCTTACATTTCTATTGCAAAATGAAATAGTGTTTTGCTACAATAGAAGTCAATTTCGACCAGTTTACTGTTTCAGTCCGTTATGTGGTATATTCTACAATAGTGTAAGAACCTTTAAGGGGTCAGTCAAAGTCGGTCATTTCAATTCTTGTGTACAGCCTACTGCGCAAACTATGCATTCCGCTATCATCATGTCAGCATTTGTTCGAAGAATATACCGTACGATTAGTTAACTTCTAGGAAAGCATTTATAACCGCATCATTTTCTCTGACTTGGGACACTTGCCTCCACTTTCTGCTAATGTTCTGTGGTATGTGGTAGGACCCGCTCTTGGAGAAGACCTAGTGAATTGTCTTTTAAATTCCAGCAAATATCAGTGTCTATATTGCAAATTTAAATGCAGGAGAATTTGGACATATGAGGATTAAACTTATTTGATGGGCTTTACTATTGATATACATTGTTATCTCATAGTGTTTGTTTATTCTTAACTGCGGACGCCTGCTTTAACTCAAACGTTAACTCACACGACAGACAACAATTGAAGAGCCGTGCAGTATGAGCATCTAATTATAATATTTGGTAACTCTTAAGATTGACACAAACTAACTTACAAACTTTTATCAGTTCAGTAATTAGGCCTATTCAAATACAATTCTTAACTTCTGTTTACATTTCTCTATTTCTTATAACTTTAAGAAAATAGATTGAAATAACACTCAAAAGACAAAAATAAGAAATAATACATATGATTTTAAAAAAAATGTACATTAATGTACAAAATGTACATTAAATAAGACTCATAGCATGTCAAATCGAATATGGTTTTGATCCTACGTATTCGAAATTAAGTGGAACTTTTTAAATATGTTTTGAGGGCAACTAAAAGAGCCATATTTTTTGTCACAGTTTAACATCATTATATTATAGCTTATGCCGCATGAAATTTTCCGAAATAGTCCGAATAATTTTCCAAAATTTTCCGAAATTTTCCGAAACTTTCCGAAATTTTCCAATAACAAATAAAAAGACTTACTTCTCCTGCTATATTAATCGTACAGAACTGAGATTGGACTCAAACACAGCTATTTTAAACTATTTATATTTGTATATAATTGTTAAATATCACCGGGAGCGGTAGCTCACTGCATCAACTGATATCACTGCAGCGCCTTTGAGCGGGAGGTCCTGGGCTCGAGTCCTGACGGCGGCAGGATTTTCGACACTAGCTTTTCAGCTAGGTCGAATTCGGTCGCTGTCTGGAAAAGAATTCTAGCTGCCGGCTGCTCTGATCGGTAGTTTTCCGTGGTTTCTCCGATCAACACCTGGTGATTGCCGGCGCAGTACCCTAACAAATGGGCCAGGGACCGCGCGCGATCTGTCCTTCCTCTTCCTTGTCCTACCCTCTTCCCTTACACACACACTTACACCAACATGCAGTACACTACCACATATTCCGGGAGACCGGTCGGGAGCTTAGAGCGTGTCCCGGCTGAGGCTGTGCCCCGCTGGTGGGAGAGTCCTGGTAAGGGGGAAACCCAACTAACCGACGGCAGGTCGGCGCCGGATCTCGCCATCCAACGGGGAAAGATCACCGCCATCTTTCGAAAACGGGACTTATGACCAAAGCAGTTGACGCACCCGGAAACACGAAAAATCAATGAATTGTTAACTATCCTTTTTAATTAAATCTTTTATTAATGTTTAAAAATGAAATTTTACAATTTTCTCAAGAATAAAATTTCATTTAAAAAAATATATTCTCAGTTTAATATTATTTAAATGCCCAAAGTTTCAAATTGGGATAGTTATAAATAACGAAATAAAAAAAATTAATTGAACGCGTGCGCACCGACATAGACTACTGCGAGGATGATTCGGTATCAGTATTTCGAATAGCAGAGATCGGAATGAACCATAGACTGTCTGCATAATCTTAAAACCTTTTTAAATGTAGGAGTAGAGATTATTACTATAGCTTTGGAGGAATGGTGTTCTTTTCGCTTTGTTATTAACTTGCTCTGGAAGGCGAAGCCCTCATTCTGTTCCCAGCGTGGGCAACTCATGCGGTCCCCCTGACGTAAACAACCCTTCTTCCATATACAGAGGAGGACACTCGTCAAGGTTTCTACAAGTATTTCATTAACATTTTGTGAGTTGATTCCACTGACACCGAGTCAGGACGAAAGAAATACTACGTTGGCCCACAGGTCCAGGTTCATTTTTTATAGTCGATTGCGTCTATGTGCAGCAAGTGTAAAAAATGCATTTTGGAGGTTTTACATCATTTGAGTTATACAGTTATCGCAGTGAGTAATATCTGGCGCCCAATATATGACTTTTGTTTTAATCCCATCAATCTCAAAAACCCTTGTGATAGGTATACGAAGAAAAACGTTAGGCGTATGACATCCAATATGCTCATGAAACTAAACATGACACATTTAGAGTTGTCTTGTGTTCCCAGCATTTTTGAGAAGTGTCACAAGAAAGTTCCATTGACGTCAGACGCTGTGGAATCCAGTAATGTTCAAGCATGGAATGTCAATGTTATTTTTATTTAATAGGTAATTGTTACACATAAAATAACTTGTTACTATGTGGTTAGGCCGAAGGCCTTCATGCCATTACAATACTTACATCTTACCGCGTTATAATATTTCGAATTCTGATATTCACCCCAACTGGCCTGTCCATCGCAACAAAACCGCGGAATAGATCATACGGTACTGAGGAAAAAGCCTCTGAAGGGTGAAAAATCTGCTGTCAGAACATGAATATAAGCTAATCTACCAAACTTATTCTCAACTATTTATTTATTTACATATATTAATTAATGAGTAATTTACTTATCAGTTTACTAACTTAACTTAATTACTGATTAAATTATTCATTGTTTCTTATTGACTTATTTCCTCTCCAATCTAGGCTCCGCTCTAAGGGTAAGTGGGGGCAAAGCCCCGCGTGGGGCAAACATCCGCATGGGCTTCTTGAAAAGACCGCCATTGTTGGAATAAAATAAAAAATACGATCAAATCAACTAGAAACCTTGAAGAGAAAGTTGTTTTAAAATATAACGATATAAATGTGAACGATCCGACAACAGTGGCTAGTCTCTTTAACCAATACTTTTCGAGAATTGCTGTCGATCTTACTACTCAGCAGCACCACAAAATTTAATATCAGACATTTCCCCAAAAATTTTAGACACGATGTTCGTTTTAGAAATTTTCTCCTATGAAATTCTAAAATAATCGGTTAACTAAGAAATAAATATTGCGCTGGTTTAGATGAATTTCTGGATTTCTTTCATGACCTGTGCGCCTGCCCTTATACACCCGTTAACTGGTATATTTAATGCATCCTTATGCACCGGAACGTTTCCAGATATTTACAAAACACCTAAGATTATGCCGCTCTTCAAAAAAGGCAACAAAAATGAAATTCTAAGTATCAGCCAAATTCTGTCAGTTTTTTCAAAAAAAAATTAGAGAGACTTTTTTACGTACGAATGGAAACCTTTCTCAGTAAACACGACGCGCTTTCAGATTGCCAACATGGATTGAGAAAATCAAAATCAATGGAAACAGCCATATTTTCTTTTCTTAAAGATGTCGCATCGTCACTGGATCAAAACGAGGCACTTATTGGATTATTTATAGATCTCTCAAAAGCTTTTCACGTCATTGATCATGACATTTTACTATCCAAATTACCTTCATATGAAATCCGTGGTATTGCCCTAGATTGGTTATGTTCGTACCTTAAACAACGATCTCAGAGAGTGGAAATACCTTATTGGAATGATGGAACGTTATGTACACACCTTTCCGACTCTTTGCCCATTGCACGTGGAGTCACGCAGGGATCGGTTTAAGGCCCTATTCTCTTCCTACTATACGTAAACAATATGTCTTCGACGATTCGAAACAAAAGAACTCTTTGCGGATGATACGAACATCCTTTGCAATAAAGAAACCGTGAATAGTACAATATCAGATGTTTCAAATTGGTGCCGAAATAAGAAATTAATAGTAAATGAAAAAAGAACGGTATAAATGCAGTTATCCATTTCAAATAAACAATTCTGTACTCCATTGAAAATTAACGGTGTACTATTGACTGATGCTACGGCAACAAAATTTTTAAGACCCTCAATTCAGTCAAACCTTAAATGGAACATCAATTTCAATGAATTGAACCCCAAATTAAATTCATTATGCTACGCGTTCAGAATTCTTTCAAATTCAGTCAGCCTTCATACTGCTCGTTGGGTATATTTCGTGAATGTTCATTCCCGCCTGTGATATGGCATAATATTCTGGGGAAATACATCTAATACGCTAATATTTTTCTGTTTTCAAAATTCAAGTAGTATATGGCTTAGTGTAGGGATCAAAGAATTTTGACAACGTGCACATTTCCCCATAGCACGTCACATATTACTTTTTAACTATTTTTGACGTAATATAAAAAAATTTAAAAAATTGTTTATGGAGCTCATAGCCGAACAGCAGTTCGGCCTTTATACCTGCCATTTGTTTATAGAAACGCGTGGACGTTGCTTCGACAGTCGTTGAAATAATGAAATAAGTTATTTTTTTGCGGTTTTGATCTAATAATTGTGAGATTTCAATGTGATATTGTATGAAGATAGTTGCAAGGAAATGAATTAATGATTTATCAGTGTACCTACTCAAACGAAGCTTCGATACTGTGGCCGAACGTTTGCTTCACTTCGAATATAAACATGACGTAATGGCGTCTTCTTAAACATCCTGAAATGTAGCAAAATCCCTCGGTCTTTCTGAGTGAAACCCTCGCACTCGGAAATGTGAGGGGGTTTGCTCATTTGAGGGGATTTGCCCCTTAGTTTTGTAAAAATGCATAGTGAACATGGTACCTTAATCCATGTACCTTCAAATGTTGAACCAATTCGGTAGGCAGAATACTTATCATGTAGCTACCATGTAGCTGGATGGATATCTCTTTATTTATGTATCTCGAAGGATCACTGTCTCAGCAGCATTGGACCACACCCGGGCACATAATTTCTCTTCTTGAGATGCAAATTATAATAAAGCGGTCTGGTCGTGGGTTGAAGTTAGTGCTGCTAACTTACACTAACAGCACTAATTTCAACCCCTAATAAACAAAAAATAGAAATAAATACTGATGAAAAAGATAACTGGCCGCAGAAGGAAAAAACACCGTAAGCCACTGTTTCCTGTAACACAACGAAAGCCATACACAGTAAGGAAAAGTGCCAAAATGTTGGCTAAAGATTCTGTAGATACAGATGCCGTGTTCTCTCTACAGGATAGCAGCTCAGAATTCGAATTTCGATTCAGTGAAGAGGAAAACGACAAATAAGAGGGTGAGACCTCATAATGTTTCTAGTTTTTGCCATTTCTGTCAGAACGAAGTATTATTTCAGGTGTTTCCCTTAAAACATTTCACCAATTTAATCTCTATCGAGACAAAGTCGCGCAGTGTATGGATATGCCCCAGTTTGGGGACAAATAGCCACAAAACATCTTTTTGAAAAACCGACATTTCTTAGCAACCAATGATCAGATAAGAATAAAGTTGTAAGATATAGGTAAGATCCCTTTCTAAAACATCAATGTGAAATTGGAAGAAAATGTACTTTTTTCATTCAAAAACACTAATATGGGAGGCTTTGACCCCATCTACCCTACTACTAACCAGGGATGTTTTCCCACTCCGTAATTTCCATTTTCCTAATAGTGGGAACCTTCCCCAGAAATGTTCCTAATTCTTTCAGGAAGCGTCACTCTGTGAATTGGAGCCAGCGAACGTTTTTCGACCGTTGCTGCCAGGATATCTTGCCTTTTATTTATTCGAATGTCGATCAGAAATTAGCCGTTCTACCTCACGTGTTTCCCTATCCCGTCTCCGGGGAAATGTCTCCCAGACCAGCGCGTTCTGGTAATAGTTTCATTTAGTGTGCCCAGAAGCTTCCCTGTAACTGCACTCTAAAGCACTACGTATAAGCGTGTCACACCGTTCACCTGTTAATCTAATCCAAAGTTTAATGAGTTCATTTTAAAATCTTTCCAAATTTCTACACTACCGATCTCTCTTAAGACTCCGACCTTTGTTGCGAATCTATAGACTCCGATAATTAATTTCTAATAATCTGTTTCGATAATTTCCAATCGATTTATCCTATCCATTCCCCAGATTTTCGCCCCATTGTTTATAGTTGGGAGAACTAGCGTTTTAAATATTGTGCCGCATACCTTTAAAGGCAATTTCGGTACACTGCGCAAAGGATTTCTTTACTTTCTTCTGCAAATTTTGGAAATTTACTTCTCTGTACATGCTCAGCAACTAATGTCAATGTAATGGCCGGTCCTAGCGCGCAAAGTTTGTAGAAGAAGCAATGGCCAATTAGGTCATCGATAAATCCATTGGAACTAACAGTTCGGATTTCACTGTGTCAGTCTTAGGCCAACTCAATGAAAGTTTGATATCATTAGGGGAAACTCCAATAAAGAAAAAGTACCCCAAAAGAAATATCCTGGAGAGTAGCTTAACAAAATGAAGCAGATACTCCAAGAAACTATTTTTCATGTCGCAGACAAGGAGGCCGAAGAAACATCAAATAGTCGAAATTACGATGTAAGACAGAAACTGGTTGATTGTTTTGGAAGTACTAATGAAAGAAACGTTAAAATTTAAATTTTAATGATGTTTTAAGCCTTACCTTACGGCTAATCAAGGAACTTTTTATTCATCAATTCACATGATAAAGATGGTAGTAATAGAGAGGAGGATACTAGATGCGCTGATACACATGCTAAGAGTGGAATAACGTTACACACAGTAATCAGAAATATGCATGATTACTTCACTTCTGATTACATAAGCCGCGTAATAGCAAGGAAGAATAATTTTGTATCAGTCAAAGAAGGCCACAGAGTTCAAAAGCAGAAAAGGTTGTTATTGTCTAATTTAAGACAGATTTTGATCACTAACGAATTTGAACATTACAATTCGTTTTTCAAAATTTGCGAAACTAGGACCAAAACACTCGTGCTTCCTGGAGCGAGTTGAACGCTACCTTTTGTGAATGTTTTTACCACGAAAGCTAATGATTAATGTGATTCTGTTCTTTTAAAAGGACACGGAATTTTTAAGCGTTTAAGAATTATTTCAAATTCATTTCGAACATTGGCATTACTGAAGATTAGAGTGAAAGATTGCCCTTGAAGTTTAGAATACCCCTCATTATTGTTTGAGTCTGACGCACATCGGCTTCTGTAAAATATTTGATGATGAGTACCTCGGAAAAATAAAAGTAAAATCTCATTATTGTACTAGATCATAATTGAATTGGAACAATTGAAGTTAATTCAGTAGAGTCTCAATATTGTTCTGTGCAAAAATGGTTAACAATTGCAATGTACATTTTTAGTTATTCATTAAACATATTGTGTGTACTTTATAAAGGACAGTGGCCAAATATGATGCGGTTTGGTGCAATGTTTATTCTTACAGATACTGGAGAAAACCTTATTCTTCATGAACTTTTAGAAGTAGAGAATATAGAGAGTGATTCAGTTGTCCGTGAAAAATTGGATATTACTATCTTCGCACCTAACAAAGCTAATGATGATAACACTAATGAAGAGTGCGGAGAAGAAAATGAGACCATCAGAAACTGCCTGGCAGCTCAGGGTTGAGGCATATTTTTTTTTTAGAAATACAAATGAATAAATTGTAAATACTGGGGACGGTCATGTTGAACAAGGCGTTTCTCCTTGTTCTGATGCGAAAAGAGTGAGAAAAGAGTTATCAACTCGAGGAAATAAGTCTAACGGAAAATTTGCTTGGAGAAAAAAGATATTACCATGCATGTGCTGTAATGGTAAAATGCTATTGGACCTAAAAATCAGTTATCTCCTGCAGAAGCATTGTTTTTGTTTATTGATGTCGAGGTAATTGATCTGATAGTGGACTCAACTAATAGGTATGGTGCTTCTCATAATCAGGAGCGTGATATTCAACTTAATGAAATGTGATTTTTTTCCAACTTCTATTGAGTGGCTATGTAAGCGTGTCTAGGCGTGAGATGTGCTGACAAAATGCTCCTAATTCCAACAATGTTTTGATTTCCAATGCAATGTCCAGGAAACGCTTTAGTTGTTTTATGCAGAACATTAATTGCAATGATAATAGCAACCTAAATAAAAAAGACAAATTCTCAAAGGCCAGGCCATTGTTTGAAATTTTGAATAAGAGATTCATAGACTTTGATTCGTGCGAAGAAATTATAGTGTTGATGAGACTATGGTGTCATATTATGGGCAACATGACACAAAACAATTCAGAAAGGGTAAGCACATCAGATGGGTTGTAAATCATGGACTGGCGCGACACGACTGGGCTATCAAAGGACACCTCATAATTTACCCGAAAAGACAAAAATCTTGCCCTTGCAGCAATTGTTGTTATAATGTTTTTAATGTGTTAATTTGTATATGTGCTTTAATCAAACTTTGCAGATTTCTTTACTTCTCTGCATCCACTTGAGGCAATGGCTTAAAAAAATGTAAGGGACAGGAACCATACACGGAAACTGGGTTGGTAAAAACTGCCCTATGATGCGGTCAGATGACTTAAAAAAAAGAAAAAGTATCCTACGATTCTGTGTCGTCAGAAGATGAAAAAGAAGGTCTAGCAGACCATCAACAGTTCTACATGAATATTCAATATTTGTTTGAACTGATCATATTGTTTCATTACAAGACAAACAAACAGATGTGGACAGTGTCACAAGATGTGTAACTTTGTTTGTAAAAATTCCCTTTAGCACTGCATCCAAAAGATTGTTTTGTAACTTACCATACAGCATTAATAAAAAAAATGTTTTGGAAACTTTTAAGCTCAATTTTTCGTCGAATTCGATTTGGCATGGAATTAGTCATAAATTAATATCGCTAAGCATAAAATTATGTAAGTAATGTTTCAGTGTAGACTTTTATTAATTTAGTTTTAATATTTTACATGAATTGTGTAATGAAATGTTTTATTATACACTAGCTGACCCGGCGAACTTCATATCGCCTGTTCTTCTTGTTCGTGAATATTTTCGAAAATCCTGAAAGACATGTTTTACTATTTATCCCTGCCTCGGCTTCACACGGGTGGTGTACAGTCGCAGACTAACAAAATGTAACACTTCCGGTCAATTCTGATCAGTCGAATTATCAATAATTCCCACACGCCCCTTCACCCCCCGTTCCCCTCCTGCCGTCATCTCTCCCGCCCCCGCTGCAGGCCCCTCCGACCTCTCTCACGACTCACTCGCCCACCACACCCTCCTTTCCCGCCCGCCCCCTCCACCATAACCTTCCCGACCTCCTCCTACGCCGCCCCCTCTCACACCGCCCCCTCTCACGCCGCCCCTCTCATGCCGCCCCCTCTCACGCCGTCCCTCTCACGCCGCCACTCTCACGCCGCCCCTCTCACGCCACCCCCTCTCACTAACAAGACGATAAACCTAAAACACACATCATAACACATAAATATTAAAAATCATATGTGATACCTCGTCTTTGACAAATTTTACGTGAGAATCAAAAACGAGATATGACTCATAAAACATTTTTATATCTCAATGTTTGCAAAGATAGAAACACCAGCTTTTGACTATTGCGTGGACATTCGGAGAATACATAGACTCGTATCAATATATTATTTACATGTATTTTATATATGATTTCCAATCCAACGCAATGAAATTAATATTTACATTATTAAAGGAAGTGTATTTTACGTTACGATATTTTTATTTTGGGGAGACCAGCAATGCACACAAAGCGTTTTACACGTCATCGGAATATTACACCCACTTCTTCTAGATAAGCAGGCCTATGCAAATGCTGTTTTCGCTAATCCATTAAGAATCACTAGAGATCATCCTAAGTCCTAAATTATTTCAAAATTGTAATTGTTAATATTGTTTCTAAATTTTGTCAAACTTCGGAAATGTATATCACGATAATTGGCAGAACATGAATAGGGAACCTCTTCAGTAAACTATCGTTGCTAAATTAAATTTTGTTTATTTTTTATACATTTGTTACATTTTATACAAAATTGTCAATTTATTGCATATGTGTCCACTAACACATCTTCAGTAATATTGCATTGCATATTTATAATTATTTATAATAGTTAATAAATATTGTAAACAATATAAGCAATTAATTTTTTTTTGATTTGGGGAAAATTTCATTCAAGTTACACATATTTATAAAGTAATTTAAGTAAAGTACAATAATATGAATTTTTAAATTATAACGAAAATATGTGTTATTGTTGAAACGCGCGGCCACTATATACAATGCAACGCTTTAAAATGAACTTCCTATTGTTTGTTAGTTTGCGTTTGTATATAGTATATCTCTCGCAGAGACGATTTTGCAAAGAAAATCTAAATAACAAGACAATGACCTCAAATTCATAATTCATTCACATTTGGTCGCACTCTTCGGCGACATTTAATACGCAAGTAGGCGTTGAAGGCCGGGAAGAAGGAGAAATGTGCGCTATCGCTGTTGGCTTCGCGACCAAATCTTCAGGGTCATCACTTTAATATGTATATGGGGTTATGTATAATTGTATTCTAGTGTTAAATAAAGTATAAATGTAAGATGCCATTCTGTCTAAAGAGACAAGCTCTCGTTGAGAATTTTCCCTTTGATTTAGGTACTCCTGTACCATAAGAAATATGACAGATTGATATTATCTTAAAAAGTTCATTTTAATGACGTAGTATTCAAGGTGTTTCTATTATGTTTGCACACACTTCCGTCCGTGACTCCAAAGAAAGAGGCGGGAGGAGATGGAGAAATAAAGAGAGATCATTCATCGTGTTGAATGATGACATTCCGGGATATGGGCGAGACATGACACAACCACGTATTCTGTTTACTTGTTTCCCAAATAGGAGTCGCAAAACCAAATGGTTTGGGATGAAATGTTTAGTAAATTCCTGTCGTTTGAACACATTATTCAGGCATTATTTATCTGCCCGTGTTTGTTTGGCTGAGTTAATCTTCGCCAAAAAGTTAGTACTGAATGAGTATTGGCAGGCGAATGGCTAACGACGCGGCCCGTAAGATTAATTTGTAGCTTATCGAGTTCGAATTGTATCCGTGAAGATTCGTTTTCCTCATTTTTCTTTATATTTCGGTAGTAGCGAAGTGTAAGCTTCAAACAGAGAAGAAATTTCAGCTAGAGAATTTGACAAAAAAGCAGAGAGACACGAATAAATAATATTATTAACAACAAAGAAAGTAACACTAGGGTTCGGGAAGGAAACGAACGTAGTGATATAAAAACTAAAACAATTCCTATGTAAAGGAAAATATGGGGTAGTGAATGGTCTAGTAAACGACTAGTTGAATTATTGATTCTTTATTTATTTATTGAAACTGTATAACAGGCTTTACCTATTACAGTTGCCGACAGTAGGTGCGGTCATTTACATAGTAAAACTTACATTTTTTGTTTACTATGGTTGGTAGACAATCTCAATTAAATAATGGCAGTCTCTTGTTTTCATGATAAAAATTATGTAAACAAAAGTCTATCTAGTAATTCTTATGAACAAGAAAACTCTTTAGACTTCATAAATATTACAAAAAGAATTTAAATACTTTAATTATATTACAAAGGAATATGAAAAAAGACTTGTTGGCCACAGCTCAACATTTACAATTTACGACGCTTGTTTTTCAGCTAGGTCGAATTCAGTCGCTGTCTGGAGGAGAATTCTAGCGGCCGGCTGCTCTGATCGGTAGTTTTCCGTGGTTTCGCCGATCAACACCAGGCGAATGCCGGAGCAGTACCCTAACAAACGGGCCACGGACCGCGCGCGATCTTTCCTTCCTCTTCCTTGTCCTGTCCTATCCTCTCCCCTTACACACACATTTACACTAACATGCACTACACTACCACATATTCCGGGAGACCGGTCGGGAGCTTAGAGCTTGTCCCGGATGGGGCGGTGCCCCGCTGGTGGGAGAGTCCTGGTTAGGGGAAAATCCTACTAGCCGACGGTAGGTCGGCGCCGGATCTCGCCATCCAGCGGGGAAAGATCACCGCCATCTCCCGAGAAAAACATGCACTACACTAACGGGACTAATGATCAAAGCAGTTGACGCGCCCGGAAACACGAAAAAATCAATCAATCAAATCGAAGCGCTAAGTCGGTACTCGCTCTTAGCCACCTCGCTCATCCAAGTCGGCACTCTCTTTTTTATTTTTTTTTTAAATTAATTTACTGATTGTAATACAGAACCTATGTTTTTTTCAATTTGTAATGAGGATGTTTTTCAGTTTATAATTACTGTTTTTGAAAAAAACCTTTACTTTGACCTAAATAATTAGATATTACCTTGCAAAAGCAATGTGTACGAATAAGAATGTTAGATACTGTATTTCATCAAAGTTAGCCATTGTTCGAAACTTCTTAGTCTAAGATCAGATTAGGATATCAAATACCACAGCATGATCTTGCATACGATTTTGTAATTTGAATGGTGGGATACCATTCAAATGAATACCATGAAATCGAAGGCAAACTCTTCGGATTTTCTCGAATACGAATCTCGAGAATACAACGATGTGTTTCAAATACGAATTGTCGTCATTTTGTTTGCGAAAGAGAGCAGTCGAATTTCGAGAATAGACCACCTGAGCGGCTCAAGCAGTCTTATTGAACGGAGGTGAAACTCTAATGGTCGGCCTCTCAACCGCCTTCGAAAGTGACGTATCTCGTCATGTCGGATTCGGCCACTCCCGTCCGTCTGCGCCATCCCACCCCCGTCCTGCCCCGCCCATCCGCTGGCTGCCGCGCCCCACCCTCTCTGCGAACCGCCCCGCCCCGCCCCATGTGCCCCACCACGCCCCGCCTCTCACTTTGCCTCAACCAACCCTCCCCGTCTGCCTCGCATGAAGCTCTCGGCGTTGTATAATGCCTGTTGCCGCGGCCTGTCCGCTCCGCCCTGCCCCGCGACACCCTACGTCTTGGCTAATGCAGGCGCCGGCGCCGCCCAGATAAAGTCTGGCAGCGAGCGCGCGCTGCGTCAGTACGCCGACATCGCCGCGCCCCGACGCGACGGTCTCTCGTCTCGTCTCGCTCGCCTTATCGCTGCAGCTCTGCGTGTTACGTGCCTCCTGCAGTGATCTGCCGCGTGTCCTCAAGGCCAAGCACCGGCTCGTCGTCGCATTCCGCTGCAGGTAAGGAAGAAAGTCCGCGCTGTCGCTGTCAAAGATGGACTTTGAGGACCGTGGGGAGGACGGAAATTCGATTTAACGAGATTGCAGCGGCACCGCTGGCGGCGGGCAGGGCATCTGCAGCGGGCGCCTTCGCATTGCTGGAGCATCACATTCGTTAGGATTTCTGCTCTACACAATGCCGTCGAGAGACCATGTGAAAATGTTCATTTTTGCTGTTTATGACACACTTTTATCCTGGACCTAATGTTCATGAAACTGACATCACCTTTTCGAAATTAAGCAGTATTTTAAGTCGGTGCAATAAGTAGTCGGTGGAAGAATGCATGCGATTAATTTGTAATATGATTCATATTTTAAGTTATAAACTACTTGGAAGGTATCCGAAACTTAATGATTGCGTGTAATATACATAAATTATGTGCAAATGTCTTCGTAGACAGTATTTTTCAGAGGTAATACACGAGGTTCAGAGGTTACGGACAATTCCCGATATGCATAGAGGAAAGTGAATTATCATCGGAAAGTGATATTTCTTTGATTCCGATGAATAAGCTGATAAGTCATGAAAACTTAATTTTTCAGGAGACAAGAAAACAATTTTCAATTGAAGAAATTCAGGGATTAATGATATTCAAACGAAGGTGATAATCAAACGAAACGATTTGTTTATAGATTTTATTTGAATATCATTAATACTTGATTTACACCATGAATTGAAAGTTGCTTTTTGCTATCCTATAAAATTAAGTTTTACTGACTTATCACCTTATTCACCGGGGTCAATTTATGAAATTGTTTCAAGAACAAAATGGGGGATGAATAATTCAGTATTGTAATGTAAAAAGTTAATTATGTGCATTGTAAAGAATTTTTCTCCCAATTGTAAGTTCATTGAAGTTACGACCTCTATAATAACGAGGTGATAAAACAAAAAGTGATGATCGGCCCTTACGATTTGAATTCATAAATGTCCTTCGCCAAAATCACAAGAGTGAAATAATCCAATATATCCCAGTTCGGAAAAACGATGATGATCTACTTTTTAAAATGTAAAGGGGTTTTTGCTGTGTATGTGGATATACAGGAGCAATTTTTTATAGTTTTTCCATTCTTCTTGTGTTTTAATCGCTAGAAAATAGCATAATATGTCGACCAGGCTCCTTAAAAACGTGTAGTCAGAATTTCAGGAGAAAATCATCAAATGACTGAGAAGATAAGATCCAATCATTGTGCAATGAAAATTGACCCTGAACTTCAGTGTGGCCTAATTCCTGAACACTATATCTTTCAAGTTGTGAGAACTGTAATTAGGGAAAACACATTTCGATTGATCATATTTGATCATATTGATCATAAAAGAGGGTTCTTTTATGTTGCACGCCACCCCGTAGTGAAAATTTCTTGCTGTATGGCAGCGTCGTCCAAAATTGGCTGTCCTTGCGGCAGCTGGCTTTGTCTGGGGGATAGCGGTTGAGATTGTTAGCTGGTAGGGGTTATGGAGGGGTGTCTGAAAGGGAGTTTGCCCGCGACAGTGGCCAGAGTATTTAGAGTCGACGAATTGGTAAAAACTGTACATTTTGCAAAAATAATCTCATGAAACTGGGTATTATGCGTACATATGTACTCATCTCTTGACGTTCGAAGAGAACATTTTAAGTGAGCCACTCTGTATTCTGGTACTTAACCATGCATCTGATCGTTAAGTGTCTTTTCGTCATGTGAATGGTCGGTGGGTTGATGAGTTAAAATCCTCATCAATTATTGTATAAAAATAAATACTGCTGCCACTCCCTTTCAAATAGTAATAAAAAATGTGTAATGTGGAATACACGACCGAAGTGATACTTCAAGTGCATGAGGTAATCAGAACAGAATTAGACGACGTAATAAGTCCAAAAGATTACTTACTAAAATGATTAAAAATGGAATAAAAAACTTGGAAAATATATTTTGAAACGACAAACACTACCCAAATACCAATGTATGCTCAAGCATCAGTACATCGTCTTATTCTAAATGTTAAAATTGTTTCAAAATCTTAAGAGAAATATCAATAATATTGTATTCAGCGAGAAACTTGAATGAGTACTTTGACACTGTTAAACAAGATTTCCAATCGAACAAATATAGCTTCAATAAAATGTCATTGTATCTGTCAGTTGAGCGGGGGATAGACAGAGTTGTCGCATTGGAAGCTAGAAAACTCGCGGCCTCCTAGAGAATGCGTTAAGAATCATGTGAACACAACCAGTAATAGGAAAAATTCCTTTGTTATAATATTCAGTATGACGACAGTGTAAACAAATGGTGCTAAAACAGCTCATAGTTTCTCACATTATTTCAAACTTTTGCTGTTTTCGAAAACTAAGAGCGTTCAACGAAAATGATACCTCTACTATTCAATGAAACGTCGCTTGTTCTATCCGCGGGAAAAAATGTAAAGAAAACAAATTACGGGTTTGCGAGAAAGGGTATCGTGGTCAATATTATTTCAGTAGTACAGATACCTTTTGAGACTCTCACACGCAACAAAAAATCTTTATAAACGAGGTCTCTAAAGAAAGAGAATTTCATGGAGACGTGAATAATTTGCAATTCGCCTCTTAAAATATTAAGAATTTGTGGAAAAATCCCACCTAAATATTCACGATAAATGCAACCCGAAATACTCGGTAGGATTGTCAAAATCCATGTGGTTAAATAATTCCTAAACGAAGCGTTCTAGGGCCTTAGAGCCTAGAATTTTGAAGCCAAAGGCCTCAAAAAAATGTTCCTCACATCGTAATCTATAGGATGATACCTACTTGAACATTCTATTGCATTTTGGCTGGTCTGGCACTTATCGCTACTAAATACCACCTATACGGAGGCCTTGGCGCTAGTGGCCCTCTTCGTTTGTGAAGTCACGCTTAGAAAGCTTAATTCCTCCATCTTTTATTTACGCTTGCTGTGTACACCGTGATTTACGCCGACTGACGAGGTTTATTTGCAAAATCATTAATTCAATATTCGCTCTCACAGCAATAACTAGAAGCATTAATAGTGGCTTGACATCGATAATGTTCTTTATGCATGTAGCGCGACTGTTCATTGACTGTTTTGCTGAAATGTACAAGTGCTGTATACCTAATTGTAGAAGGAACTACGATAGAAAATGATTATATGTTCCCCATGTTTGAATTTAACGATACCCTTACGAAAAATTTGATTTCTGCTATTCATTGGTAGGATTTTGTTCCCACGCAAAGATAAGTACTGTCATTCTTGTGTCTATGAAACGTTTATGATATAACCTATATTACTCATGCATGTGGTGTGGTACCACACCATATATACCTACTAAACATTAAAAGTTCATATTATTCTTATTCAAAATCTATTTGGCTATTTTTATCGTTCACCCCTCAAATTTCAAACTCTGCTAATTTCAGTCAATATAAATTCATGGACAAGACGGTTCAAGAGGAGAAATGATTATTTTTGAAAACATCAATTTAAAATGAAATTTGATGAAAGCTAAGCGTTTTTCTGAGAGTTTGTGAAATGACTGAGTAGCAATATTATGATCAGCAATTAATTTTCCAAATTCTGTCATTAGAATTGCTTCACATTTTGACATAGTTATTAACACTGGCAGAACACACATATAAATTTGAAGTTATATTGAACTTTTTTGTCATGTCTTCATCTAGGCTCCGACTCAACAGGTTTTTGCATTTTTCACAAGAATGCTCCATAACTTCCTTTCATACAAATCCCAAAACATACTTCTTGGCATTTATTTTTGCTAAATACATATTTAGTTCCCCCTCACTTATTTCTACTAAGGCTAGAGATGAAGTATTTTTTCCACTAAATATGAGGCTGATATTTAGTTTTGAAGAGATCTGGGCCACAGTCAAAGCAAATATCAAGGAACAACACGAATTATTTTTTAAATGCTTAACCATTTCTTAAAAATGCAGCATTACAAACAATTCAGTGTACTTCAGTGACTCACTGGAAAGCAAAATTGCGTTGACTTGACGGGTGTCGGAAGCAATGCAGAATTTATGATAAATGCATTGCTCGGAGAATCTCATCGGGATGATCTGTTAGCATTAGATTCGGATTAGTCAAGTAAAAGAGTTGGCATTTTCTGACATACTGGGAAAGACACTCTGCCCTTGCCTCATAAACTTCATGTTTTACCTCTTCCCGAATCTTGTGATTGGTCAAAGAGAAAGGTACTACATATAACAGCTTTGATTTATAATCCTCTTGAGTGTAGTCACGCCCGTGACGATACGATTAAAAATGTTCTTGGAGCTGGTACCAGTGACGGCTGGGGCAGGCATATACACACTTCCATTAACAACACCAAATAATACACATCCATCTCTCATTTCCTTCTGTATATTATTTGATATTAAAGTAGTTGTTCGCCACGTTATTCTCAGATTTCAATAATCAGAAAGCCGGGTATTTCATGTCTCATGGTTTCCTTCAATGGTTAGGATGTTCGAGAACTGTGTCCCATTACAGTACAGCCAAATTTCGTGTCACCATTAGTTCAATGCTTTGGAGTTGTGAAAATTGCAACATGGGACTTGTAAATGGCGGCGGTCTGTGGGCGCAGCCCGGGCTCGGTGACGTGGGTATTTGGGAAAGATTTTCTTGCGGGATGTTCAGAGCTGCCTACTGATGAGTTTTGAACTCTCCAAATACGTTTCCTCCGATTCGCGTGCAGGGTACAGTAGTGTAGAAAACATTCCGTGATGAAATAATGTTTCTTCCACCATGATCTACTAAAACAGATGCAAGCGAACAATGAATTTAATGTATAAATATAGTTATTTATACATTATATTCATTGTCCACTTGCATCTGGCATGCATATTCGCATTCAAGAATTTTGTGCTCCCCCTCAATTTTGAGGAGACTATTTAGTCTCTGGAGCAGCCACTGGTTGTTACGTAAACACAATCTAGACTGGACTGTCGGTCTTGCCCCAGACTTAACGGGAAACATTGCTAAAAGAGTTTTTTTTAACAAAGCTGATTTTTTTCTGAGAAGGTGTCATTATCGGAGCGAGCTGCATATATCTTAGTTGGTTTCGAT
Source organism: Teleogryllus occipitalis (assembly GCA_011170035.1). Taxonomy (NCBI): domain Eukaryota; kingdom Metazoa; phylum Arthropoda; class Insecta; order Orthoptera; family Gryllidae; genus Teleogryllus; species Teleogryllus occipitalis. The sequence goes on along the minus strand of BLKR01000602.1, from coordinate 42,927 downwards.
GATCCCTTCCAATGACCATATGGGTGCTGTGCATATGTAGTCAATGAAAACCAACAAGAGGGAAACTCTAAATTCTCAATAGCATCAAAATCAAAATTTGCTCCCTTAGCCGGCAACACTACGCCCCGTCTTCAATTGTATGAAGCTGTTTTGCCAAAGGGTACTCCTGGATAAGATGGAACGAAGTTCCCCTAAACCAAAGTTACACTATAACTGTAACATAAAAATTGTATTTTCATAGGTTTCTTAGCCCCCTTCTCACCATCCATTTCCGTCTTCAGATAAAACCATATTCTTTTATTTTAATTTTTTTCGTCAACATAAGATTTATGTGATTCAAAAAAAATATAAAAATAAGAAAATAATTTATACTATCAGAAAAAACATTTTTATACCTTCTCAGCGCCAAATTCAAACGCAAAAAAATTTTTTGAAAAACAAATACAAAAAAACAATTTTACTGTCTTCTAACCCGGGAACAGGCTCAAAAAAATCAAAAGTTCCTCTCAAAACCCAAATTGTTTTCATTTTACTTCAATTTTTCCATTGCTGGGCTGCTGTTAAAAAAATAAAAACAATTTTTTCCATTTTCTCGCTTTGAAATCACCTTGGCTTTAAATATACTTTGGAAATGTTTGCAACAGTTCTGAGCATTTATTTTAGTGTTTATCTGTATACACTGTAATAGCACCCAGTAATATTTTCACTTTGGAATGTAATAACAAATTATCATGTTTTTCGAAGCTTTCTAATCCTTTGTATAAGTACATCATACATTAAGGAAAGACTTTAGTTTTTCACAGTTTGAGAAACCATCGACACAAAATCTTGTATGTAGTTGAACTATCACTTTAACATACGAGTAGTTTACCATATGAGTAGTTAAACTATCGCTTTTACATAAAAATCAGATTTTTGAAAAGTTTATTATCCCCCTTCCTCCACAACCCCTCTACAATCAAAAAACGTGTTTTTTATTTTTATTTTTTTTTGATTGGAAAATGTTCTTACTTTCCATAAGGAAATTAAGAAAATACTTCATCAGAAAAACGTTTTCTGTATTTTCTCGACGCCTAAGTCAAACACCGAATTTTCCTGTTTCTGGGCTGTAGTTGCACAAATAAAAACTATTTTTGTCGGCCCGGTGGCCGAGATCGCTAAGGCAGTAGTGTAGTAATCTCGAACCGAAGGGTCGCGGGTTCGAGTTCCACCTCGGACATGGTTGTATTTGTGTTCGTCCTTTCACTCCTTATCACCATTTCGTTTCACTTCATAGTTACCATAACGTTAATGCCAGTAGTGGTCGCTAATGACCTAATGTTAATGCGACCTTAAATAAACAAAAAAAACTAACTCTTTTTACCCTTTTCCTGCCTTTAAATCACATATGACTTTAAATGCACATTGAAAATGACTACAACATTTCTGTACATTTATTTTAGTATTTTTCATACATTTCTATACATTGTCGTGGCATCCAGTAATTTTTTGACCTTGGAGTTAAGTTACTAATTACCGTATTTTTAGGGCTTCCTTCTTGTAGATGATGTACTATGATCTTGCACAAGATGATAGTTTTTGGCAGTTTATAAGAAACCATCGGCAGCAAACCCTCTAAGTGTGCTACTGATAGGTAGAAAATTACACCCCATCCCTATATCCGACTGATTTCAGAAGAAAAATAGGAGTTTGCTGATTATGACATACAAAACAGATAATTGCAAAACACATTATAATCGCGCATACCTCGGAAGTGATGGGTCCTATATCTTTTAATCTAGGCCTGCGTGCCTCGTTGGGACACGCCTTTTTAATACAGTTGAATTCTAAAACATCACGTGTTTTGGAGTACAGCTAGGGGACATGTGGTGGCCACATAGTAAAAATAATGAAGGACAGGAGGGGGATATGTGAGAAAATGAAGATGGACAGGTTGAACCCGGATTATGTTCTTATATTCTAGAAAATAAGACGTTTTTGGACTTTCTTTTACAATTTGGCAAATTTAGCTCTTGTGGGTGCCCGGACTTCATAGCATAGAAGGTCAGACAAATTCAGAAGGTAGAATCAACGTAAAATTAAATTGAAAGGAACATATCGAAATTATCTTCAAAGATAAAATTAAAGGGACCATTTAATTTTTTGTGCATTTTAATTTCAACGCCCAGGAAGAGTGGAAATGGTTTCTCTCCCACAATACTGACCCCAAAATGCTGTAATGCAGATCGGGGGATGGGCCTTCGCACTTGGGCCCACTTTAAATCAATTTTTAGAATTCCAACAATTATTACTTTCGAAACGCAATTTTTTGTACAGTACTGGAAACAAAAATTGTTCAGGGCCGTCTGCGGCTAAGTTCAGCTTTTGCACGGCTTGGGCAGCCCTTGTCATGACGAAACAACGCAGGCGGAGCCTCACAAACCATCGTAGCCAATCTCAACGCAGGGGGGGCGTCCTAACAAAATTACGTCGTAGAAAATAGCGGGCGCCGCTAGTTCAGATGTGGAAGTATTTTCAAATAAAAATATACTTCGAAGAAACACTTGTATGAACATGAAAGTAAATCCATTGAATATGAACACACAGCACTTAACCACTGTTAACACAATTATTTTTGAAGAAATTACATTGATATCATATAAAATAACACTAATTTTAGAACAATTACTTTCTTAAACACATTTTAATTCCAATATTATTGTCCATACACAATTTATAAACTTTATCAAATTACCAGTTTACTACAGAATGTTGCGATAAGAAAAACGATAATAATTGAATATTTGTAATTATGCAAAAATGCAAATACTGTCTTTCTCAAATCGTTAGAGGACTTCTAGGTAACCATTTCCATAAATAACAGTAAAATTCAAAGACCAAGTGTATATTCATGATTAAAGTAACAATTAAACTAGATATTAAGCAATCAATTTGCATCTCTTGTCAAAACTGTTATTTTGCGATATTCAACTCAGGGACGATTTGGGGACACTTCCCGGCAGGAATAGCGCATATTTCGGAATTGTTTATAAAATTATTAATTGTTGCAAACTTGTTAATTTGCAGTTTTCTGTTCTGGAACATCAGAGAACCCATCCCACTTTAGAATTGAAAAAAATGGAAATTGTTTATAATTTTACAAATTTTGCAATTCTTTTTTATTCTCTCATCTCAATTCCCTTTACACAAGATGCAAAATTCCGCAATCCAACCGGAGCTATCGCCTTTCGTTTTCGAGATACGCAATTGTTTATAGGATCTTATCTGATGCTAACCCTCATTTGTTTCCAGACAATTAATTCGCTCTTGGCAGTGAAGTATAAAATTCAAACAGTTTTGCAGTGTTTTGCTTTCTGCTGTTTAAATTGTAATAACGATTTCTGACTTACGACAAATCGGTGAAAAATTGTTGCTCATGAGCTGTGTTTTAACTTTCGAAATTTAATTTCTATTCTTCATGTAATGTTGAAACAGTAGTTTAGTTATTTTCATTAGTCTTGTGTAAGGAATATATTGTCTTGCAAATTTTAAAACGCTGAGACTAAATGTTGTCCTGCAAATGTCAAGATTTCTTTGTGTGCATTCTATTCAGTGGTGCAAAGTGTATGCCAATATGTTTATCGTCTAGCAAAGAAATTGATTATCAACAAATTATTTTGCAAAATGCTTTTGAACAGATCGGTGGCACGATCATTTTCATATTTATTCCAGGTGGCAAGTTTTAGGCAGCAGTTATTTTTCGTGTTTTATTTTTAATTTTGGTAAAATTGAAACACATGTGAATTTTCAAATAGTACTATTTTTTTACCTGTAATGAATAGATCAATAGAGGAATTCAATAATGTCTCATTTACTAATAATTTAAAGAGTATAAATGTATATTTGACTCCGGGCTGGAGCAATTCTCAACTATAAGGCAAGCAACGCTTATCATTGGCTCTTCTAGTAGTTCAAGTGGCCTATTCTCGGAAGTTTTCCTCTTTCTCCTCGTCTTAAAAGGCTTGAGGTGGAGTCTGTAGAATGTGGCACCAAACACTTCCCTCCCCTGGAGAATGCTTCGTTACTCCCTTTTGTGGGAACACGTTCTTGTGTATTAAATTGTGAAAAATAATTTTAATGCAAAATAATAAGGAAACAATAGTTTTGTATACATTGTAATGCTACACATTTTTAAATATAGAAATAAGACATGGAACTAAACAGTATACACAAGTTAATTTTAATGACAGAGCAATTTTGCGATGAAAATGTTTTTTTAACGCGTATTTTCTGAATATGAATCAGTGAAATTGTCGCTGATTCAATCAGTAAGAGCAAAGTCACTGATATCTTCAGTCGAAATGTGTAGTTTTGCTGACAATCAGTGAATACGTGAACCTTTTCAAAATGACCGCCAGCATTTCACTGGTTGTCAGTGGCCGCGCCACCATACCGACTGGTCCACTCATTCACGTGCTGTGTTGTGAATGTACGCAAAATCGCACGGCGGAGCCAGTGGAATAGAGGTTTCCTGCGAGAAAACTGACCTGTGTCTGAAGATTGTTTTAATTGCATTAGGTAAGTTGTTTTCGCTTTTCTGTGACTCGTCTTGTTGATAACTGTGAGACGTTTTATTTTATGGTGAGCATTTGTCCATACTAAGAAATAGGTTATGAACACGTTGTTAATATCACGTATTTGTTTTTGTTATTAACTTGGAAACTTCTTATGTAACTTAAGAGTTTTAATGTAATTGTTTGGTGATACAGTGTGAAATATCTGACGTGCAATGGATAATTTCGTTTATGAAATTTGTAAAAAGTCCAAAATGCTGTCTATTACACCACAGCAGAACCGGGCATGCCAGCAAACTAATAACTCATTCTTTGGTTTTTCCAATTTAGTTTGACACCAGTCCAGGAGTGGAGTTTTGAAGAAGTGTAAGAGAAAGTGTTGGAGCTAACTGGGGACTCTAACAATGTGAATATTTTGAAAGGTATTTTAATTTGCCAAAGACTGCTGTAATACTGATTTATTTTGATCAGTGTTCCTTGCTTTCCTTAGTCACTAAACACATTATATTTTACTCATTTACATGGCGAGGCTAGTTTGGCAGAGGAGTGGGAGTGCAGAAGGTACATCAAAGCCATTTGCCACTCCTGAGGTTCCCAATCCAGACCTCATAATAATTCTGCCAGTTAGTATGATCTTGTATGTAATCTGAAAATAAAGTAACCATTTTTTTCTCGCATAACTTCTTGACCTATCTTTTTTTCTGCTTTAGGAGGGCTCTAATTTGCATCTGGAGTAATTGTAAAGGAGAAAAACCTTCAAGAAAAATGTCCAGCAATATTTGATATGGGTGAAAGGATAGAAAAACTATTCGTGTTTTGTTCAGGGGGATGGTTGGTTTTATCATCTGCCCTTAATAATAATAATAATAATAATAATAATAATAATAATAATAATAATAATAATAATAATAATAATAATAAAATATTCCTTCACCCATTGCAGCATTTGACTTACTGTTTAAATTAATATTTACAACAAATTTGGCATACTCAACATCATGAGCAATTTTTTTTCATTTTTAGCAGTATATAATGATTATATCCTTCAAATATTTAATTTGAAATAAAAACTCAGTTGGGTTTCTGTAATAAACCCCCCCTCCTGGGAAATGGACAATGCTTTTGCAATTGTTCAATTATCATAACCTTCTACCATTGGAGTTAGTTTTGTTATATCATAGAAATTTGATTCTTTGGTTCTGTGTCCGGTATTGACTTCATAGATTGACTTTAAGATTTTCCCAATATCGAGTATGGCCCAATTCTCAATTCATCTAATTTCTTTCTATTCAGGCGATTTTCATGTTCTATGTACACAAGATCTCCCTTTTTAATTCAATTTGTCTCCTGTGTAGGTTGAATATTTTTTTGTTGTCATTATGAAGTTTTATTGTATTCTTGAGTGCTATTATCCTCTCTCTTTCTAAATCTTCGGCTGTGCATTTTATTTTTAATTCATGCGGTAGGATATTTATGGTTTTACCCTCTAGCAAGTATTTTGTTGAGAATTTTGTCACTGTATGCTCTGTCTCGTATTTCTCCACAGCTATTTTCACAATAGTTGTCCATAGCAATAGCAGCCTCTTTGTTATTTTCATTCATAATACATCTTATTTTATTCACTAAAGTCTGGTTTAAACTTTCATTGAGACCATTGGAGAAAGGCGCATCAATTACAGTAAAAATCAAGTTTATTTTTTTCTTTACTTGGAATTGTTTTAATTCTTTTGAATTTATTCCTGGATATTGATCCGTTAGTACCATCTGAACATAATGGTTTTTTGTTACTTCCTCAGTTAGTTTTATGAAGTCATCAGCGTTTTGATTTTTTGATGTTAAAATATAAGCATATCTTGTGAAATGGTCGATCAGTAGGTGCAGGTATTTTTTTGTTGACCGGGATTCTCCATAACCTCCGATGGTATCTATAGAAACTATCTTGAATGGGTACATTGCTCAACCTAGGTGTGACATTAATCCATATTTTGATTTTCTTCATGATTTATTCTTGAAGCAGATGTCACAAGTTTCACAAATCTTCTCTATGTTTGTTTATATTTTTCGCTGTAAAGAATAGTGTTACTTTATTTATCATCTGCGCTCTTTCCAGGTGACAATAAGTATTGTGTACATATTTTAGTAATATTTTACTAAATTCTTCTGATAATGAGAGTTTTTCTCTTCTTTTTAATTTTTATAATAAATTTAATTTTAGAATATTAGTTTTTTCTTATTGTTTTGTAGTTTTGTGCATCATCTTTGATCCTTTTTTATGTCTTCTAATTTCACTAGGTTTACTAATTTTAATATGTCATCTGAATTTTCATCAGGCTCTAGAACTGGATGCCTGTTTAAACAGTCTGCCTCTTGGTTTAACTTTCTAGGATTATATTTAACTTTAAAATTGTATTGGGACAAATAGTATGTCAAATCACCCAGTTCTTAATCTGTTATTGCTTTTATATTTAAATTTTTTAAAGGTTTATGATTGGAGTGTACCAAAAATTCTCTTCCTAGTAGCCAATGTTGCCAATATACCACAACCTTTTTTATTGCCAAGCACTCAAGGTAAATTGCTTTTTTTTCCCTTTTGAGCTTCACTTAATTTTTTCGAAAAATATGCCACTGGCTTATTATCCCCATTTTTGTCCTTGGTTTAGTACAGCTCCGATTTATTTTATGCGTGCGTTCTTTTTCCAATTGTTCCATTCTGATTCTACTGTATTTTTCAAGATCATACTTGAGTACCAATCTGCGCTTGCATTGTCAAGGGAAAATTTTAGAATTTCTCTTCCACAAAACAGCGTTCACACTCTTTTTCAAACTCGTTTATCCATTGGCATGCGTTTGAGTTTCTTCCATTAAATATCTATTATATTTAAAAAAAGTAAAGCATTCTGCAATGGCTTCGTTTGGAGCTTCTACTGAATTGATTGTGGTATTTTTTCCTTTAAATGAAAGAATGTGATCGCTAGATGTGTTATCAGATATTGTTTGTGTTGATTCACCAACATTTACGGTGTAAATTAATTAATTAAATCATTCTTTAATACTACGCTTATCAGTAGTCAATTGTTTTCTTCCAAAATGCTGTTTTAAAATCGATTATATGAAACGCTAGATGTGAGTCCACGCTGCTTGATGTTTGTTTTGATTGTTGAGATTTGTTTACAATTCGTCACGGTTTTGTTTCAGTGTAATAATTGCATTGTGGCTTTGACAGTTTGCATGTATTTGCTTTTGTGATGTATTTTTTAGAGAACATTCGGACAGTGGGTTTTGCTCAGTTGTACTGAAGTAGTGAAGTTGTTCACAGGTTATGTCGAATTCCGAATAGTTGTCCACGCGCCCCCAAAGAAGCAAACGTACACTGGATGCAGAGAATGAGAAAGTCAGCGCAGAAAATGTCAGTTTTGTTCTTCTTTGTACTTCCCATGTGAGAGAAATTCTGCAAACGTGTTTACTCTCTGTTGCTTAAATTGGAAAGTAAGTTTACCTTCGAGCAATAGAAGTAATCAAATGACACATCAAAAAACTTTAGAAATAATATCCAGCAGTATAATAGTGCTCTTTCTTTTGTGTCATATCGTGTATTATTGGAATATGTGGGCCATTTTGCATTGCCACCTGGTCATGGACCGTACGTGTTCAAAATTTTGGGAACTACACATCACAGAATTTCTTCGTTATAACTTGAAGATCCAAACAATGCAACATATTGTGAACATTAATCTGGGCACAGTATTTTACATTTATCTAAGATCTCACCGTCAAATTTTGACGGGTTCTCACTAGTATTGATAATAACATCATTGACAATTTTTCTCAATTTTTTTACTTCAGATATTTGTTGCTTATCTTCTAAAACTTTCTTTAAAAGTTTCTCAATTGTTTCATCTGAGGTACTCGGGTAGATTTTTCAACTTTTTCCTCTGTAATCTCTTCTATGTAGTAGTTGTAAAATTGCAAATTTTCCTCTTTATCCAAATATAATTTTGATAGATTTTCTGATAAAGAAATCCAGACTTTGATGTCTCTTTTTAAAGTATTTCTTACCTTACCAATTATTTGTGTTGTAATTAGCTCCTTGTGGAGGTTTGTGTTTTGGAGTTCATCTGGTAAGCCATTTAAAGTTTTTACCTCAAGTGAATTAATAGCTTAGAACTTGCGCTTCTTGACACATGCCGTCATTCATCAATTGTATTCCTGTCTTTGAAATCAGTGGCGAGGTGCCTCCATTGCGATGTCAGGTATCAGTCATTTGTTCGGTAGCATGGCAGATTCAAATTTTTAGGAAACGACACAATATAGTCTTTGCTTTCTTTATACATATATATATATATATATATATATATATATATATATATATATATATATATATATATATATATGTGTGTGTGTGTGTGTGTATATATACATGTGTATACATATATATGTACATAGAAACAAAGGCATGCAGTGCTGTTAACATTTCCAATTTTAAGCTTGGCAATGCTGCTGATTTTAATTATGAAAATTATAATTAGCAGAGGAAGCTGATTAAGTTGCCCTAAAACTTGCCAAATACTTGTAATAATATCAAATGTTTATTTGTATTTTTACTTTAAAAATTTTGACAGATTTAATGTTTTCTATTTATTTTTATTGTAAAATTCACATAAAAATCCATTGAAATGTATTTATACACATTTAAATTATAAGAGGATTATAATTTCACTACTTTCTTCCCAACTTTCTTTTCATAATTTGTTGTATTGTCACCAAAATTGTCAATAATATGTACATAAAATAAAGAGTGTTAACTGCAGGCCAATTGTTCTCCGTAGTGAGTTTTGAAAAGTTCCTGAACATCGGTTTTCTTCTGTTGTATGTTTTTCATTGGTTTAAATAAAGACTTGTATTCACCTATCTCACTTAAAAGGCAGTATTTCCGCAACGCGCCAGCTGTGTGGTTGCTCAACCAAAAAGCTCTATCTTCCCCGTGTTAAATCGAAGGACTAAGGAGTAAAAACAATAACTTCATTAATAGAGCCAAGAGCGTGGTGCAATTCCTGACAAGGCACCAGACACCGGAGAGAGCGCCATTTGGACGCCCTTTCGTTTCAAAATGATTTCATATACATCGCTATTGCTGCAATATCTTCAATAATGAATGTTTTAAAAGGAAAATGTATATTCCTAAGATATTATGAGATCTTTTTCATTTTCTGGGGGTTGTGCAACCTAAGCGCGAGCCGCCACTGCTGGGATAGCAATGCGATATTTCACTGATTCAAATAAGGGAGGCTTTGCTTTCACTGATTCAAACAGTGTAGTTTCACTGATTCAAGCAGTGTAGTTTCACTGATTCAAAAAGGGGTCCCGATTTTCACTGATTCATTCAGTTCAGTTCACTGATTGTCAGTGGTCGGATTTTAACTACCACAATCAGTGAATAGTCACTGTCAATCAGTGGCTTTTCACTGATTCAAGTTGAGAGAGTATATTCCAAATTCATCAACTTCCTTACATTAATTAACGTTGTTTCCATTTCCATTGAATGGAAGGACATAACATCTCTCACGCGCCTATGTTTTGAAAGGACACTCAGAGAGGTCACTTGCTCGAGTCGCCTTGTTATTGAATCGAACTCTTGAAATGTTCTTTTCTTACAGTAATTCCCGAAACACGTAAAATCCAACAGGCCATCTCAAACTTATAGTAGTCGCACCCTACTTTCAAACATTAGTAGACACCGCGGACTGTGAAGCCGCACGTAAACTTTTAAACAAACTTCATTCTCGTGCATGAGCATGTGTTAATCTGTCCAACTTTCTTTGAATCGGAGGGGCTGTGATTCTTGGGGAGATAATAGTGTAGTGGACATGGTAACAAATCTCTGAACCTAAGCGAGTTCGTTTCCTAGCGTGGACAAAACTTTTGGGGATTGGAGTCTCTTCTGCGGGTTTCATGAAGTATTATAATATTGCGATTACCAAAAAGTGCGTCCTGTTATCACTATTAGTTTTAATGCAATTTTTTGCCTTTCATTTTGTTTGCATTTTAATCAGTTTTCTGTTTCTTCTGTAATTTTGTTAATGTATTTTAGGAATGGCGTTTAACTGATGCCAATGTTATACTTGATTTCAGCTAGATTGCTGTTTCCAAGTACTCGCGGTTCAAGTCACGTCTTATTGCGATCGGAGAGCTGAAGAATACCTGCATTAAGAGTGGACTGACAATATGCCAACTTCAGGAAAAAAATTTCAAAATCTCAAAGGGAATATTGATGACTAAAAAAAGATTGTAAAATGTCACTATCGTAATAGTTGTGACTGTCAATCAAATAATATCCTAGCAACATCTATAGTAAGGACGAAAAGTTTTGGCCGCATGGGTGTTCGTGTTCCTAATATTCCTTTCGGACGCTGCCACTCAAAATCATCGCTGCAGCGGGCAACGAAGGAAATTTAAGCGCTGAAACATTTCTAGGGAGATAGGTAATGGAATTACGAAAGGGAAGAATGTTTTCATGAGGTTTCTATTAAATAAAACATAATAACTGTTGTAAAAAGCGCTTATTAATTGGAAAATAGAAAAATTCGTAATGACAATTTTCTGTGAATAGAATTATAGAGTCCCACCAACTATGGGCTACCTCAACTTCTAAACGGTTCCCGATATCGAAGTGCAGTTTTCGCTTAACAATGCGGAATCATGGGGGAAGTAATGTGCGGTAGAGATATAATTCGCAAAATTTTTAGTTTTCAAAAAAATTTAATTATCTTTGTTTTTTAAATGGAACCATGTATTTTTTCACTAGCGATAGATAATCATAAATAGACGAATGCAGTGATATAACATACCTTAATGTTTTGATAGTATTTTGAGTATAAAATTATACTTTCAGACATGTGATTGTAAAGTAAATGTACGAGATTTCCTGTTAGCAACCGTTGCAACTGTGGAATTTAGGGAAGGTTGCCTTCGCGGCCCCGGCACTTTTGCGAGAACAGGGGAAAGGTCGCGAAGGACACATTCCCCAAAAGCGACAGTGTCGACGGCTGCTAGAGGAAAAATTGTACGTTATTATTTAATCGTATTAAAGGAATTGAAAAAAATGGTGTCTTACCGTAAGAAGTAGTGCTATTTACTAATTTAAAAGAATTCAATAAAATGGAGAATTAGTTCACTACCAAAGCGTGAACTATTTTTTTATTTAATTCCAAACTATCAAAAAATACTAATACATCCTTAGCAATCTGATTGAATTCATGTAATTACTTAATAATTACAAAGTTAATTGTGAATGGACTTAAGTTAATTAAGTAATTTAAATTAATTAAATTAAGTTTAAAAACTTAAAGACTATTGAAATATTTTATTGAAGTTTCTCAAGAAAATGATTCAGTCTATCAGAACAGAGATGCGGAGGTACGCTTTCGCTAATTGTAAATTGGGAGTCAGAAAAATGGACGCAGAATATTGCCTGGGAAGTGGGAAAAAACGAATATTACAGAACGCAGTCGCTTAATGTCATCATTTGACTACTTTCTTGCTATCGAAATATCAAAATATTTTAAAAGATACCATTAGAATTCATCTTCATTTGTTGTCATAAAGTACTCGATAATCGAATTAAGACGTACTTTTTGGCTTGGGACTCTTCAGGGCTTTAACTTATCACACGGTAAAGAAGTTCTTTGGTTCAATGATGTGTTTATATAATTTTTATTAGACAAACTGTATTTTCTATTTTTTAATCCCAGATCAATGAATGTCAGGGAATTTAAGAAGTGAATGAATTTGCTTTCTTAGTGTTTTAGGGGTAGGTTAATCTTCAGAGTGACGAGATTAGTAACCAGGGAGGGCACCAAATATAGAATATTTACCGCTTAAATGTCAGACCTATTTTCATTACTGGACACATTTGTTTGATGCACAAGTCTGGTCTAAGGGACCGCAATTCTTTTGTTAATATTCTGTCAACTTATGTAGAGTGATTTACCCAACAGAAACTTGAATTATTTCAAGTTTCTGTTGGGTAAATATATTACCCCATTCATGTTAAAAATGGATGACTATATTCAAATTGTTTTGTGAAATCTTTAATTTATACCCGTTTACGAATCTCGTACAGATGAAAATACAACCAATTTCGCACAGAAGTATTAAAGAATACATTTTTTAATCACCGTGCTAACATACCTTCATAACGTGTTAGCAAATGTCAAAATTCACGCAGACACATGGCGCAGTCGCACATGATTTATGACCGACGAGTGCAATAAGCTCACATAATTCCCTCTCCCTTTCTTCCCTACAATGAAGGAACCATCCTCGTGTTAAAGGGCCAAGTAGCGGCCACAGGCCTCCTGTGACCAATGCCCTGTTGCCAAATCTTGAGCTGTCGCCACTTGCTCGGTTATCGCTTCCGAGCAAGGATAGCAAAAGGGAAATTGCCGGCGTGGATAGCCGTTACAGCTCTCTGTCGGAAAATAGAGTTCCAGTGCACTGGAACTGGTAATCACTGGATTCTCAAAAATATTTGATTGAAAAAAACACACCTACCATTGACACAGTTATTCACTTTCTGTTCATTGGACTACCAATACAAACAATAGAAAAGCCGGTTTTATTTTCTTGTTTTATTGGTAACGATTACGTAATATATTACAACTTTTACTCTACTGACACTTCATTCTTCTAATAAACCTTAAGGAAACGACGGTTGAGAGAGAAGAAAATATATAATTATTAAAAAGCAAAACAATATATAAAATTCCACGTCTACAAATGAAATACAATACAAATAAAATAAAATAAAATAAAATACAAATAAAAAAATTAGAGCAGGTTAGAATTTGAACCTCAGATCTTCAACACAACAAGAAGCCGCCCATCCAGATACGCTACGATACTGCCCGTGGGTAAGTCACTAATGTTGGTTTTTCAATATTACGATGTTCTTGATGCGACAAAATTCTTTGCAGAAATACCAAAAGTCACTGGTTTTTTTTCATACAAAATTCTAAATGAAATGAATTTTAAAATTGAATATTTAAGGACGATTGCACTTGAAAATAAATCTCCAGCTTGTATATTGGTGTTCGAAAACATAAATATTGTCACCATATAATTCAAAATTTTGCGAAAAACACTCATATTTCAAGAAACGTGCACATGAGATGATTTGAATGCCTAATATTGAAGAGCAGATTGCATTAAAAAAGAAATATGTATAATTATCTTTGGTCTAACGCAGTGTATTCTTCAGACAACATTCACAGAAGTAAGGAATAGTACAAAGAAAACTGCCAGAATAAGAAGCATTCGTTTTTGTACATTTTTCAGTTTTAGAGGAATATCATTACGTCACACAGGAGATCTAAATATTCCAGGTCTTCTCTACAGAAATACGTCGAAGAACGTTTACTCATTCGTATACGAAGTAGAGAACCCCAGTGTTACAGTCAAACTTGAAAGACACTTTGACATTTTTGAAGAACCATAATGTTTAGAAGAAGGGCAGTATAAAAAATTATGAGATCCAGGTTTTAGGTAATTTAGTTAAATCTTTAGAAAATTGTTATTAACTCTAATAGTTTTTGAAACTATTTCAATATTCTTAACCCATTTATATAATCTTTTCAATTATACAATTTGTCTGATTTGTTTCGCAGGATTCAAGCAGGAAGCTTTAAGTTATATTTACTATGCGCACGAATAATATAAAATCATTGAATATTTGCGATATTGAAAAATTAAAACTTTGTATGGAAAAAGATTCACTATGATTTTAAGTTCACGTTGCAAAGGTTGCGATAGCTCAGTGGCATTGTTACAGTTTCCCCTGTAACGTCACTGACCAGGAGGCCCTAGAGTACGAGTACCGACATCGAATTATTTTCAAAATCGCAGGGCCTCGATTCGGACCAGATCGTTAATGGGAAATTCATTTTGGAAAAAAAATTTACGAATAGTTTACACACTAGTGTTCACAGAGGAAAAGACTGACAGACAGACCAGCGGACACATGGACGGACAGACGGACGTTTTGAAATAAATACAACACTCGCTTGGTAACTTAAGATCCCAAAACGTCTATTTCCATTAAAATCTCGACATCGGTTTACTGTAAAATTACATACATACATAAATATTACTTTTGTTACTCCGAATGTTTACGAGAAAGTAAAAATAAATATGTAAATAAATACACTTTCTCACACCACAGTGTAAGTTACAAGCAAAAAAGAACACCAATTACAGAGCCCGAATTCCTGCCCGTCAGAATGCAGTTGTAATGTTATTACATATATGGGGTCCCACCAACTATGGACCACCCACATAACTTCTAAACGGTTCAGGATATCGGAATGCAGTTTTTGCTGAACAATGCGGAATCATGGGGCAAGTAACAACCCGTGGAGAAATTGTCTATAATATTTTTAATTTACGAGAAATTTAATCATCTTCGATTTTTTAAAAGGAACTATATATTTTTCTCAACAGCAATGGATAGACAGTGAAAAGAGGATTAAAATGATGTAACATTTGCTAATATTTTGATAGTAACTTGAGGATAAAATTAGGCTTTCTGACATGTGATTTTGAATTAAACGGGCAATCGTGTAGCAACCCCTGCAACTCTCGCTTTTGGGGAAGGTGGCCATCGCGGCGTCTAGACTGTTGCGTCTAGACTGAGGGGGTGGCAGTGGGGGATAAGAGGCATAACTACAGCAATTCTTGGTAATGACATCACGACATCACGCTAAGAAATACCATTTTCAAACTGAACAAGAAGCCAACCACCGTCTCTTCGTAGGTAAATGTCATTTTTTATTAAAATGATCACTCGTCCACTTTGCAACCATACAACTGCTGTTCATAAATTGAAAAGAAAACGGTGCACTTCGGTCTTCTGCATTTTC
This sequence comes from Teleogryllus occipitalis, assembly GCA_011170035.1. NCBI lineage: Eukaryota > Metazoa > Arthropoda > Insecta > Orthoptera > Gryllidae > Teleogryllus > Teleogryllus occipitalis. The sequence continues at coordinate 27,461 of BLKR01000602.1, read as the reverse complement.
GAGTTTGTGGCAGTATTTGGCGCTATGAAATGAGAAACTCTCTAATCAGTATGAGCAGTTGCGAATGAAGATATGCATTTTTTGTTAAAGTTCGGTAAATTTACACTGATAGAACTGCCTAGAGTATTTCAATTTTTTCATTGCTTTCTTCTTCTGGTAGTACGTGTTTAAATAAGAAGTTTAGTTACCGTGAATAATAAGAGAAAATGTCTGCCTATCTATTATTTGATGAATTAATCAACATGTTACAATGAAAATCTGTAAGCATTCATTCGTTTCCCATGTTTTAAAATGACGGCTTGATTCTGCACTGAGTTCGATTTTTGTAAGTTTAAAATTGACCTTTATTATTATTATTAATATTATTATTACTATTATTATTATTATTATCGTTTTCGCTACACTATTTTTTATTTCGTTTTTTTCGATTCTCGGTGATTTGGAATTACAGAAGAAGAAAATTTGAACTCAGATGAACAAATAGGAAAAATCTCTCATTCTGATCGTTTGTTCATATGTTTTTCATGTCAAGATCATAAATTGCTGCAGTTCATAAATTGCTGATCATAAATTGCTGCCTTCATCCTGCACAGCCATCCCTCTCACACTCCTCTCTCCACAAAACAATATCGACGTCGCGAAGGCCACCTTCCCAAAACGGCGACTGCTTTCCAAAGACTGCCCGTTTACTTGAAAATCTCATGCCAAAAAATCTAAACTTATATTAAAATTACTCTTAAAATACTAACATATGATACATCATTTTATTCCAATGTTCATGATCTATCCATTGATGGTGAAAAAATATATTTCTATTTAAAAATCAAAGATTATTGAATTTCTCGAAAACTAAAACTAATATAGACAATTTTTCTACGGCATGTTACTTGTCCCATGATTCTGCATTGTTCAGTTGCATAATATTTCAGTGGTTTAATAATTCTGTTGTATAATATAAACATTAGAAACCTTATGTAACATGATCGATTATTAATGAAAGTGATTGTAGTATACTGAACGAATGAAAAAGGATGACGAAATACGTCTCGTAGTGGAAACCTCGAAATGTTTACTTTTCATAGCGTCAAATTCGGGCAGCTATATTTTCTTAATTAAACTCCAAAATATCCAAGCAGTTATTTGAAATTAAATAAAACTACAATTTTATTGACAATAATACTAACCGGATATGAGGTTCTACAAACAATCATAAGGAGAAGTGATCTTCATCCTAAATTTTCATCCTACATCGTTATATTTAGTTTAAATGATTATGTTAATGTTCGCTACTCAGAGACACGGAACATGCTTGAAAAAACACAATAAGTAAAGAAAATTAAGGATATTATGATTATTATGTCGTAGTAGCTCCGTTGTTGAAATGACGACTGATTCTTTCATATGCTCAGATTTTCTGTGTATTTTCTTAATATGACCTCGGACCTATGATACGTATATACGTATTTCGAAAACTTCCAAGTTTCCACGATTTTGACACGATAAGCAATGACCTCAAACAATCCACTTAGATTTGGAGGGTAGTGTCAAAAAGCATTGTTGTGTTAGTGTCGAATGGAAAACAATGCTTTTAGGAATTGTTCTTAACTTGGAATAATTGAATTTTAAAAACATGTTTATTTGCAAACTTTGAACCTTCATTGAAATTTACTTAATTGCATCCGTAAGTTCACATTCCTTCAATTACAAATGGCCGTAAATAAACATATGTCAATACTCTATTATAACAGTATTATTACTTTTCCGCATATTCCATGCTGATGCACAACATGCCATTTCTGCACAACTGCTTCTAAAGGCAGCAGACTTACTTTGCATTAAATTGTTAGAATGAAATTGTGAATGTTATAACAATGCATTTCGTATTTGGAACGTGTGAATACTGAGGAGCCGAAAGCTTTAATGTCTATATTTGTACGTGAATAACAATTTATGAAAAAATATTGTTTTCTCATATATTTAATTTGAAAATTTTTCCACAATTTTATATGTAAAGAATAGGCTTCTTTAGAAGATGGATAAAGGCTTTCTCCATCGGAAAGCGAGTGTTACGATTTAAGCTTACAAGCTCAGCCTATTTCACCGTGAAACGTGTGGAGAAACGACGCAATTTTCACCAGGAGGTATTTCTGGAAGCCAATTGATGACTCTTTCTTGCTCCCAGGTTGAAGATTGTTCGGTAGCCGACTCGAGTATTTTAAAATGTAAGCTGTAATTGTTGAACAAATGGAACTTAAAGTACTTAAAATAAAATGAAAAATTAGAGAGCTGAAAACCAGGAATATCCAACCAGCAACAATTTTCATGGCAATATATGCAAGCATTGTGGCCGCTTGTCCCCTCCACCCCCGTTAGGAACTTCAAATGTATTTGCCGGAGAAACTAAGCGAGCCGTTGCAAAACGCCTCGTAGAAAAGTCTTACGTGGGAACTGCGTAAGGAAAAGCCTTGCGTGGGAACTGTCAAAAAAATAGTTGTCATGACATGCTAATTTCTTATAAACAATTACGTATCTCGAAAACGAAAGACGATAGCTCCAATCGGATTGCGGAATTTTGCATCTCGTTTAAAGTCCATTTTTGTAAAAGCAATACATTTTGTTTGAAACATTTAAAAATTAATAAACAATTACCAAATTTTGCAATTCTGAAGTGTGGATGGGTTTTTTGATGTCCCAGAACCGAAAACTGCTAATTAACAATTTTTCAATAATTAACAATTTTATAAACAATTCCGAAATGTGCGCTATTCCTGCTGGGGAGTGTCCCCAAATTTTCCCTGATTTGAAGATCGCAAAATAACAATTTTGACATGAGATGCAAATTAATTGCTTAATATCTAGTTTAATTGTTACTTTAATCGTAAATATACACTTGGTCTTTGAATTTTACTGTCTTTTATGGAAATGGTTGCCTAGAAATCCTCTTATGATTCGGGAAAGACAGTATTTGCATTTTTGCATAATTACAAATATTCAATTATTATCGTTTTTCTTATTGCAAAATTCTGTAGTAAACTGGTAATTTGATAAAGTTTATAAATTGTGTATGGACAATAATATTGGAATTAAAATGTGTTTAAGAAAGTAATTGTTCTAAAATTAGTGTTATTTTATATGATATCAATGTAATTTCTTCATAAATAATTGTGTTAACAGTGGTTAAGTGCTATGTGTTCATATTCAATGGATTTACTTTCATGTTCATACAAGTGTTTCTTCCAAGTATATTTTTATTTAGAAATACTTCCTCATCTGAACTAGCGGCGCCCGCTATTTTCTAGGACGTAATTTTGTTAGGACACTCCCCCCTGCGTTGAGATTGGCTACGATGGTTTGTGAGGCTCCGCCTGCGTTGTTTCGTCATGACAAGGGCTGCCCAAGCCGTGCAAAAGCTGAACTTAGCCGCAGACGGCCCTGATCAATTTTTGTTTTCAATACTGTACGTGTCCATATTGTATATACTACTTATGTGGGAGATGGATCTGGAGCAAAACTTTAAATGAAACATAAGCTTTCAACAATAAAGTTTCATTAACAACTAGTTACAGAAATAAGATTGTTGCACAAAGCACAACCCCCCCACAATCCCACAACTCCCACCTTCATAAATATTTCCCTTTCCTCGCCACTTTGTACACGATGCAGTCCTTGCGATCACTCATAAACAATACAGACGTTGTATTCTACTCGGCACATCTCGTCTGACTCGACTGTCTTTCACACGGCCGCCACCTACCTTCAAAAACTCACTGCTAGCCTGCACGCCGCACCTGCTGGCCAGCGCCGCCAACCAACTCGTTTAGCCAACCTCGGCGTAAGATACGCACAACCCCACTCTTACATAAACCTTTTTTATACTTATTTATTTATAAATATATTATTTATTATTATTTTTTTTGTTATTTAAGGTCGCATCAACATCCAAGCTCATTAGCGACCACTATTGCTGTTAACGGTATGGTAACTATGTGGATGAAACGACATGGTGATTGATGATAAGGAGTGAAAGGACGAACACAAATACAACCATGCCCGAGGCGGGACTCGAACCCGCGACCCTTCGGTCCGAGATCATTACGACACTACTGCCTTAGCGATCTCGGCCATCGGGCCGGCTATTATTATATTTATTTTATACTTATTTAATGTTACTCAAAAAACAGTTAAAACTGTGTATTACGTGTTATGGGGAGAACTTATTGCTGATACATTTTCAAAATTCTGTGATCCCTACACTAAGTCAAATACTACTCGAATTTTGATTGAAAAAAAACCGCTTCAATGTGATAAAATGTATTTTCAAGGATAAATAAGCAATACATTTTGGGCTGTTATTCCTTCGTCAAGGAATAATACTTCCTACGGCGACAACATGGAAACGATAATTTGAATAACTGTATTTCCCACTGAATTCTAGAAGACGTGCACAGATAATGAAGTTACATTTATGTCCAGAAGCAAAACAAGGGGCCATCTCAGCATTTGCTCAATGGATCAGGGAAACTGGACGAAAAACCTGATTGAGATGGGGTCATTGACCCAGAAGCTGCGATACAATACTTGTTACATATTGTTTAGAATTATACAGTCCAAATGCAAATAATACATTAAATATCACTGTTAAACTTAATGTTACTTTCCTTGTGATACTAACTATAAAAGAATACATTCTTGTGTACGGGGAAACAACTTTTTCTCTAGTCTGAAGCAACTATAGATGTCTCAGTTTTTTTTGTTTTTACTTTACGTAGGATCATAAAGTTTTAAAAATATGATAATTAGTTACTAAATTCTACAGTAAAAAAATACTGGGTTCTACAACAATGTACAAATGTATGAAATAAACACTAAAATAAATGTATAGAAATGTTTCAGTCATTTTCAAAGTGTATTTAAGGTCGTTAGTGATTTAAAGCGGGAAAATGTTGAAACAATTTTCAATTTTTTAACTACAGCCCAGCAATCGTAAAATTCGAAAAGAAAATCCCATTGGTGTTTTGAGAGGAAGTGTTGATATTGTTTCGTGCCTGTTCCAGAGTTCTAAGATTCAGGGGGGGGATTCTTGCAACTTTTGTTTTTCAAAAATATTTTTATGTTTGAATTTGGCTTCGAGAAAAATATCAAAAAAATGTTTTTCTGATAATTTGAACGATTTTACTTTTTATATTTTCAATGAGATAAAATAATGCTAAGTTGACCAAACAATTAATATTAAAAAATGTTTTCGGTTGCCGAGAGGTGGTGGTGGTGACGGCGGCGGCGGCGGCGGGAGGGGACTTTTGTGATGTTAGAGTGATAGTTTATCCACTGAAACTTGGTTTCAGGGAACATTTTAAATTATAATCTGGGTGTACTCTTTATAATGACGTCTCTAAATTGTAATATCACCTTAATGCGTTTATTTTACAAACAGTCCTGTGGTATTGCATTGGATAAGACGTGGTGCAAATAAGTTAAATATTTCTTTATTTCTGATAGACTAATGTTATGAGGCTCTGTTCCCCGGTGGAGGATAGGACACTCTTTTCGTAAAGAGAAAGCCCTACAGATTTCATATTGAGGGAAGTGCCCGGTAGGGGCCTGGCTAGGAACGACACTTGGATTCGAGGTTCTGAGTAGTTGTTTCAGCCTATATCCCAATGGAATATTTAAACCTGGTGTTGCCAACAGTGATTATGTAGAATCACTACTGCCTTCACCTACCCTCCTCACCGCGCCTTGTTTTGAGGAGGAATCCTTTGTTTTAAAACATTTTAAAAAATTCCACTCTTATAAATTGTTCAGGTTATGCGCTTATTGTCTCAGGTTTGTCTATTAGTGTCAGACCAGAACTCAGGTATTACCAAAGAGATATGGCCCTCTCTCTACAACTGAGCTACGAAATGCTCTTCTATTAATCGTGAAATCAATTCAGAAAGAATCCCTTTCTGTCAAATACTTTCAAACAAAAGGGAAATTTCTAAGATTTCAAAAATTCAAGATTTTTACCCCTTCCTGGATCAGGATGGCATTATTCTAGTGGGTGGAAGACCGACACACTTGCAAAACACAAAATTATTCTCCCTCGGGAACATGCTTTCACACGAATTCTGTTACTAAGTTTCACATAAATTATATTTATGCGAGGAGTCAATTGGTAGTGTCACTAGTCAGTCAAAGGTTGAGAATTCATTCCCATTTGAAGGCTGGCTAATAGCGTAATTCATTATTGCTTACTGTGTAATAAATAGCGTGCGAAACCGGCCTTCCAGGCGGTGCCCGAGTGGTGCCGGTGCCGAGTGCCCTTCCAGCTTCAAGAATACGCAGTCAAAGCCTTGGGAGTTTCCCCTCAGCAAATTATTGCGAGCCCTTCTGACAAAGCTCGTCATCGGCAGGTGCAGGACACGTTGCAAATCATGGATAGCTATGTTTGTGCACCATGCTACCAATGCCGTAGACTTAGACATAATGGGAAACTTAACTAGATATGAATTCATAGCATCTCTAAGAAAATTTGGCTACTGCAGCGGCTATCCCAGAATAATTTACAATGATAATGTAAAATAATAACAGTTGTAAAAACAAAATTCCAGTTGGCTGGGTTGTCGAAGCTTTTTAACACAACCGGAGCAGTCAATACTCAATAGCTTTCTTCCTGTACACATAATGGAATGGCAATTTTGTCCTTCACGTTCACCATTTCGTAATAGATTAGCAGAGGCAGCCGTAAGTTCTTTAAAGTTTCATTGAACACGCTCTGTTCGTCAAATTGTATTTCACTCAATGTACTGCAAACATTATTAGCTCAGATGGAGCACATCTTAAAGTCGCGGTCCTGGCAACAGTCTCTGAGGAGCCTGCACCCTTCGCATCAACTCTAAATAATTTAATTAATGGGCATTCTCTTATCTCGCTGGCCGCTGATCAAGAATCAAGGCAGGATTTAACCTCCCGACGCTATCGCACTGTAACAAAGGAATTAAACTTTATTTGGAGATTCAGAAACAAAGTTCCCTTACGTCTCTACAAGTTCGCACAAAATAGAAATCCATCTCCACAGATATTAAGATATGCGATTTGGTCATTATAATTAAGGATTCACCCCACCTTGTGGAAGGACAATATCATTACGGACAGTTTTTTCCCGACTCCACAGCCGATGTTCCAACTGTCCACATCAAAACCTCTTCAGGTACGATCACGAGACCAATACAGGAATTCCGCAATCTTCCGACGAAACTTTAGTATAAATTTGACGTTTCGCTCAAGGGACATAAATGCGTCTGGTACGGATATTGAACGTTCCCGGGGTCCCAGTTCTACCCGATCCACCCCCTCATATTTTTTTGTTGAGGCTTCTCAATTAAAATAACACCTAACAAGCTGGTGAACTAAATTCTGACATTATGCTTCGTCAATCCACAACTCTGTTCGATCAGCATTTCCTCCCATAAACGCCTATGGCTTTTCTTCCTGGAATGAAAATAAGCCCACTCTTTTTACCCAGAGTACTTGAGCAAATTTACACCTTTAGAGTACTGAAGGGGTATATTTTGGACATCATTTGTTTTTGTTTTTCTGATCACTATTTTCACATTAAATTGATTTTAATACTTTTCTTCACTATGTTTGTTATTTGCATTAGATTAATAAATAGTACAGTAGTAAATAGTAAAGGCTGCATATAAACTTACACTTACTGGAAACTTTACAAAACTCTTCACAAATCGTACTACACTTGCTGTTTAACAATTTTAGCACGGGTGGATAACTGTATTGTTGAAATGCTTACTGTACACACAATTTTTACATACACATTTATTATTTTTAAGTAATCACTGTTGAAAATAAGTATCTTGCCAAACAGTCAACGGAACACAATGTTATAATAATGTATTCATTTAGCACATTTATGTGAATCCACGATAATAAGCCTCGAAAAATGTAACAGCAACACTTGTGATAAATTTGAAAACAACGCAATAACGAGGTAATAACATGTAAATTTAAACCGCTCTCTTAATGATTCGTGCAGAAATATGGTAGAATGATTGACTGCCACTTACAACACGGAGTAATAAAATGGTACATGTTCGACCCCTTGGCGAGAAAAATGTGTTTCTAGAAAAAATAATTATTGACCTTTTTCTACTGAGCGCCTTTTTACTTTCTCGTATACATACATATGTACGGGAGTAGTATACAAAGTATAGAGAAAGTTATGTAATGCTGCGAAAAATCGATTTCGAGATTTCAACGGAAATACACGTTTTGGGATCCCCTCACACCAAAAAAGTAGTTTTTTTCAAAACGTCGGTCTGTCCCTCTGTCGTGAACAAATCTAGCGCCTAAACCACACGTACTATCTTTTCCAAATTAAAGAAACCCCTGTCCATCTGGCTCTAGTTGAAATTTGGAATATATTCTTTAAAATTTGGGGATACTTTACATGAAGCCCCCTGGCATTTTCAAATTTTTTTCCAAAACGGCTCCAAATATTTTCATTCAATTTCTTGTAGAAATAGAGTAAAATACACTTATAAAGGTAGCGTAGGTCCCAGCGGCGGTGATGTGCTACAGTTAGTGTATCGGGCTGTAATGGCCAAATTTGCGGGTTCAAACCCGATCAAAGCCGTGGATTTTTAAGGGCGAAAAAATCCTTCGTACGCCTTCCTTCGGAGAGGAAGTAAAGCCAGCTGTCCCATGTTAGTAGATTTACTGCATGTAAAATATTCTCAGGCCTAAATGAAGACTCTGAGCTAAATTCAAATTGCCTGTCTCGTCGGACAAATAATACTTTCTTTCTCCCCTAGCAGGTGAAAGGAGCGAAACGAAATTTGCTTGGTCAGACGGAAGAGCAGACCCCATGGCCTGAGTCTCTAACGTAAAATAAGGCATTTCATTCATTCATTTCCACGGTTAACTCTGAATTTTCGAAAATTGCAAATGTTTGAATTTTTTGGGGAGGGGTCCTACAACTATAAAATTGACACATTTTCCCTTCAAATGAAATTTTTGCCCATAAATGATTCTTTCATTAAGGTCATGTAGACTTTCTTGAAAAATTTAGTTTTTGTGCAATAGACCGTGCAATCTTTGCAATTTTAAAAAAAAATACAAAAACAAGATTCTCTTTTTTTCTTAAAATTTTTGGCAGTGTTAGTGCCCAATCAACCCTATCGGATTACATAAATGTCATATTACTCTATTCTTTTGTTTTTTCAAAAATTACAAAAATCTATTTTTTTTACTTGTCTCTCACCTCAATAATATTTACCTTCGAGGCGATTTCTTCACACTATGAAATTTATGAGTACATGTGCTTTAAATAATGTCAAATAAAGTTTCTCGAAAGCTCTCGAAAGTTTTCTGTAAAAATGAGCTCAAAATTCCGAATTTTCAGAATCGCGCAAACTCTATTTTCTCAAAAATGGTTCCAAATTTTTTCTTCAATTTTCTCCAATGGATACTGCAAATTGCACTGTTTAATATGACGTAAAGTTCATTTTCATGTATTCTTTTGATTTTGCAAAAATTACACCAATGTAATTTTTTTAAATATCTCTTGCGCCGTCAATACGCACATTTCCATCGATTTGTATACATTATTACATTTGTGAGTGGATGTGCTTGAAAGTACTTCAAATGAAGTTTTTCGAAAACTCAACAGATTCCTGTTAAAATGAGCTTCAAATTTCGCATTTATAGTAAAAGCGCAATCGCCATTTTAAAAGGCTTCAAATTTTTCAATGAAAATTTTTATTTTGGACGTGATTTTACTCTTCTTTAATATTCTTAAAATAATATTTCGATTCTACTATTAAATTACCGAAAAGTTAAGAAAACATTAAGAAAATGCACTTTCGGTGAGGATAGATGGCAGCTGTCCAGGGAATGGAGGACGACCTTATGTTGCGCTGGCAGTGAGTCAAAGGAAGACTGAGGAAAAAAAATTCGGTTAAACAAGGAAGGACGAAGGAAAAACTGTAAAACTCTTTTGGAATACAAAAGAAGAAATGGCGTATTTGTCAATTGAGGGAATTGGAGTCCTCAATACGACAACGTTGTATCGCGCGAGGTCCTGCGGTCGTTACCGTGCGTCCTGCGTTCGTTCGATTTTAAGAGATCAGAACATTAATTAGCAAGCCGGCTGTCGGAATTGCTGTGCATTGTCTTCGCAAACAACGCTGATGAATTCACCGAGTCCACAACAGCGCTCTGTGTCTGGAAATTACCCATATAGTTGAGGCGCTATGTAGAATGCGAATAAATCGAAATGGTGCTGGTGCTGGTGCTGGTACTGGTGTTGGTGCTGGCACTGGTACTGGTACTGGTACTTGTACTGGTACTTGTACTGGTACTTGTACTGGTACTTGTACTGGTACTTGTACTGGTACTTGTACTGGTACTTGTACTGGTACTTGTACTGGTACTTGTACTGGTACTTGTACTGGTACTGGTACTGGTACTGGTACTGGTACTGGTACTGGTACTGGTACTGGTACTGGTACTGGTACTGGTACTTGTACTTGTACTGAAAGTGAAACTGCTGCTGCTATTGCTGCCGCTAGTGCTACTGCTGCTGCCGTTACCTCCGCTGCCGCTTCTACCAAGTACAAGTACTAGTACAAGTACTACTACACTCTGATGTGGCTGAATTCGCCTCATGATGTTCATATTTGAAGCTTTGTAGACGGATTGCACTGAGTTCATTTGCCGAAGATGAATCAACGACGGTTCCTCAATAATAATTTTGAAGGCATGCTTCTCTGTGGTGGAAAACAGAACTCAATACAACGGATATTTTGTAACAATATTCTTAGACCCAAATTTATCTTTCTGAACCTGAAAACATTATGTTCCAAGGCTCATCTTCATGGCCGGGGAATTGCCTGATCCTTAATCAATTGGATGCGGGGTTTAATGAAATGTTCTTTTTCTTTTCACTTTAGGACAATGATTTTTAGTATAGCCATTAATTTTATTTTATGAAAAAAGAAAATGACCCATTTTTATATAACTTATTTTGCAAGTTTTGACGATTTCGACTAATAAGCCATTCTTTACTATCTCCCTAATTTTTAAAGCATTTTCGCTTATTTAATCGTTTTTAATATCTTTTTAATGATTGATCTTAATTTAAATAATATTTATGAGATAAAACAAATGTTCTCCATGGAATTCCTGAGTGGCCTATTCGATTTTTTCCCTGAAAAATTGTAATGTCAGTCGTTGTATGTAATCAAAGGTTCCTGTGACACCCATCAGCGCTACTGACGGTTCGGCCGATGTCGGGTAACTAAAGACGGAAATTTCTTGGTAAAGAACAGTCCAAAACAAATGTTTGCAAGCTATGTTCACTTGAACGAAAGGGAGAAGGCTTGATTACATTAGTAATATGTCCAAGAACTTGAATTTTCATCTGAACTGGTTATGCTAACATTTTTATGTCATTTTTCTTTGCTTATAGGGTATTTCAGAAATATTTTATGAGCATCTTTTAATCATTTTGGCGATGTCATCCAAATCCGTTGCCTGTTATTCAATATTCTCCATGACTGGGAAGTACTCCAGCAGTACTTCTAAATAGGATGCCCGGCCGAGTCTAGAATAGGCGTGTTGCGTGCATCCTGCCAATAAAGATGTGTAATTTCTTCAAAACATTTTCACGCGAAAATGTTTATCGCAGCAGCGTAGTTAGGAGACACGTTTCAAGAGAGATCAATATAATTCGTCATTAAATTTAATGTTTAAATTAAAATTCACCCAGATTTGATATATAATTACGGAACCCATGGAACACAGATACTGTTTAAGAACTTAAAAATATTTTCTTCCACAATTTTAAATTAACGTATAATATATTTAAAATATAATTTTTGTTTGAGATTTACATTTTATTATGTACAATAATTTTTAATTTTCCACAAAACCATTTAGTTTAATATTGTATTTGAACATAAAATAATCCTAGTCGTGCTGCGTTTTGCAACGTTTGCTAGCTGTCGGCTCTCCTCTGGGTTATTCTGGGTACAACTTAGGAGCTTAGGAAATTCCGAACCCTTTCTGTCTCTTGCAGGCAAGATGAAGGGTGATGGGTTTCGCCGCCTGTCTATTTCAGGTACTAAAAGTGTTTCACATTCATTCGTATTTTGAAGCGTTGCAGTCGTCTTCTTACGTGGTAGAACGTGATTGAACTTTTTACGTGGTAGTTTTTTCTAAAACGTGTGTAAAATCAAAAAAAAAGTCATGACTTTCTGATATGAAAACGTGAGTAACGTATAAATGTTATCCCTCACTTCCTGTTCTCATCACAGCAGTTTCCTAGAGCGGTGGGCGGTTAACATCAAGAGAAACTGAAGCAATTCAGGAATATTGGATTTGTGAAGGTAAAGTCCGATTATTAAGTAGTATTATTTATTTAATATTATTTTCATTTTTCATATTATATAATATTATTTTCATGAAATGTGAAATTGGTTAATCTCTACCTTTTGATGAGTATGTGCTGCAGATTGCAAGTGCCTGTTTAAATATAACAATGAATCAAACAAATTAAGACAAAATACTAAAGTGCAGGAAATGCGTGTTACATAGTAAGTTCAAAGTAAACTGTGATCCTGGAATAGAAAAGTTTCAGTATTATGTAAAGACGTTATTGAAGGTGTAATAATATTTGCTCGCTATTACGATTTTAGATATCCCTATTCTGCAAAATTACAAACAGTCCTCGAATTCATACGAAGGTAAGTTAGAGTTGTATTACTATTACACACTCAATTAAAAATAATGTTTCATTAAATAAATAATTACTATCGATAGAACATTTGAGAAAAAAGTGCGTAGTTATATTACAACTTTAAGAATTGTTACTAAACTGGCAATTCGTCTCAGTTTTAAGGAACAGTAAAATTGCATTAAAGAAAACCTTGCCAAAATGGAAATTGTGAAATAGAGAATGGATTGTATCCATACGAACCAAATAGTTTTTCTGATTTAGTAATTTCTAGAATGACCAAAGAAGAAAGATAGGTAACATAATATTACCATCCAATGCTGTACATTAGTACATGCTGTACATTACTAATAATTTTATTTTACATTAAATCAATTTTCTTTCTCATTTTGTTATTTTATTGTGCACGTATCTTTCTCCTTTTTGTACTCAGTGTCTATGTACAAGCAAATCCATTGCTGTGTCAGTTCTTTTTATTGTTATTTGTTTAACTGTAAAATGGTGATGCTGAATAAATATTATTTATTAACAATAAAATTATTACTTTCAGGGAAATTATGAAAATAAATCCAATAGAAAGACACTAAAGGTCATAAAAAAGGCAAACAAATTTGATTCTGTAGTTTATAAATTGACAAAAAATATGGACAAAATACAATGAAGAGTATATTGTAATAAGTTCTGAATTTTTCATTTCTCCAGTGCTGGTAGTTTTGTATTTTTGAATAAAATAAATGTTTGTTTATTATTAAAAGTAAAATATTTATTCATTGTTCCATATTCCTTAAATAAATTCTTGGTAAAATTAATTCGATAATATTTGGTATACAAATTAATGGTTGTTTATGCGCCAAGGGCATTATAAGGGTTCTAATGATACTAGCAATAAAAAGGATTTTTCTTCACCCATGATCTTTACAACAACTTAACGCGCGTGGCACCTATATTTAATTTTTACTTAATTTCAATGAATCAGGATTACTGCTGCACTAATTAACTAAATTTTAACTAGAGTCCATTTGTCCTCTAAATTACAATTCATCATTTCATTATTCCATAGGAAAGATACAAAATTTTTAAATATGTAACATCGTTCATCTGCACTGGTTGCCATGTCGTTTTAGGACTAGTAGAATTTGCACTTGAAGAAGAAGTAGAAAGCACACTGTCAGAAATGTCTGCATTACTTTTAATGCAAAAGTACATGAAAGTAATACTCATGTACGTAAATAAAATTTAATGTATACGTACAGTAACTTGAAAGTAAGTGTAAATTAAATTTAATGTACATGTGTAAATTAAATTTAATGTACCCTCTCCCTCAGAAAAAATGTCGTTCAAAATTCTATCTTCCACACCGCGCCGACAAACTTGGACACCCCTCGGCCTGGGGGAGGGCAGGGGGAGGGACGCGTTGACCAATCACTAGCAGGTAGAACCACAGTTGTCTGTGATTGGTGCAACATCCCAAGGGGAAGAAAGAACGCTGTCTCAGGGGGAGGGGGCTAGTTCGTTTACGTACGAGACGGAAATATCGTCATATTTCCCTGCCGAAAGAGATAGTTTGCCTGCGCGTACGCCACGACGAAAAAAATATTTCTAAGCGGGGTTTTCCGTTCAGAATGATTGTCTATAGACCAGTAAATAATTACCATTTTAGCAACAATTATTCTAACTTTTAGTAATCGATTTGTAACTCCTGACAAACTGCTATTTTGAGATGTTCATTTCAGGCACAATTTGCGGAGCCTTCCCGGCCGTTCTAACTCATATTTGGAATTTGTTTATAAAATTATAAATTGTTGCAAAATTGTTAATTCGCTGTTTTTGGTTCTGGGACATCGAGAGACTCTCCCCCCTTTAGATTTGAAAATTTGGAAATTGTTTATAAATTTGCAATTGTTGCAATTTTTATTGTCTAATCTGAATGGCGTTCAAATGTGATGCAAAATTCCGGAATCCGTTCGGTGCTATTATATCTCGTTCTCGAGATATATGTAATTGTTTATAGGAAATTAACATCTTAGTTGACCCCGTTTGTTTGCGCTTAATTCATTCGCGCTAGCAGAATAGCGTGGGATGGGCATACTGAAAAAACAGTTCTCCAATGCCGCGCTTTTGCCTGCCACATACGCTTAAAATGCACTTGCTTGTAAACAAATTCTGTGGCCAATTTAATTATGCTAAATTCGTATTTTTACGGCGAGTATGAGCATAACTTTTATTTGGTTTTTATATTCTCTTTTAAGTCCTACAATTTGCAAGTCGATATATTTATCAAATAGGAAAGAAATTGATTATAAAAAAATATTTTTCAAGGTGCATTACGCCCAAACAATTGTTTCTGTTTTTCTATCAAAAGGATGTTGAGCAACCGAATAACTGTTTTATTAATTTTTTTAAAGTCCCCTGTTAACACCGAGAGTCAGAAACTATTTGTTCCTCTTGTTTAACCATTACCATTGAAAAATAGGGAAACATATTGGTTAGCTGTTTGCTATAAACTGCACTGGATTGGATGAATGTAGTGTTAAGGTTTTCAAATACAGAAATATTCAATTTTGTGTTTTGAAAGATCACATGAGTAGAATCACACATCACAATATTTACACAAGTATAGAAATTTCTAAATAAACGTAACTTTAAGTTAATATTTTCAATTCAATTTATCATTCCTTTCTAAAACTGTTAATTTGATGATTTCATTGTATAATATTCAAATCAGAGCTTTATTGCTAAATCTACGCATTGTTAATACATATTTTTAAACAACATTAATATATTTAATATACATTTGAAACGTTTTTAGATTGGCGAACTTTTCAATGAAATTTCATGAATTCTTAAATGCTTGAAAATAAATACTTGTAAAATTAAATAATTGTAGCGTGTAAAAATATAACAAACTCACGTATTTGGTAAAACGAGTTGATATTACTAAAGAAAAAAAAACAGATGTTATAACAATTCAACGAGATTTAGCGTTTGTTTACAGTTTAGTAAATATCAATGCTCTAGCATTTCCCAGTGAAAATACATAGAATGAACTTGGTGGTCAAGTTATATGACCTTCCCAAAACAGACTACATTTCAGTATCGTCAGAGTTCGAAGGTGGTTTGTTGGCCGCCATTCTACGAATCTATCAAAACCTTGAATTTTGCACGACCATCTGTACAGGGAGAACGTATCGGTTTATTAAACGGAAACGGGCCATTCGAGGTATCTAATGTGCACTCTTTGAAAATTTTTAACCATTATAAACTATCCCTAAGAAAAATATCAAATAAACAATGTTAAAGGGCACCAGCCTTTACTATTTGAATGTTTTCA
Source organism: Teleogryllus occipitalis (assembly GCA_011170035.1). Lineage (NCBI taxonomy): Eukaryota > Metazoa > Arthropoda > Insecta > Orthoptera > Gryllidae > Teleogryllus > Teleogryllus occipitalis. The sequence goes on along the minus strand of BLKR01000602.1, from coordinate 11,397 downwards.
ACATCCCCAAAACCAACAGAAAACCCATGTTTTTACAGGTTATTATGAAACCAATTTAATAAATATAAACATTGATTCACGTTATTATTTTTAAAACACTCAAATATCTACGATGTTATTTGATTCATGTCTTCATCGAAGATCTGAGATTAAAAAACTGATAAGCAGAGGAAATTAAAGTAATTTTGAGTGATTGATGAAGTTGAATGATCAAATGAAAAACAATGTTTCTTGATTCATATAATGCTATCGTGTTTAACAGACATGTAATTACATGTGATACCTATACTTAAACATCCAAACTAATGAAAATTTTCAAAATTAAAATCATCAATAAAACGTTGATTCATCAGCAAGGATTATATTATTAAATACTTTTTTGAGATTCATGTGCTCCTGTGTGAATAACGTAGTAAACGTGATTCGTATGATCCAGTTTCTCAGGATAATACAAAACCTGCTAGACACATACACTAAACATAATAGTTGTCAAATAGTTATTTACGACATGAGTATCATAAGATATCTTATTACAATACGAAATTGGAGAATTATCAAACAAGACTCTAGCCGAAATTGTTAACCGATTGAATATTGTAATATAATGTTACCATTTGAATATCATAAAAAGTAAGACGCAATTTGTCAAAATTCTTGTGAACTATAATTTTTCTTTAAATTTTACTCCTTATCCTGCGAAAGATGTGTGACAGTACTTATGTTAACAGTTCTAATGCCATGGGTTTAATTAATTAGTTTTCAGTACGCAAATTATTGTTTTTGGTTTTAAAGAAGCATGGATATACAGAGTATCGGGGAAGGAAACGTCGAAAGTTTGGAAAAAGCTGTTTAAACAATTTTAATCATACTTTGTCTAATGAACTACATAGATATTTTGAATGGCTGAGCTGCAATAAACACGCAAATGTTGGTTTGAAAATATGATTTGTACGCAAAACATTGCATTCTAGAATCATGTAAACAGACCAGAAACATGTAACATGTTTATTATTAACAATATAAATTAATACATTAGTTCAAAAAAAATTAACCGAGAAATAAAAAAAGCAGTCGAACTGTGAAAATTGGGTGCTTTTTTATTTCTAGGTTAAATTTTCTTTCTGATCAAATGTATTCATTTATATTGTTAATCATAAACAATTTAGATATTAATGAAGTGTTTATATGCTTCTACAACACAAATAGTTGCCTAGAAAACATATATCCAAACCAACTTTTGAATGTTTATTGCGGCTTAGCCATTAGGAATATCCGTGTAGTTTATTAGACAAAATAAGCTTAAAATTGTCTTAACAGCTATTTTTCGAAGTTTCGACATTTCTTCCCCAAATATCCTGTAAAAAAACGCTTGATTTCTGTTGGTACGCGACGAAACGGCGTTCCGGTTCTTTGGAAATAATTATGAAATTATATTATATATAAATAGCTATTGCTATTATATTAATAATTAATTTGAGGCGCGTTTCGGGGCCTAAGATTTTAAAAATAAAGAATATATGTATCATAATAACTCTTATGACGACACTGTTCTCAGTTACGTCAAGTTTTAATTTAGAGAATCAAAGTCTAAGTTTACTCACCTAAATAAAGTTTATCTTACTATACATACTATTTAGAAAGTGTTTTATGTTCAAAACAAGTGTTGCCTTAACAGCATATATTTTCACGTATTATTCGTAATTGCTATGCAATATTCAATACGGACTATGTGAACCTGCAAAAAAGAAAAAAAAAAAAAGACCTACTGCAGCAGAAAATATTTTCTACTCGTCGGGTTTCGAACTCGGGTCTTTAAAGTTAACTCACCTCACACGGTTCCCCCTCACCACCAGGTACACGATAAGACTACCTCCTTTCCGATGCGAAAAGAAAGTGAAGCATTTGCAGTTTTAAAAAAACCGGGTGTTCAATTTATCTTAATACAAGATCTATTTTTAAAAAGAGATTTCATTAAACAAAAATCTCTAGCGTTCATATTGTTTTTCGACAATGTTATAAAGATCAGTCGGGGCTAATATTATACAGTAGAAAATTGGGGTTAATGTATTACACTTTAAGAGTTGTTATTTATTTATGTCCAAAATTAACAAGAAAATGACAAATGATAATAAATATATTCTATTATAATGAGCATATAGCAAACACTCAGAATGTAACAATATTTGGGAGGAAAAAAATCAAAACTAAAATGCCTAATTTTTCCAGTCAAAAACTTTACCACCGTGATATAAATCTTTTGATGTTACTTCGTTATTTTTTATGACACGATATTTTTGAAAATAGGTTAACATTAAGAAAGAATTAATATTCTTTTCTGCGTTAAAATAATGCAATAATATTAATCGTGTCATGATATATACAGCCTCAAATTTGTGGGGCTAATATAATACAACTTAAGAGGCTAATGTAATACGGGTGTCAGGGCTATTTCGATACACTAAAAATTAACACGCAGACAACTGGAAGGGATTTTTTTATGTTTAATATTACATCAAAGGCACTAAAATTCCGATTTGATGTTGATAAACTATCCAAGTGTTTATCTGAGAAAGAAAGAGCAGGCGACAATTCATATAGATTTCCTCGTTCTCCTCCCTACCCAGTACATAGTGATTCACTTATGATTATCAATTGGCGGAAGCTTCTGCTGTTTCAGTGCAGTTACTGATTTTTCACTGGAATCACAAGGAACCAGGCCTACAATAGGAGCTAACACCATCCCTTCAACTCCAGATATCAACTGTTCTCATCCAGTATTTTTGAGATAATACTGTTGGAAAAAAATTTTAAAAAACAGTAGCCCTCCAAAGAATAAGGAAGCGGTTAGACCCAATAGCAGCAATCATTACTAGTGAAGAGTGGATCATTACTAGGAAAGAGTGGAGTGTTTAATTTACATTAATTTAATATCTATTTTTAAAAAGAGATTTCATGAAACAAAAATCTCTAGCGTTAATATTGGTTTTCGACAATGTTAATAGGTATTTGTTTGCAATTTTCGAAAATTCAGATCGTTCGCCCAAAATTGAACGTACACCACCTTTAAACATCTTGTGCTTCGAGGAATAGATTTACAGAAAAATTGGAGCTCTTTTTGAGAAAATTATGTAAATATGATGGGGTTTGGTGTAAAGTACCTTCAAAATTAAAAGATTCGTTTCAAATTCGGAGATTCGTAATATTAGCCAGATCGTTCAAGGAATATCCATTTTGGTGAAAATCGTGTTTACTTTAGGCTCTAGAATTACTCACACGAAAACGGATTCACAAAGAGGTTTTTTGGAAAATCACTTTTTCGGGTTCAAAAAGCAAGCGTTTTGACAGCCTTGTGTATAGAAAATAAAAGAACAATACAAACAATCCACTTTTTTCGAACTAGCTACTTACAAAACGTGTTTTCTGTGAAAATTTCGACACTTCCTCCTACAGCATTACGTAACTCTCTTTACACGTGGAGGTAAAAATATTCCAGCGTTACTGGGATTTGAACACGGATCCCTGTAGTCTGTAGGTCTGGCTCGACCGCACTGTGTTATCACAGATATTTCTCAATATGCTGTCCAAGCACACTTATTACGAAAAGAATAGTTACGTGATATTGCACTTACATTTTTTATTAGAGGAATGTTCTACATGTGACAAAGGTATCAAATTCGCAATAAAAATTCAAACGATTACAACCCACGCAACTACATAGCTCAGTTTACTAAGAAATATTTTCAACCAGAAGCCGTGGTGTTTAGAACCGTCTGTGGAAGTCGTTCCCGGTCTTATCTTTCGGCGACTATGGCCAAGGTTGAATTACGTCACAGATGAAAATTGCGATAACTCTAGAGCTCAACACGGGCGCACATACAGACGTTCTGAAGCCAGAATCGCAATAGGGGTATATTTATACGTGATTTTTTAAAACATTAACACACTAAAATAAGTAGTGGCGCCTCAAAAACACATGCTTTATGTGATATTTATAATGGATACGAATGATTATAACTATACAAATAACCGCAAAATTGTTTCTACCCGCAAAAATTATTTGCCGGGGATGAGATTCGATCTTACGTGCCTAAGCTTCTCCAACAGTGCGCTTACCTGCTATACCACAGAAGCTCTTATAACTTTTGTTGCTCACAAAGATGATTTTAAACTGTCATGTATCACAGATTTAACTAAAAAAGAACGTGCGGCGTTTAGATGCTTGTGTTAACTACAGACGGACAGATAGACGCCAACATGTGATCTACACCATTCTCTTAAACGTTCTTGAGATTATGGAAAAAAAATAATCAAAACCGATGAACTCGCTTTTGAGAAAATTTTGAAAATATCTCTGGGGCTTTATGTAAAGTACCTCCCAAAATTAAAATATCGGTTTCGAATTAATGGGACCGTGATATCAACAAGATCGATTGGGTATTATCAATTTTGGAAAAATCGGTTGAACTATTTAACCCCTAGCGTTGTTCGCAGACGGAAGACTGATAGACAAACGTTTTGCCGTCATTCAATTTTTCGGTAACAACGATCCACAAAACATGAATTCTGGCTACACAACGCGTTAAAGGATTTCCCCCTAAATTTATCAAATAAATTTATTCACTTTTTTCATTACCAGAATGAGACGGTTTTTCTGCCGAAAATTCGCCGTATTCTGGTGCACGATTAGAACACCTTTTCTTCTTACGACAGTAAGTGCGAGAAAGTAAAAATCAATAAAAACATTAAATCCTTTTTTCTACCCCCATTTCCGTCTTCCTAAAGGCCTAATTAAATAGCCTGTCCAACATAAAATGTATTAACCCCTATGTTATTTTTCCTAGTTTTCCAATCCCCGTCTCAGTACGGGGGAGTGGGGGCAAAACTATGAGAAGAAAAATCCCACACTACTAACACCTGGCTGTAGAGTCCCAACTGGGACAGGCAGCTGAAGAGAGCATCAACCTCAGAAGCGTCGGCAATGAGCGCAACAATGGATGCTGTAGGCAGCAACAATGGACGCTGCCAACAATGGACACATATTTGCTTATCAATTCCTGTTAAAATTGTTTTGTTTTTCAGTTAGCATTGCTGTGATTAAATGTTCTTATAAGTCTGGTTTATGGACCACTAATTCGTGTTTCGAATACATAAAATTATTTTTGCCCGATCTCAAGATATTCTAAAATCATTCTTAAATATTATATTTTCTTTTAAATGATGACCTACAAGTACAACCAAACAAATCATAATTAGTCTCTTCATAAATAATTAAGAAATTAAACAGTTATAGATGCCCCGGAAAGCAGTAAGCCCGCTAAAACATTTCATTTTCGCTGCGAACTCTATTTCAAAATCTATTTTAATTTGCTACTTTAGTTATTGAAAAAGGTAAAATAATTTGGAAAGTAAATGAATGAATATTATTATAAATACGTATTACCTAATGCATATCTGCGTATATATATATATATATATATATATATATATATATATATACACACACCCACACTTCTCGACTTTAAAATTGATTACAACATTTTCTTGGACGTACAGATATTCTAACATTAACGTTAAGTAAATAAAGGCCGGTATTACACTGTAAAAGATCTTTGTCAAAGATATTTTATAAAAGAAATATGACAGTGTAATAGCCAATATTTTATAAAAGATTTCTTTTATACAATTTCTTGGATAAAATGTAGTCTCCGGCTTCCAAGTTTTATCATATTTGGTAACATGGCGTCCGATATAGGGGTCTTGTTCAACCAAAGTCATAATTGCTGAGTGCGAGTAATTTGAATGTTTATATAATACTGTCCATCCGAACTACAAAAGTAAAACCAAACGAATTAACGTTTGTAGGACACATTTTCCCGGGAATTGGAAAATGTGGTGTTTGGAAAATGCCCAGTTCAGGAAGATTATTTTTTAAACTTCCCTATCAGAGGACTGAATTTCGAAAGAAGGAAGAACGACAAAGAAAATTGAATGTTTCCTCATCCATCCTCAAATAATTCTTCATTTCGAAGGTCTTCAATCAATGCTTCACAATGTGCGACCCATAACCTCACCATGGCGTTGTTCTCACCCTCAAACGTTTTCTTATTTACCTTTTGTTACATTAGCATTAAACATAGATTAGTTATAATAAAACAAAGTAGCAAAACACAACTATTTGTGCGCAATTGATTGTAAATCGCGAGCAAACCTACATTATATTTGGACGAAATGTAATACGCTCATCAAATTTGTCAAAGTTTTCTCATCAAAGTTCAAAGACTGCCACAAAGTTCTTTATCAAAGATACGTCATTTACTTTTATAGTGTAATACCAGCCAAAGTCGCCGTATGTTATATCTTTCCCATTCATGTCGCTAACAATGAACTTCTCGGAAACACATCTCAAATATCCATAGTTGAATATTATAACAACAAAATATCAAATTTTTGTAATAAATGTTCCTTCAAAATTCCGGTATTTTCTGTTTTTCTTTCAAGTTATATTTAAATACTATTATTATGAGAAAAAACCTCATTGAGATAATTTCAATTAAATCAATGCAAATCGAAGAGCAAACGCTCGTGCGATTTGAAGAATAAACGCTAGTTTCTTTCTGTACTCAGAATTCGTCTTGTATATGAGTTTAGGGCACGGGGATACCAAAATTTAAGAAAACGTTCACAGAATACATTTCTCCCTTCAGTACATTACACATTATTTTAACTGTTTTTGACATTAAATGAAAAATACAGCGTCGTAATAGCGCCTTGTCCGTTCCGACAATCATCAGAATTCAAAAGAAATTCAGAATGACAGCTCGTCAAACGAAGCGGGGGAAATTCAAATTTGCTATTTCAAAAATTGTAAAATTATCTAAAGTACTTATATTTTAAAAAATTGTACGTGATCTTTTTTAAAGGACTGATTATTTGAAAGGAATATTTGAAGATCTGTTTTTGATGAACACATTTTATTAAGGAAACAAACTATCTTCAATACTTAAGTTGTAGGAAAACGCCGAAAAAATTGTTTTGTTGCATTTTTGGAAAAATTCAGTATATGAACGAAAATCATCTCCGCCATCGTCTTTTTAAAGGACTGATTATTTGAAAGGAATATTTGAAGATCTGTTTTTGATGAACACATTTCATTAAGGAAACAAACTATCTTCAATACTTACGTTGTAGGAAAACGCCGAAAAAAATTGTTTTGTTGCATTTTTGGAAAAATTCAGTATATGAACGAAAATCATCTCCGCCATCGTCTTATAGCGTCCATTACGCTATCCGGCAATAAAATTTAACCAGAAAAGTTCATGCCATTTTTTTAATTTTTGAAAATGTTTCAGGGGCTTCTTGTAGAGTACCATCCAAAAATAAAATATTGATTTGAAATTCAGGAGGGCTCGACATCAGCCAGATCGCTTGCGGAATATCAACTTTGGAGAAAATTGCCTGAACAGTTTAGCCGCTAGCATTGTTCACAGAAGAAAATACGTTTTACCCTTAATCGTTTTTTTTTTTTTTTTGTATTTACTACCCACCAAACCTGGCTTCTGGCTACACCACATGCTAAAGGGATTTTATTCTATATTTATCAACTGAATTTATCCACTTTTTTTGACACCAGGGCCCGGAAATTACAGTTTTTTGTGTCGAAAATTAGCCGATTTCCTCCGTAGAATTACGTAACTTTATATTTTCTCGTATACGAACATACATACGGAGTAATATACGTAGTATAGAGAAAGTTATGTAATGCTCCGCGAAAAAAACGGCGAATTTTCGGCAGAAAAAATGTATTGCCGGGCCCTGAAAACAAAGGAGTGGATAAATCCAGTTACTAAATTAAGAGAAAAAATCTCTAACACGTGATGTAACCATAATTCCTGTTTTGTGGGTCTTTGATGCCAAAACACCAATTGAAAGCAAAACGTCGGTCTGTCTGCGTCTGTCCGTCTCTCCGTCCATCTGTGAACACTACTAGCGCCTAAACAGATCGTACGATCTTTTCCAAATTGAAGAATCCCTTGTCGATGTGATTCTAGTTGAAATTTTGAGATTTTAAAAATCATTCTTTAAAATTTGAGAGTACATTACACGAAGCCGTCGGTCATTTTCAAAAGTTTCTCAAAAACGACCCCAAATTTTTTCTTTAAATTTCTTCTAAGAATAGAGTTAAATACACTTATAAAGGCGACATACGTCCTATGTCCACCGTAAATTCTGAATTTTCGAAAATTGGAAAAGTTTGAAATTTTTCGGTGTTTTCCTAACTCCTCTAAAATTGAACAGAGATTTTTCTTTCAAATGAAATTTGTTGTCCATAAATAATTCTTTCAATAAGGTCATATAATTTTTTTTGAAAATTACAGACAGACAGACGAACAGACACAAGAACAGACACATCAACAGACACGAACAAAAGGCTTTTCGTCGTCGTTCGATTTTTCTCTATCAACGACCCACAAAACATTAGTTTCTGGCAACACGAGTTAAAGGATTTTTTCTACATTTCACAACATTAGTTAACCCTTTTTACGTTACCAGGACCCGGCATTAACAGTTTCCCCATAGATTCTAACAATAATATTCGAATGTTGTTGAAATAATGCCTTTATTATGATTTTTCTATAGATTTGTTAAGAATACTAAGTAAAGAACAGAAGATTCCTTTCTTATTGTATTTCATTTCATATTGTTAATAAATCTCTTTTAATATTTACTGATTATTTCACCTTTGGAATTGATTAAAAATTTTCGTTGAACAGAAACAATGAAAAACAATTTTTTCTTCCTTTCTGATAATTATGTAGTAAGAAGAAAAAGTATTGTAATCATGCGCCGGGAGACGGCGATTTTTCAACAAAAACCTCTAAATTCCGATCACTGGTCACGACAAAAGTAGATAAATTTTATTCTTGTATATAGTGAATTACTTCAATACGTTTGTAGACAGAATCCATGTTTTGTGGGTCCTTGTTACTAAAAAAATCTATTAACGACAAAACGTCTGTTTGTCCGTCTGTAGTTAACACATGCATCTAAACGCCGCACGTTCTTTTTTAGTCAAATCTGTGATACATGACAGTTTAAAATCATCTTTGTAAGTAACAAAAGTTATAAGAGCTTCTGTGGTATAGCAGGTAAGCGCACTGTTGGAGAAGCTTAGGCACGTAAGATCGAATCTCATCCCCGGCAAATAATTTTTGCGGGTAGAAACAATTTTGCGGTTATTTGTATAGTTATAATCATTCGTATCCATTATAAATATCACATAAAGCATGTGTTTTTGAGGCGCCACTACTTATTTTAGTGTGTTAATGTTTTAAAAAATCACGTATAAATATACCCCTATTGCGATTCTGGCTTCAGAACGTCTGTATGTGCGCCCGTGTTGAGCTCTAGAGTTATCGCAATTTTCATCTGTGACGTAATTCAACCTTGGCCATAGTCGCCGAAAGATAAGACCGGGAACGACTTCCACAGACGGTTCTAAACACCACGGCTTCTGGTTGAAAATATTTCTTAGTAAACTGAGCTATGTAGTTGCGTGGGTTGTAATCGTTTGAATTTTTATTGCGAATTTGATACCTTTGTCACATGTAGAACATTCCTCTAATAAAAAATGTAAGTGCAATATCACGTAACTATTCTTTTCGTAATAAGTGTGCTTGGACAGCATATTGAGAAATATCTGTGACAGCACAGTGCGGTCGAGCCAGACCTACAGACTACAGGGATCCGTGTTCAAATCCCAGTAACGCTGGAATATTTTTACCTCCACGTGTAAAGAGAGTTACGTAATGCTGTAGGAGGAAGTGTCGAAATTTTCACAGAAAACACGTTTTGTAAGTAGCTAGTTCGAAAAAAGTGGATTGTTGGTATTGTTCTTTTATTTTCTATACACAAGGCTGTCAAAACGCTTGCTTTTTGAACCCGAAAAAGTGATTTTCCAAAAAACCTCTTTGTGAATCCGTTTTCGTGTGAGTAATTCTAGAGCCTAAAGTAAACACGATTTTCACCAAAATGGAATCTTTTAATTTTGAAGGTACTTTACACCAAACCCCATCGTATTTACATAATTTTCTCAAAAAGAGCTCCAATTTTTCTGTAAATCTATTCCTCGAAGCACAAGATGTTTAAAGGTGGCGTACGTTCAATTTTGGGCGAACGATCTGAATTTTCGAAAATTGCAAACAAATACCTATTAACATTGTCGAAAACCAATATTAACGCTAGAGATTTTTGTTTCATGAAATCTCTTTTTAAAAATAGATATTAAATTAATGTAAATTAAACACTCCACTCTTTCCTAGTAATGATCCACTCTTCACTAGTAATGATTGCTGCTATTGGGTCTAAACGCTTCCTTATTCTTTGGAGGGCTACTGTTTTTTAAATTTTTTTTCCAACAGTATTATCTCAAAAATACTGGATAAGAACAGTTGATATCTGGAGTTGAAGGGATGATGTTAGCTCCTATTGTAGGCCTGGTTCCTTGTGATTTCAGTGAAAAATCAGTAACTGCACTGAAACAGCAGAAGCTTCCGCCAATTGATAATCATAAGTGAATCACTATGTACTGGGTAGGGAGGAGAACGAGGAAATCTATAGGAATTGTCGCCTGCTCTTTCTTTCTCAGATAAACACTTGGATAGTTTATCAACATCAAATCGGAATTTTAGTGCCTTTGATGTAATATTAAACATAAAAAAATCCCTTCCAGTTGTCTGCGTGTTAATTTTTAGTGTATCGAAATAGCCCTGACACCCGTATTACATTAGCCTCTTAAGTGGTATTATATTAGCCCCACAAATTTGAGGCTGTATATATCATGACACGATTAATATTATTGCATTATTTTAACGCAGAAAAGAATATTAATTCTTTCTTAATGATGACCTATTTTCAAAAATATCGTGTCATAAAAAATAACGAAGTAACATCAAAAGATTTATATCACGGTGGTAAAGTTTTTGACTGGAAAAATTAGGCATTTTAGTTTTGATTTTTTTCCTCCCAAATATTGTTACATTCTGAGTGTTTGCTATATGCTCATTATAATAGAATATATTTATTATCATTTGTCATTTTCTTGTTAATTTTGGACATAAATAAATAACAACTCTTAAAGTGTAATACATTAACACCAATTTTCTTTTGTATAATATTAGCCCCGACTGATCTTTATAACATTGTCGAAAAACAATATGAACGCTAGAGATTTTTGTTTAATGAAATCTCTTTTTAAAAATAGATCTTGTATTAAGATAAATTGAACACCCTGTTTTTTTTTAAACTGCAAATGCTTCACTTTCTTTTCGCATCGGAAAGGAGGTAGTCTTATCGTGTACCTGGTGGTGAGGGGGAACCGTGTGAGGTGAGTTAACTTTA